>OZ038497.1:53174997-53252497 GCA_964036315.1 Acanthosepion esculentum | reverse complement strand
CAGATGATTATTCAACTCAACAGTCACTTTGGCCGCATTTATCCGATGATTCTTTGCCACATTGCGTTTCAATGCACGTCGGTCCCTGTCAGTACGTTTGCAAGTCCGGTCCGATTTGCTACGGTTGCTAGACGTTTGCGCTGTATCTCGAATTGCGACAAAATTTTTTTGACAATGTCTTATATATATATGTAGAGTCAATTTTTTTTTAAAATTTGCAAAGTGTATTGTAGCGGAATCATGTTGCTACATTTTAATTTTTACAAACTAAACAAACGTTATATTTTCTAATGACACTTTTTATTTGAAAATTATATTGAAATATGACATTGTTAAAAAGAATTTTGACCCTGAAGATGAACAATGACGTTCGAAAGTACTCGGTTATCTTACGGACAATATTTATTTCAATATAATTTTCAAATAAAAAGTCTCATTAGTATATATATATATATATATATATATATATATATATATATATATATATATATATATATATATATATATATGTATATATATATGTATATATATATATATATATATATATATATGTATATATATATATATATATATATATGTATATATATATATATATATATATATATATATATATATATATATATATATATATATATAATCCCATATATATATATATATATATATATATATATGTATGTATATATAGGATTAATTAAAGTACAGTTTGCAGACTGTTATTATATTCAGTAACTAGATTCCAAAGCTTCCGAGACGAACATTTTTATAAACATTCGTCATCTCGTCAGGAGGTTCCAGGGATGTAAATTACAAATAAATCCATATATATATATATATATATATATATATATATATATATATATATATATATTTGTGTGTGTGTGTGTGTGTGTGTGTGTGTGTGTGTGTGTAAGAGAATGATTGTTCACGTATCCTTTTTATATGTAGATATAATAGGCCCGATGAAATAAATTCGCGAGATATAAATCAATAAAAATAATAATATTGTTAAGACTATTAATATTTATTATATATTTGTTGGAAGTTTGAACAGAGAGAAGCGTGATGAGAAAAGATATGTATATCCTAATACATATATATATATATATATATATATATATATATATATATATATTTCTATCTGTTGGGTTCCAATCCGGGCTTGAGGCATTTGGTTGTCTAGTTCCACTGAGCAGCTGTGATACAGACTAACAGTACTGTCTGCGAATGTCATAATTTAGCTCTTGAAAATAAATTTTCAATTGAGCGCTGTTGAATGACAAGCGAAATCTAAAAACAACGGTCACGTGCGTAAATTCGAAGCTCTTCAGTATGAAACGGAGCGCCGTGGCTGCTTTGCGTTGTTTACGTTTGTAAAAATAATACGCTAGATTTGGCTGACTCTGTCAAGTGAGGATAGCTCTGTGGTAGAGACTCTGACTGACACCAAATCGGTTGGTTTCAATCCGGGCTTGAGGTGTTCGGCGGTCTAGACGCACTAAAGAGTTGCGAAGTAGTACTGTCTGCGAATGGCATATATATATATATATATATATATATATATATATATATATATATATATGCACATTTTATTGAATACCACGGACAAGGGGTTTTGAATTAGTTTTTTAAATGCTCATTAAGGAATTTTATTCCTGATCAATCAAATTTGTAAATAATTTTATAGTCCAACTTACGACATGTTTGACCCGAAGACTCATCTATTCTTTTCTGACCATTAGATCTCTATCAATTATGAACATGGTCACAATATCATGACCGTGTTTTAAAAAAAACATTATATAAATACATACATGCAGCAAACTATTTCTTATTTAGCATTTAAAATATTCCATCCTTGAAAATGGCTAAATGTATAACCGAAAGCGCTCCGAAATAGAAAATCCAGATTGTTATAATATAATCTATCATCTGAAAATAAAAATTATTAGATCGCATGAGAAATTGTATAAAAAACTAAATCAAAGCACATTGTAGTATTCAATGAAATGTGAATGAAAGAACGATTGCTACCTGAATACACACACACACACAGACGTATATATATATATATGTAAGCAAATGTGTGGATGTAGATCCGACGGTATGATGAAAATGTGGAAAAGAGTTCGTCCATCAGTACATAACAACATACCGACTACTACTACTACATCAAAGGTGGAGAGAGGAACACTCTCAGCTGCCCCTGATAATCCCATTGGCCGCATCTTTCTACCGAATAACCCTCTGACCGAACACATCTCCAACAATCTAAACGCGCTAAAAATTAAAACTACTACATTACCCACTAAATCTATACGTAACATATTGAGTAATACGAGCAGACAACATATTACATCCGATGCTTGCGTCTATCAGGTGCCCTGCAGAGACTGCAACCTGAGTTATGTAGGCGAGACAGGTAGATCATTGAAATCTCGCATTTCCGAACATAAACGTGACATTCGCCTCGGTAATCTAAGCAGTGCTTTAGTTATACACATAGCCAAATCTGATCACAATTTTGATTTCGACTCTGTGAAGATCTTAAAATATATCCACAATAAGAACCTTAGACAGATTTATGAGGCTGGCATGATAGCCACCTCACATACAGTAAATAATAGACCTGGTTTCTTTCAGATCGCGACCTCGGTGGCGAGATTAATGCGTGACAAACGTACCGATAAGCTATAGTTTTAAATAGTCCCCCTCACCTTCCACTTAGGACACAATATTCTTCCCTGTGCGCAGGTCTTCGTAGTTGCCGCCCACGCGACGCCAGCATATCCGACTCTAAGAAAGAATACTTGACTTTAGAATTTCAGTTTTTCTGTTTCTGACCAGTCCTGTATATATCGTCTCTCCATCAAACTTAAATCTAATATAATTATGTCTCCATTAACCATGTCCCGAAGAAGGTCTATTTGACCGAAACGTCTGACGTCGACAGAATAACAAAAACAAAAACATAATAAAAACAGTAAACTCATATATTCGGATTTTGCTTTGTCTTTTCCACATTTTCATCATATATATATATATATATATATATATATATATATATATATATATATATATATATATAAATCAGTCTCAAAACTCAAAGAAACGAATCTACACGAAAATTCGAAGGAGAATTAAGAATTCAACTGAATGCGTTCAGGAAGTGGGCGATCATATCTCTCCACAAACTCCGTTTTATCTCTTAGCAATATTTTTCATTTTACTTTTCGTCCTAAAACCTGTCCTGCTTTTTTTCTGTTTGTGATACACACACACACACACACACACACACACACACACACACACATATATATATATATATATATATATATATATATATATATATATATATATATATATATATATATATATATCTTTTAGCAGACCGGAAAAATAGCATACCAAAAAACAGACGTATATCAAAAAGTGCAGCTGCCTTGTAAAATGTCATGCAGAGTAAGTAAATATATTAAAGGGGCAAAATCACTTTATATAACCGCACACAATCTTGGTTGCAACTGTCAGGTCTCTTCAGATAACGGGCAATAATTCCCTCTCTCCCTCTCTCTCTCTTTACACACACACACACACACATATATATATATATATATATATATATATATATATATATGTGTGTGTGTGTGTGTGTGTGTGTGTGTATGTGTGTATGTGTGTGTGTGAAAAAACTAATCGAAATAGATGTTCTAAAGTACGTGATACGCATGTCATAATGAAAGTGCATCCATGCGATTCATGTCGTCATTATGTATCCATCTCAAACTGTATCTCTTCATTTTATTTTCAATTGAGTGTCATGATACGCTTTTTTCCTTTTTCCGGTTAACATCAAAGGACAAAAATGTTCTGCAAAGACCGAAATGAATGACAAAGCTGAATTTGTTTTCATTGAAACAAAAGCAACAATCACTTTCAAAACGTATGTCTCAGATGTGATTTTCTTTCTTCAGACATAACGCCTATCCTATAAACAATTCGATTGTAATGAGAATTTGATTACTTGCTTTTAAAATGAAAAGTCAAAAAAATAATGATAAATATGAAATCAATATTTTATAATCACAGAGAATATTTACGATATCGCGAATGTAACAGCAAAATCGTCCAAACCGTGTAACAGCATAATTGTCCATCCCACAAAAAGTTAGTTATCTAAAAGACCATTAAACTAATTGATTTTCTTTTTTTCCAGGCTTTCAGGTTAGACGTGTAGCCATCTTTACACCAATTGTCGTAAGAATCACTCAAAAACCCTTTAAGTTATTCAGCTAAAGAGAGAAAAAGTTAAAACCGTTCTGTGTCAGACCCACTATCTTCGCAAATGAGCAATGCTGAGAGGAAAATGGTCATTCAGGCCTTCAGTAATGGTACCAACATTCAAACTCTGGCTCGAATCATCTAAGTTCCTTCAAGAAACATCAAGAGAACAGAGAATAAGTTTTAAAAAGAG
The DNA here is from genome assembly GCA_964036315.1 of Acanthosepion esculentum. Lineage (NCBI taxonomy): Eukaryota > Metazoa > Mollusca > Cephalopoda > Sepiida > Sepiidae > Acanthosepion > Acanthosepion esculentum. Next base: position 53,248,026 of record OZ038497.1, on the reverse strand, counting down.
GGAACAGTCGATAGGACAACTGGATCAGGATGTCACATCGGGAAGGGGGATCATCATTTTAACTGAAATGTTAAGTTAAAGAGATCAAATAGAAAATATCTAAGTCAATTCACAAGACCTTTGGCACATGAGAGGAGAGTTTCAGCTATGACAGTTGAAAGACCAGCGAAAAAAAGACTTGGAAATCGTATGTGGAAACTGTGAGGCGCCCTGCTACTCCAGGACGGAAAATTACAAGGTTAGAAAGTGTGTAGATCATCTTGAATAAGTTGGAAAATCATTCTGGAATTATGTGTATATATTTGAACTTAATTTATGAGCTTCCGATCCTTGTCTATGATTAATTAATCATGAGCATGTCATTTTCGTTTATGGTCGATTTCATCACGATTCATCTGTTAAGCTTGGAGAATAATTATACATTCTTATTGCTCAGAGTCCAATATTGTTATAAAAATCTCGAGAATTCCAGTAAGATATCTTTAATCTTTTCTGAGATACAACGGTTCAGAACTTAATCTAAGAAATGGACAAATTTGCTTTTACCCGTTTTGGATAATTTTGTTGTTACACCCAGTATACTCCAAGAAAAACGAACGCAAATGAATGTATTTTCACATTTTAACCGACTTTCGATGCAACTCAGCCTGCACATCAGAGGAGAAACCAAAGAAAAAAAAACTTACAAAAATCCATGGACTTGTAATTCGGAAAGTTTATGTTCGTGCGCATAACAAAATTGACGCAGTCTCAAATTTCACGAAAATTCAAAGGAGAATTAAGAATTCAACTGTATGCGTTCAGGAAGTGGGTGATCATAGCTCTCCATTACCTCCGTTTTACCGCTTCGAATTTTTTTTTTCATTTTCCTTTCCCCCCTAATCCCTGTCCTGCTATTGCTCTGCTTGTTACACAAGCTTTTTAGGTTGGTTATTTGATGCTTTCTTCTGTCAATATTGCATTTAATATGTCATGTGAATGCCTAATTCTCCAAGCTTTCACTCCTTAAAGCGGCTCGGTAATTGAAACATTCTCTTTCTGATCTTAATAGTAAGATTTCTATTAGATTTATTCTTTACGGTTTATCAACTTTTTAAGGTTATTTAAAGCTGAAACAATTTCGGATTTTAAGAATTTTTTGGGAGATAACAATGATTTTCAGGTACAATTCCTGCTATTTAACCTGTAGGTGGGAGGAGAAGATGTGGATTCATACCTTTCCCAAGGATATTAGCACGTACCAGGATAAAAATAACTCGACTGGAATTCCAAGCCTTTATCCAGGAATCTACCCGCATAGTCAAGAGCGGTCACCCATTTAGGTACCGACCAGGCTTAACATTGCTTAACTTCGGTGATTGGACAAAACCGGGGTTTTATATGGCGGTAACGCTGAATATGTCTTGTAAGATACTTTGTACATGAATTAAAAAATTAATCAAAAGAAATAGCAAAAAGACTTGCTTTGTCGACAGGGCCGAAAATACACCAACTGCAGTCCTTGTAGAAGAAGTATGCTCCCCGCAAAAGGGGTCACTTTTCGGGTGGTTGCTCGCATAAATTCGACTCGGGTATAAACCCGATAAATGCGTATAGATTGAGGCATAAACCCAACCAATGTCTACTTAGCGAACCAGCGTATAGATCTAGAGATAAATCCGACCAATGTTTGTGTATAGCACTCGTGTTTTACTGCGTTAAGATACAGCAATTCTGGCTGTTTGAGAATAGACTCAGACATAAAGCCGACCAATGTTTGCGTATAAACTTAGGGATAAACACCACCAAACGTTTCATAGAGTACCGGGAGTAAAGCCGACCAATGTGTGAGTATAAAGACAACAAATATTTATGTAGAGACCCAGGGATAAACTCAACTAATGTTTGCGCATACACCCAACCATAAACCTGAGCAATGATTGCGCATACAACCAGGCATAAACTTGAGCAACGTTTGCGTATAGACCCAGGAATAAATACTACCAATATTTGTGTATAGACCCAGGCATAAACCCGACCAATGTTTACTTAGAGAGCCGAGGATAAACTTGACCAATGCTTGCGTATAGACCCAGACATAAACCCGACCAATGTTTACATAGAGACCCGATGAAAAACTCAGCCAATGCTTGCGTATAGACCCAGGCATAAACCCGACCAATGTTTACATAGAGACCCGATGAAAAACTCAGCCAATGCTTGCGTATAGACCCAGGCATAAACCCGACCAATGTTTACATAGAGACCCGATGAAAAACTCAGCCAATGCTTGCGTATAGACCCAGGCATAAACCCGACCAATGTTTACATAGAGACCCGATGAAAAACTCAGCCAATGCTTGCGTATAGACCCAGGCATAAACCCGACCAATGTTTACATAGAGACCCGATGAAAAACTCAGCCAATGCTTGCGTATAGACCCAGGCATAAACCCGACCAATGTTTACATAGAGACCCGATGAAAAACTCAGCCAATACTTGCGTATAGAAGCAAGCATAAACCCGACCAATGTTTACGTATAAACTCAACCACAATCTCTACCATTTACTTTCGACTTTAGATAAATCTGTAAGGATTGATATATCGTTAAATTAACCGTCGTAATGCATCTTATCAAATAGACCTACTGTGGAAACATTTAAATGCAACAAGTATTGATAAGAAATGCTAATAAATATAATACGTCTTTACAGAATTCTCTTAATTAACGACGATCATCGTACAACTGATGGGATGCCATTATCCATTTTTTGAAGTGTATATGCGAGCAGGAGTTATTCTGTATGTTTGATTAGGGTTTTTTTTTACTGCATTATCCTTGAGAAGTGTGAATGGCGAGGTGTGGAACTGCTGCGAGTATAAGAAAAATAATTACATCGAAAGTAGGACAGAAATGTACGTTGTACGTAACACGAGAAAACGACAGAGGAAATGACAGCATAGTGGAGGGAAAAATTTATTCTGTCGATAAAAAAAAATGTTCAGCCGAAATTGGAGGCAGTGAAAAATATAAAAATAAACACAATGAAGATTAAAGGAAACTAACACTAATTACTGTGAGAAAAATAATCTACACGTGTTTTCCAACGAAATAGAAATGGACATGAACTTTTTAAAAAAAAAAGGGAAAAGAAAGGTGGAAAACTGATGGGTAGAGTGAAAAGAAAGATAGAAAGAAAGCAAATTGTGAAAGGGAGAAGGATAGAAAGTATATTTAGAAAAAGGAAAAGCCTTTTAGGTTAGATTGATACGTTTTTTGCCATCGGTTTCACATGAAAACTCAGGATTTTGAATTGTTATCTTTCAAGTCACGCAAGTTATCATCTTGGAGCATGCTCAGTTGCAATCTCTTTCCGATTTCGCCTTGCGTCAGACTTAAACGAGTTGAGTAAACATTTATAAAAATCTCGAAAGACGAATGCAACGGAAAGCACATACGCAAACTGATAAAATAATCGAATAAAAAAGGAGTATGAACAGCTGAAGAAGGAACATTGGAAATATTAGAAAAAATACAAGAAAAAAAAAACGGAAAATAGAAAGAATATATGAAGATTAATTAAATAAAAAAGAACCATAAAAGAAAAAAAAACTGCTCAAGGGATATTCAATGTAGAGAAAAAAAGGAATATACTGTTGCTATATCTGGTTTGGTGCTCCTGCTGTACATCTCCAAATTCTTGACAAAATCCAAAAAAGATTGTGTAATCATTAGCAGGCATCTTGACTTCAGTCACTTTCTCACCGAATGTGACGTGGCTTCTCTCTGCCTTTTCTACAAACATTTTCATGGCGACTGCTTTTTGCTTGTTGCGCCGAATATATGACTAGATTGTCTAATAGATTTGCAACTAGGTGTCACCCATTTACTTTTCAACTAGATAGATGAAACCGCCACTTCTACTCTAACAGTTTCATTTCTTGCACTTCCCACCTGTGGTATTACCTTCCGATTTCTTGCTTACCTGATAACACAAACTGAAATACAATGCCAATCATCATCTGTTTTCTTGAACCCTGTTCCATTTTTATCCATTCCTCAATCCTCTTCGTTCTTAAACTTATCAATCACATTTACTTTCACTTTCACTTTCATTCCCTGTAAATCACGGCGTTCTAGTGGATTGCTGCCTTACTTGAAGTGAAACGATTAGAAAGTATGATTCAGAACATAAGGAAAAAGGTAACAATCACAAAAAAATAAATAATTTATTTGGTGGGACGAGTGTGGTTCATAATTTGGAGACCACGTCATTACACTATCGAACAGTTAAGAACATATGTATTTTATAATCATTTCATGAGGCCATAACGGACGTGCAACCATTGAATGTGGTTGTTCGAGATTTACTGCGTTATCTTACAGCAATTGTAGCTGTTGGTGATTAGACTCGGGCATAATGCCGACCAATGTTTGCGTATAAACTCAGGAATAAACACGACCATTGTTTTCGTAGAGACCCAGGCGTAAAGCCGACCAATATGTGCGAATTACCTCAAGCATAAAGACGACAAAGGTGGAGACCTAGGGATAAACTCAACTAATGTTTGAGCTTTAACCCAGGCATAAACTCGAGCAATGCTTGCATATAGTCCCAGGAATAAACTCTACCAATATTTACGTAGGACATAAGAAGAATCACATGCAAATTATGAGGATATGTAGTATAGTTAACGATTAGCCTTAGACTTGAAAAGGTTATGAATCTGGTTGTCCCTTAACCATCTTTTCAGGAGTCTGTTTCCCAATGTAGCAGGTATTGGGAAGAAGCTGTTCTAATGGGACTTCCTCTTTACCAATGAAATTCGAAGGAAATGAGGATCATTCGGCCTTCTCTAACTGGCTTGACAGGCCAATGTTGTAATGGTCTAGACTGGTAGGGCTTACGGCCATATCACGTTGAAATGGTTCCCGTATAACCCACAGTTAAGCAACGTCGAGCGTAGTCAGTAACTAGATGTGTGACCGGTGATATAACCTTGGATGCGTGAGTGGTGTAATGGATAATGGCTCCAAATTGTTAATAAGAAAGCCGAGTTTCAATTCTCGTTAGCTTCGTTATATTCACTATCGCGCAAATACAATGCGAAAAGTAAGAATCCACCTGTTCCTCTCCAGTTATCGGGTAGTTAGTAAGACCTTAATTAGTAAAATATTATTATCCCCACCAACAAAAATTATTACGATCAAAAAATATTTTCTGGCTTTAAATAACCTGCAAGTTGTAGAAAACTAATCAACCTGCCAACTACACAGGTGAAGCTAAGGAATGTAACTGCTCAGAATATTTGCAACGGAAGAGCGATAAATTAACGATAGGCTCGTGACTTTCCGTCTGTGGGAAAGTGGTGGCAAAATTGAAAATAATTCGTCGTCTACAAGGCCATGTAAACGCTTTTGAACTCCATCAATGCCAGAAAGTGAGGATTGGGCTGTTCTAGCACGTATATGGCAGCAATGCTCCATTTTGAATCTGATTCTCTCTTGTTAAGATAGGAGATGGCTAGAGTAGTCAGATGATTTCTGGGATGGTACAAGGAAAGGATACCTTTTTTATCATCTTTAGCGTTGGATCATATATATAATATTCACATTTGGTCTGGTGTCTGTTGAAAAACCTCCTCATTATACCAAAAGTATTTGCTAACTATTGCATAAATGACGCTCAACCTGGAGGATCGAACTCATTAAATTAGCAATAGACCTAGCAGAGAAACTTGCTATTAAGTAAGGCATCGTAAGTATCAAGTGACCCATCGTAAGTATTAAGTGAGGTATCGTAAGTATCAAGCGAGGCATCGTAAGTATCAAGTGAGACACCGTAAGTATCAAGTGAGGCATCGTAAATATCAAGTGAGTCATCATAAGTATTAAGTGAGGCATCGTAAGTATTAAGGGAAGCATCGTAAGTATCAAGTGAGGCATCGTAAGTATCAAGCGAGGCATCATAAGTATCACGCGAGGCATCGTAAGTATCAAGTGAGGCATCATAAGTATCAAACGAGGCATCGTAAGTATTAAGTGAGGCATCGTAAGTATTAAGTGAGGCGTCTTAAGTACTTAACGCTGTCGTTGTAAAGCAGTGGCGTCAAAATCATTTTGATTCGGGGGCCCCGTGAGCTCAATTTTGCATCAAGTGGGCCGGAGATGTACAGAAAATGTCAAGATGAAGAAAACTGTATTGTTTTTATTCAATAAAAATTGTTACATGTTATAATGCAATACAATACTTTCAAATGAACCAAATTAGCTTGCACTGAATTCTTTAAAACATTCTGACATTCAGAAAGCTATGACTACTCTAAGCTTTAATTTCAACTTTCTGACAATATTAGCCATTTCGTAAACATAGTGTGATCCAGACACTTGACACCTTGACAAGTGCATCAATATTAGGGGAGATTTCCTGTGAAGCAGCTAGTTTCAGGATGTCATTTAAGTTTTTGTCTGCTAGCATTGAACGGAGCATGCTTTTTGTTGATACTCATTACTGAGAAAACTTGCTCACATAGGTATGTAGTTTCGAACATGCACAAAATTTTGGTAGCTAGGGATATCCAGGAAAAAGATACTTGTATATTTCGAGGCAAACAGAAACAAACTTTTCTGTCAAGTTTGAGTCTGATGTGGCATTGTTAAGGTCAGAAATAAAGACACAAAGGGAGGAATTGAGTTAGACAAATATACTAACTTTCATTTCTTCCCTGCCGTGAATAATCCAATTAGAGATTATTTTAAGTGAAAATGGTGGATACTCTCGACTTCATCGTCATTCTGTGGACAGTGTAGAGGATTCAATGATAGCGATGTTAGGCCTCCATTCATCTTCGCACAGAGCTTCAAACTCAATACGGAGGCCTGCATCAAGTGTCTTGATGAGGTAATGCTTCCCTGGGTCAATAGGGTGGATACTGGAAGAACCTATGTCGAGCAACAGGACTCTGCACTCATAAAGGAGTACGCAATCATGGTTGCCAGACAATTTCTGCGGCCACATCAGCCCTTACAACTGACCACCTAGCTCCCCAGAGTGCAAACCCCTTTAATTATTATTGTGGGGCAAAGTTGATAGAGAGACCAACAAAACTTCTTTTAACCACCAAAGATAAACTGAAGGCAAGGATCATGGCAGCATTCATCAACTTAAACAAGAAGAGTTGCAAGAAATTATAAAGTCGTCTGGAGGCCGTGTTTGAAGCCAATCACGATTTTATTGAATAAATTTTAGTATCCAAGATATTTTTGTGTAATATCGGTTAATATATTAGTTAAAATGAGATATCAATTTTATTTTTATTTTTGCGTAACTTAGACGACAATTTATCCATCGCACCCTATATATATATATATATATATATATATATATATATATATATATATATATATATATATATATATAAGAAGCGAAAAAGAGAGTAAGGAATAGATAGATAGATAGATAGATAGGTAGATAGATAGATAGATAGATAGATATAGCGATTTACTTGGCGTAACTTAGATATAGTACAAAGCTATAAGCATGAAGCCCCCACCCATGAAGATCGAATTCACTATTCAATTGCATTCGATCTAGTCCACGTACCCCTAAATTTCAACGGGTTTGAATTTGTTCGTGACGAAGCTTAGTAAAAACGACGTCCCGTTCAGCAGGAATAGCTTAATAAGTGTCAGTGGTCGATATTCAAGCGAGGGTTAAAAAACAGTAATTTGGAGGCTGATTTTCAAAGCGTGTAAGAAGTATGCATTAGGATGACTGACAAAACACTGCCTTACTAACATTTATTTTCCCAGCTCATATTGGATCATGACAAATGTACGTTTATTAGAGCTCACACTCGGTCATTTTTATTCTTCTCTTTGTCCCATGTTTTATTTCCATATTCATACTTTACATTTTTTTAATCACGTTCTTTCGTTTCCCTTCCTATTTTTATTTTTCCTCAACATCTCATTTCCTGTTTTCTGTCATTCTTTAATTTTCCATTTTTCTTTCTTCCTTTTTCTTTCATTCTTTCTTTCTTTCTTTCTTTCTTTCTTTCTTTCTTTCTTTCTTTCTTTCTTTCTGTCTCCCCATCATACAATGAGCTATATCAATAATTATTAATTTTTATGTCATTTATTTTCCCTGTTGGTTTTTCTCTTAATATAGTTTTTGTTCTTCCCTTTCGCTTTTTATATTAGCTCTTCCTTTCTTTTCGTCATTTTTCTTTATTTCTTTTTTTCGTTCTTTCTTTCTATCTTTCTCAAAGGATTTTGCCTTTTATATTAAATCTTCCTTTCGTGTCGTCATTTTTTTCTTTCATTCTTTATTTCGTTCCTTCATTTTTATCTCTCTCAAATATTTCGTCTTTTAATTTTCAGATTTTCTTTCTTTGCGCGACTCTTACTTTCTTTCACTCTACATTTCATTTCTTCAGTCTTTTTAAACTTCTTTCTTTCTTTCCCCAATTTCTTTCAGCTTTTACTTTTCCTCTTCCTTTTTACGTTTCATGCCTTCTTTCTTCAATTATTAAAGTATTTAGCATTTTATGTTCATCTTTATTTTTTCTTTCTTTCAACAAATATTTCACATTTTATATTTCACTTTTTCTCCAAAATTTTCACATTTTTATTTTTACTTCCTTTTTAGGTTCCTTCCTTTCTACCTTCCTTTCATTCTTTCGATATACAAAGATTTCCCATTCTAGCCCATTTCCTCCGTTCCTTTTCCTTCCTTTCTTTCCTTTCCTTTCCTTTGCTTCCTTACTTGCTTTCAATTATTTCCTTCTTTTTATAGTCTTTCTTTCTCAGCGCGATTCCCTTTTTGATTTTTAATCTTACTTTCTTTTTTATCCGTTCTTTCTTTCTGCTGAAACGTCTCCCATCTTTCCAAAGTATCTCAGCGACGTCCCGTTTCATGTGACCTCTGCTTTTTTTAATTGGCCCTTCGATTTGGTCATCATCGTAATTTGAACTGCTGAAAGTTTCTCGTCTTTCAGATCAGAATTTCCACTTTAACACTTAGCGAATCACATGCGCACAGTAAGCTAATCTATGGCACCATCTCAATAAAAGGTTCATATTGTTTTTGCAGTTTTAGTAAAATTTACTTCGCGGAAATAAAGGAACCAAATGACAAAAATGCATCTAATGTTCTTGTACTTTTACTTTGAGTAGAAAAAAGTTAAAGTTTCTTTTTTCTTTTCATTCATATTGTATTTCACCTTTTGCTTTTAAACTTACTTTCTACTTTATCTTCTTTCTTTCTTTCTTTTGTTCTGGAAATGTTTTTATTTCCTTTCTTTCTTTCTTTTTTTCATCCATTGCTCGTTTTTTCTTTTCTTTTTTCTGTTCTCCAATAATTTCACCTGTTTATTTACTCTCTTTTCCTTCCTTCCTTCCTTCCTTCCTACCTTCCTTTCTTTCTTTCTTCCTTCCTCCCTTTCTTCGTTCCTTTCCTTTACTTCCTTCCGTTCTTTTTTTACTTTCCTTCCTTCCTTTGTTTGTTTGTTCCTTACTTACTTCCTTCCTTCCTTCCTTCCTTCCTTCCTTCCTTCTACAAGCATTTTATTTCTTTTATTTCTTCATTCAAGTACTTCACTTTATTTTTGCTCTTCATTTCTTTTCTTTTTTCTTTTCTTAGTACAGAGTGGTCCAAATGTCTTGTCACCCCACCTCTCTTCCAAACTTTCGGGGCTCGTGTCAGCCTTCTAAAATAAAAAAATGATATCATGTAGGAGTGACAAGACTTTTGGTGCACCCTGTATGTTACACAGATCTTTCGTTTTGTTTTCTGTCCTTCTACACATGATTCTATTCTGTTCTTTTTTTTTCTTTCTTGATCTTCGTATTAAACAAAAGTTAGTTTCTTTAATTCGGCGTCCATTTTCTTCATCTTCCAAAAAAAAAAAAAAAAAAAAAAAAGCAGCAGGATCCAAAAGAAAACATTTTGGCACCGACCAATCCAGCATTTCTTTCCTTTCCCAACGCGTTTTATTTTATTTTTCCATTTTTTTTTTTTCATTTTTTTTTTCACTTTCAGACAAACTGCTTCACGCTTTTCTGATCCGGAATTCTTCTAACGTTTCGCTCGATAGTTTCAGCTTTGTCTAAACAGACATTGGCAAAATTAATGAAGTCAGCCCAGGTTCGGCTGCATTTTGCAACAGACAAACCGCGTGACTATCAAGTACAAAGTCGTAGAGTATCACATTTTAGAAACAAGATACTGTCACACCAATACACAGCCATTTACTTAACTTGGCCTGATTCCTAACTGAGATATAATTCAGTTTTTCTTTGACGATTAGATTTGGTGTTCTAATCCAGGTAAAGTTAGAAACATTTTAAAGAATTCAACGACAAGGACTTTGATTTTGCGGAAGGAGTTCGTCATACACAATGCCTTCCCATCCCATAGTACCGGCTTCTTCGGATACAGGCCGTCTTTTGGAGTGATTTCATTAAGAGGGTTTCATTTCATTTTGCCCCAGCATCGTTCTCGATCCACATTATTTTAAAAGAAGCTATTTTACCATTTTAAAATAGACAAACATGCTTTTAAGCTTATTTTACAAGTCTCTGTAAAATAGAGCCCTAGGCTATTTTTGCCGGTAAATATATATATATATATATTTTTTTTTAAGCATATCACCCCAAGCAAGGCTGGTCGCCACTATCACGCAAGGGGTTACAGAAGGTTTGGAGGAAGAGCAGATAGGAGTGGTAAAGGAGAGGATGTGGAGAAAGATAGTGGATCGATCAAGGCAAGGGGTTACAGAAGATTTGGAGCGAGAGCAGATAGGAATGAAAGGGGAAAGGATGTGGAGAAGGGAAGTGGATAGATCAAGGCAACTGGAGATGTCGATTGACATTACATTTAAATAGTTGGAGATTGTATTTGTCAGGGAAACAGGAATAAGGAAGGGAGTTCCACAGGCGAGATGTGCGAGACATGAAACTATTGGGGTAGAAGAGACGTCTACATCTAACAGTTTCAACGGTGAAAGGGGGGGAACAGAATGCCAGCCTCGTGGGACGTTTAAATTCATGAGGCCTAGGAACCAGCGAAAGAAGCTCCTCGGAGCAATTACCGTGAAAGTATTTATAAAAAAGACAGAGCGAGGCAACGTCGCGTCTGTGAGAGAGAGACTGCAGACGAGATGACAGATCGGGGCCAATTACATTGCATATCCGTCTCTGGATCTTATCAAGAACCCTGAGGCAAACAGTAGGGGCTCCAGACCATATATGGCAGCAATACTCCATGCAAGAGCGAATGGTCGAGTTATAGATTTGGAGGATAGATTCCGGGGAGAAAAATTTCCTGGCTCGGCACAGGGAGCCAACTTTCCTTGCGGTGGATGATGCAATTGACTCGATGTATTTGTTCCATCTCAGATCAGCGGACAGCGTGAGACCGAGCAGCCGCAGAGAGGAGCTCTCGAGAAGTTGGTCATCAGACATTCTAATGGGATGCAGGGATGGATCCTTGTGGTGGTTAATAGAGAGCAGTTTAGTTTTATGAAGGATGATAATGTTAAAACAATTTAAAATCCTTTCCACCATCAATTGTTAAAACACAAGTTAAAATCATTTATTCATCATCAATTATTTAAAGAAATATAGAAGTCTCTGGATATTTTACGCACATCAGGTATAACAGTCTATGCAAATCCAAAACTTGACCTTCGGCATGGTTTTCTTGCCAATATACTTCAGCTGCACCCACTAAAGACAACAGTCACAGACTACAGAATCCATGTTGTTCAAGTCCTGCCTGCTCAGCTCAAACAACCACTGCGCTGACGATCTCAAATATAATATATTTTTAGTTCTAAAACACTATTTAATTTTACCGGCAAAATAACCTTGGCGTCTATTTTTACCGGGACCGGCAAAATAGCCTATTTGTGTTTTCAATGATCCACTTTTGTGTAACTGTCCTTTTCAATAAAATTCGTACTTTGGCTACGTTTGAGCAGAGAATCGTAGATGAAAATACGGTACATCATTTTTTTCGGTTAAACCATGTGGCACCAAAACATTATAGTGATTCAGGCACTCAAGTGTTTTCACTTGCTTTAAAATGCTAACGTCAGTTAGAAGGAGTATCTCTCCGATATTCTGTCTCATGTGACCTGCAATCTTTCAATTAACCCTTCCTCATCAACATCTGCAAGACTGCTGAAATGTCTCTTGTCTTCCAGGTCAGAATTTCAAATTTTTAAACTTAGCGAATGACATGTGCATAGTAAGCTATGGCTCTATCTCCATAAAAGGCTCATATATTTTTTTGCAGTTTGAGTAAAATTTCCTTCATTGAAATTAAAAAGCACTAAATTAAAAAAGTGCTTCTAATTTTCTTCTATTTGTACTTTTAATAAAAAAATTAATATACACTGACCAGGCATGAATTAGTATAGAAATATATTCTGAAGTGTCCCCTTTTATTCATATTTATATATGCCATAAATGTAAGTCATGCATGACAGGAAATCCCTTGTTCAAATTAAAAGGCCACCTATTGAAAAAAAAGACTACGAAAGTTTGATTCATCTGAGTATATATATATATATATATATATATATATATATATATATATATATATATATATATATATATATATATGGAATCTGCCGTCGTTTTCGACGTATAAGAGTCTTTCAGTTCAGTTTCTATGTATATGTTTCGTATGAGACATCAATCCCGCACGAGATTTTCAAAAAAAGTCCACATGAGGGACATGCTGAAGGGTTAACTGTCAGTTAGGCTGATGTATCAGCCCGTGATTTAGTGTTGATTCTTAATTCTCTCAGATGGTTGAGACGATTCTTTTCAAAATTTATTATAACTCGGTGGGAGGTGTTTCTCCAGTTTTCTCGGTTTTCAACAGCAAGTTCGAACTCCTCAACTGGGATATTTGCAGCATTTATATTGTATTTGTGTTTGTCCTTGAAGCCTAACCAAGAACGGCCGACATTACGCTTACCATGAAACAGATGACTATACATGACGATTTTCGGCATTCGATCATCACTCATTCTTATGACATGACAAGACCACATGAACTGTGATTGCATCAGAAAGGATTCGATAACACCGACGCCACATTTGATGAAAAGTTCAGGGTCGGAGATTTTGTCCTCAGTGTATTTAATATTGAACGAAGACAGTTTATGAAAATCATCGAGTTGATTGATATGTGTCCTGATGACGTCCACGATTCTGAGCCATAAAGAAGTGTGGTCAGTATGACTGCTCGATATACGCAGATGTTCGTTTGCAGTGAAATCCTACGAACATCGCATCGGCGATGCTTAAGCTTCCCAAAGGCATTAGTTACCTTTGATATTCGGTTAACTAGTTCGTCATCCAAAGAGACACTCGAATTGACTTTGCTTCCTTAGTACATGAATTATTTCACATAATTCAAGTTGTTGTATATATATATATATATATATATATATGTGTGTGTGTGTGTGTGTGTGTGTGTGTGTGTGTGTGTGTGTGTGTGTATATATGTGTGTGTGTGTATATATATATATATATAAATATATATATATATATACACACACACACACACACATATATATATATATATATATATATATATATATATATATATATATATATATATATATATATATATAAACAGTGTTCTGGGGCCACACCAAGATAAGATAATGTCTAAAACCGGGATCATAATATTTCTAAAATAAGTACGAGAACGACTAGAATAATAACTTATAATACCTTTCGACACACTCATATTCAGAATTTGATAACGTCGGTATAAAACTAAATTGCCGAAAAAAATCAAAACACCAATTTTAAAATAGCGCGAAAGGAGGGAGGGGGAAAATTAAATATTTTCAAAAAATTTAGCCTAGAATTAGCTATGGATTTACCAAAATGTGCGAGGTTGTGTTTTATTTTTTTTTCTCCTCCCCACTTCTGTGCTATTTTAAAATTCTTCAAAATGTACCTTAATTTATTATTTTATTTGTTGTGACACTGTTGTATCTTATTTCAGAAATTATTTATTTAAATATTATAACATAAATTCTGTTATAAAATCACGACAAAAATACCCATTTTGTTTCAACACTCCCGGTGTCTTATCAAGTGATGATGTTGAATGTAGAATAAATGGTTTTAGAAAGTTCCAAATTCATTCACGATCCTTCGCTAAGGGTAAACGCTGTAACTTAAGTCAGAGTAACCAATCAAAATACAAGTATATGGTGATTCAAAAAAACTCGACAACGAAGCAAGGTTATCAATGGGGGGGTGAAGGGGGTAGAGAGATATGATTGAGCTAGACGCAACACTTCGACCCCCTCCACCCTAAATTTTTTTGAAGAAAACCAGGCACAGCCACACCAAATCTGTTAACGGAATTTGTGGGAGGGGGATAGGTCAAAAAGACACAAAGAGAGAGAGAGGGATAAAGAAGTTGTGATAAAGTGTCATTAGTTTTCTTTTGAATGGACGCTGTTTTTTCCTTTACTTTGGGAGTTTATAAATACCACAATTTTTTTATATAAGTTTGAATGTTTACACGGTTCAAGGAATTTAATTATATGTTAGTTAGAGTTTTAAAAAACAAAAAAAACTTTATTACCAAAAATCTGGTATGAAATAGTTGATTAGAGAAATAGTCATAGAATTTACATTAATACACTACAAATTTTATTCTCAAATATAAGTTTACTTCTAGTTGTAATTGATTATCAAGGCGACATCACCTTCGGCCTGAACCTCATGTACATATATACAAACACATACATACATACCCATAAACATACGTATTTACATACACATACCTACGTACGTATAAACATATGTATATAAATCAAACATATAAACAGACATTTACATTTACACGCATATACATGAAAAATCAATCCAACGTAAATTAAACCTATTTAAATATACATATGTATATACACACCGACGCATACATATATACACACATACATACGCACAAACACCCCCCCACACACACACACATATATATATATATATATATATATATATATATATATATATTTCAAACAGATCACCCTGAAGTTACACACAATAAACCGCCCACCCTATCCCCTCCAAAGGACAGTGGGTCATCGGACCCCATCTCGAGCGGCCGAAACTAGAAATGAAAATAAGCCCACCCATTCATGACTGGCAGCAATAAGTAAACTAACTGGGTGGGGGGAGTGAGTGAGTGAAAGGGGGGTGACGGGGTAGGGAGACACGACCGAGTTATATGTAACACCTCCCTTCTGTCAACCCCAAACTCTTAGAGGAAAACCAGGCATTGACACCCCAAATCTGTTAACGGGAGTTGTGGGAGGGGGATTGGTCAAAAAGGCACAAAGAGAAAGAGAGACAAAGAAGTTATGATAAAGTGTTATTAGTTTTCTTTTGGAATGGACGCTGTTTTTTGCTTCACTTTGAGAGTTCATAAATAATATAATTTTAAACGGTCTAAGGAATCCAGCTATATGTCAGTTAAGGTTTTTTTTTAAAAAAAAAACAAAAAAAACTTTGGTATGAAATAGTCGATTAGAAAAAAATATTCATAGAATTTACATTAAAACACTAAAAATGTTTTATTTTCCAATTATAAGTTTACCTTGTATATGTATATATATATATATATATATATATATATATATATATATATGTGTGTGAGTGTGTGTGTGTGTGTGTGTGTGTGTGTGTGTGTGTGTGTGTGTGTGTGTGTGAATATGATGAGTGAAAGTGGCGGATACTATTATAGAAACACAGGCAAAATGTTCAAATAAGGATGATCTTTGCCAAGACCCTCAGGCTTTACTCGCTCAAAGGCTTATTCACCATCGATATTAGGAAGCGCTTGTATACAGCAGACAGTTTAGCTATTTCACAACGGGTTTGGCGCCATGCAGACATCTATATGAAAGTTTTGATGCTATTTAATTATACGACTCGAGATTTTAGGTTGATGCTTTGGTTCCGAGGCAATTGCGGTGTTGGGCGAAACTAGCTATGCTACACCCTACTCTATGTTTAATTATCTTTTCTCCTGTACTTTATGTGTAATAGCTGATCCATACGCCGAGGTTTATGAAATGAGTACTAATTCCACATCCTGAATATATATGATGGATTCTGACATCACTGCTTTCATTCGCGATCATAATTTCTATTTTGGAAAGGCTTATCTTTCATGGATCGCTTGATAAAAGATGCTGATTTTCTATTCAAGATCACTTTTATGAAAGAACACCTATATCATAAGTCCAGACTTCTCATCATCAATTCATTTGCCTCAGAAGAGAAAGAAGAATCGTTGTCTTCCTTTGGTTGTCTCGTTTGGGATGCGGTACAGAATGCTTAAATGGTCAGTGCTCGTTGCATCTGTGTTTGTAACTGCGCACGACATAGTCTAGAAAGGGAATTGAATAAACCGGGTGACTCATTTCCTTCTTATCGCCCTCCTGATGTGTGATCTGAAATGTTTCCGTACTGGGGTTCTTGCCACACATAGAATTCAATATGTCGATACAGTTCCTCTATTAGATTGATGCATTCAGAGGATTCAGCGGTTTCTAATGGAAGCATTCAAGGGATGCAGCGGTTTCTAATGGAAGCATTCAAGGGATTCAGCGGTTGTCAATAGATGCATTCAGAGGAATCAGCAGTTTCTAGTGGATGCATTCAGAGGAATCAGCAGTTTCTAATGGATGCATTCAAGGGATTCAGCGGTTTCTAATGGAAGCATTCAAGGGATGCAGCGGTTCCTAATGGAAGCATTCAAGGGATTCAGCGGTTTCTAATGGAAGCATTCAAGGGATTCAGCTGTTTCTAATGGAAGCATTCAAGGGATTCAGCAGTTTCTAATGGAAGCATTCAAGGGATGCAGCTGTTTCTAATGGAAGCATTCAAGGGATGCAGCGGTTTCTAATGGAAGCATTCAAGGGATTCAGCGGTTTCTAATGGAAGCATTCAAGGGATGCAGCGGTTCCTAATGGAAGCATTCAAGGGATTCAGCGGATTCTAATGGAAGCATTCAAGGGATTCAGCTGTTTCTAATGGAAGCATTCAAGGGATTCAGCAGTTTCTAATGGATGCATTCAAGGGATTCAGCAGTTTCTAATGGATGCATTCAAGGGATGCAGCGGTTTCTAATGGAAGCATTCAAGGGATTCAGCGGTTTCTAATGGAAGCATTCAAGGGATGCAGCGGTTTCTAATGGAAGCATTCAAGGGATTCAGCGGTTTCTAATGGAAGCATTCAAGGGATTCAGCAGTTTCTAATGGATTCATTCAAGGGATTCAGCGGTTTCTAATGGAAGCATTCAAGGGATGCAGCGGTTTCTAATGGAAGCATTCAAGGGATGCAGCGGTTTCTAATGGAAGCATTCAAGGGATTCAGCAGTTTCTAATGGATGCATTCAAGGGATGCAGCGGTTTCTAATGGATGCATTCAAGGGATGCAGCGGTTTCTAATGGAAGCATTCAAGGGATTCAGCAGTTTCTAATGGATGCATTCAAGGGATTCAGCGGTTTCTAATGGAAGCATTCAAGGGATGCAGCTGTTTCTAATGGAAGCATTCAAGGGATGCAGCGGTTTCTAATGGAAGCATTCATGGGATGCAGCTGTTTCTAATGGAAGCATTCAAGGGATGCAGCAGTTTCTAATGGAAGCATTCAAGGGATGCAGCTGTTTCTAATGGAAGCATTCAAGGGATGCAGCGGTTTCTAATGGAAGCATTCAAGGGATGCAGCTGTTTCTAATGGAAGCATTCAAGGGATGCAGCGGTTTCTAATGGATGCATTCAAGGGATGCAGCTGTTTCTAATGGAAGCATTCAAGGGATGCAGCGGTTTCTAATGGAAGCATTCAAGGGATGCAGCGGTTTCTAATGGAAGCATTCAAGGGATGCAGCTGTTTCGAATGGAAGCATTCAAGGGATGCAGCGGTTTCTAATGGATGCATTGAAGGGATGAAGCGGTTTCTAATGGAAGCATTCAAGGGATTCAGCAGTTTCTAATGGATGCATTCAAGGGATTCAGCGGTTTCTAATGGAAGCATTCAAGGGATGCAGCTGTTTCTAATGGAACCATTAAAGGGATGCAGCGGTTTCTAATGGAAGCATTCAAGGGATGCAGCGGTTTCTAATGGAAGCATTCAAGGGATTCAGCAGTTTCTAATGGAAGCATTCAAGGGATGCAGCTGTTTCTAATGGAAGCATTCAAGGGATGCAGCGGTTTCTAATGGAAGCATTCAAGGGATTCAGCGGTTTCTAATGGAAGCATTCAAGGTATGCAGCGGTTCCTAATGGAAGCATTCAAGGGATTCAGCGGTTTCTAATGGAAGCATTCAAGGGATTCAGCTGTTTCTAATGGAAGCATTCAAGGGATTCAGCAGTTTCTAATGGATGCATTCAAGGGATTCAGCAGTTTCTAATGGATGCATTCAAGGGATGCAGCGGTTTCTAATGGAAGCATTCAAGGGATTCAGCGGTTTCTAATGGAAGCATTCAAGGGATGCAGCGGTTTCTAATGGAAGCATTCAAGGGATTCAGCGGTTTCTAATGGAAGCATTCAAGGGATTCAGCAGTTTCTAATGGATTCATTCAAGGGATTCAGCGGTTTCTAATGGAAGCATTCAAGGGATGCAGCGGTTTCTAATGGAAGCATTCAAGGGATGCAGCGGTTTCGAATGGAAGCATTCAAGGGATTCAGCAGTTTCTAATGGATGCATTCAAGGGATGCAACGGTTTCTAATGGATGCATTCAAGGGATGCAGCGGTTTCTAATGGAAGCATTCAAGGGATTCAGCAGTTTCTAATGGATGCATTCAAGGGATGCAGCTGTTTCTAATGGAAGCATTCAAGGGATGCAGCGGTTTCTAATGGATGCATTCAAGGGATGCAGCGGTTTCTAATGGAGGCATTCAAGGGATTCAGCAGTTTCTAATGGATGCATTCAAGGGATTCAGCGGTTTCTAATGGAAGCATTCAAGGGATGCAGCTGTTTCTAATGGAAGTATTAAAGGGATGCAGCGGTTTCTAATGGAAGCATTCAAGGGATTCAGCGGTTTCTAATGGAAGCATTCAAGGGATGCAGCGGTTTCTAATGGAAGCATTCAAGGGATTCAGCGGTTTCTAATGGAAGCATTCAAGGGATGCAGGGGTTTCTAATGGAAGCATTCAAGGGATTCAGCGGTTTCTAATGGAAGCATTCAAGGGATTCAGCAGTTTCTAATGGATGCATTCAGAGGAATCAGCAGTTTCTAATGGATGCATTCAAGGGATTCAGCGGTTTCTAATGGAAGCATTCAAGGGATGAAGCGGTTTCTAATGGAAGCATTCAAGGGATTCAGCGGTTTCTAATGGAAGCATTCAAGGGATTTAGCGGTTTCTAATGGAAGCATTCAAGGGATTCAGCGGTTTCTAATGGAAGCATTCAATGGATGCAGCGGTTTCTAATGGAAGCATTCAAGGGATGCAGCGGTTTCTAATGGAAGCATTCAAGGGATGCAGCGGTTTCTAATGGAAGCATTCAAGGGATTCAGCGATTTCTAATGGAAGCATTCAAGGGATTCAGCGGTTTCTAATGGAAGCATTCAAGGGATGCACCGGTTTCTAATAGAAGCATTCAAGGGATTCAGCAGTTTCTAATGGAAGCATTCAAGGGATGCAGCGGTTTCTAATGGAAGCATTCAAGGGATTCAGCGGTTTCTAATGGAAGCATTCAAGGGATTCAGCGGTTTCTAATGGAAGCATTGAAGGGATTCAGCGGTTTCTACTGGAAGCATTCAAGGGATTCAGCAGTTTCTAATGGAAGCATTCAAGGGATGCAGCGGTTTCTAATGGAAGCATTCAAGGGATTCAGCAGTTTCTAATGGAAGCATTCAAGGGATGCAGCGGTTTCAAATGGAAGCATTCAAGGGATTCAGCGGTTTCTAATGGAAGCATTCAAGGGATTCAGCGGTTTCTAATGGAAGCATTCAAGGGATTCAGCGGTTTCTAATGGAAGCATTCAAGGGATGCAGCGGTTTCTAATGGAAGCATTCAAGGGATTCAGCAGTTTCTAATGGAAGCATTCAAGGGATGCAGCGGTTTCTAATGGAAGCATTCAAGGGATTCAGCGGTTTCTAATGGAAGCATTCAAGGGATTCAGCGGTTTCTAATGGAAGCATTCAAGGGATGCAGCGGTTTCTAATGGAAGCATTCAAGGGATTCAGCGGTTTCTAATGGAAGCATTCAAGGGATTCAGCTGTTTCTAATGGAAGCATTCAAGGGATTCACCGGTTTCTAATGGAAGCATTCAAGGGATGCAGCGGTTTCTAATGGAAGCATTCAAGGGATTCAGCAGTTTCTAATGGATGCATTCAAGGGATTCAGCGGTTTCCAATGGAAGCATTCAAGGGATTCAGCGGTTTATAATGGAAGAATTCAAGGGATTCAGCAGTTTCTAATGGATTCATTCAGAGGAATCAGCAGTTTCTAATGGATGCATTCAAGGGATTCAGCGGTTTATAATTGAAGCATTCAAGGGATTCAGCTGTTTCTAATGGAAGTATTAAAGGGATGCAGCGGTTTCTATTGGAAGCATTCAAGGGATGCAGCGGTTTCTAATGGAAGCATTCAAGGGATTCAGCGGTTTCTAATGGAAGCATTCAAGGGATTCAGCGGTTTCTAATGGAAGCATTCAAGGGATGCAGCGGTTTCTAATGGATTCATTCAAGGGATTCAGTGGTTTCTAATGGAAGCATTCAAGGGATTCAGCGGTTTCTAATAGAAGCATTCAAGGGAAGCAGCGGTTTCTAATAGAAGCATTCAAGGGATTCAGCAGTTTCTAATGGAAGCATTCAAGGTATGCAGCGGTTTCTAATGGAAGCATTCAAGGGATTCAGCGGTTTCTAATGGAAGCATTCAAGGGATTCAGCGGTTTCTAATGGAAGCATTCAAGGGATTCAGCAGTTTCTAATGGAAGCATTCAAGGGATGCAGCGGTTTCA
Source organism: Acanthosepion esculentum (assembly GCA_964036315.1). Classification (NCBI taxonomy): domain Eukaryota; kingdom Metazoa; phylum Mollusca; class Cephalopoda; order Sepiida; family Sepiidae; genus Acanthosepion; species Acanthosepion esculentum. The sequence goes on along the minus strand of OZ038497.1, from coordinate 53,227,031 downwards.
AATGGAAGCATTCAAGGGATTCAGCGGTTTCTAATGGAAGCATTCAAGGGATTCAGCGGTTTCTAATGGAAGCATTCAAGGGATTCAGCGGTTTCTAATGGAAGCATTCAAGGGATTCACCGGTTTCTAATGGAAGCATTCAAGGGAGGCAGCGGTTTCTAATGGAAGCATTCAAGGGATTCAGCAGTTTCTAATGGATGCATTCAAGGGATTCAGCGGTTTCCAATGGAAGCATTCAAGGGATTCAGCGGTTTCTAATGGAAGCATTCAAGGGATTCAGCAGTTTCTAATGGATGCATTCAGAGGAATCAGCAGTTTCTAATGGATGCATTCAAGGGATTCAGCGGTTTCTAATGGAAGCATTCAAGGGATGCAGCGGTTTCTAATGGATTCATTCAAGGGATTCAGTGGTTTCTAATGGAAGCATTCAAGGGATTCAGCGGTTTCCAATGGAAGCATTCAAGGGATTCAGCGGTTTCTAATGGAAGCATTCAAGGGATTCAGCAGTTTCTAATGGATGCATTCAGAGGAATCAGCAGTTTCTAATGGATGCATTCAAGGGATTCAGCGGTTTCTAATGGAAGCATTCAAGGGATTCAGCTGTTTCTAATGGAAGTATTAAAGGGATGCAGCGGTTTCTATTGGAAGCATTCAAGGGATGCAGCGGTTTCTAATGGAAGCATTCAAGGGATGCAGCGTTTTATAATGGAAGCATTCAAGGGATTCAGCGGTTTCTAATGGAAGCATTCAAGGTATTCAGCGGTTTCTAATGGAAGCATTCAAGGGATTCAGCGGTTTCTAATGGATGCATTCAAGGGATTCAGCGGTTTCTAATAGATGTATTCAAGGGATTCAGCGGTTTGTAATAGATGCATTTAAGGGATTCAGCGGTTTCTAATGGAAGCATTCAAGTGATTCAGCGGTTTCTAATGGATGCATTCAGTGGAATCAGCGGTTTCTAATAGATGCATTCAAGGGATTCAGCGGTTTCTAATAGATGCATTCAGTGGAATCGGCGGTTTCTAATGGAAGCATTCGAGGGATTCATCGGTTTCTACTGGATTCATTCAAGGGATTCAGTGGTTTCTAATGGATTCATTCAAGGGTTTCAGCGGTTGCCAATAGATGCATTCAGAGAAATCAGAGGTTTCTAATGGAAGCATTCAAGGGATTCAGTGGTTTCTAATGGAAGCATTCAAGGGATTCAGCGGTTTCTAATGGAAGCATTCAAGGGATTCAGCAGTTTCTAATGGAAGCATTCAAGGGATGCAGCGGTTTCTAATGGAAGCATTCAAGGGATTCAGCAGTTTCTAATGGAAGCATTCAAGGGATGCAGCGGTTTCAAATGGAAGCATTCAAGGGATTCAGCGGTTTCTAATGGAAGCATTCAAGGGATTCAGCGGTTTCTAATGGAAGCATTCAAGGGATTCAGCGGTTTCTAATGGAAGCATTCAAGGGAGGCAGCGGTTTCTAATGGAAGCATTCAAGGGATTCAGCAGTTTCTAATGGAAGCATTCAAGGGATGCAGCGGTTTCTAATCGAAGCATTCAAGGGATTCAGCGGTTTCTAATGGAAGCATTCAAGGGATTCAGCGGTTTCTAATGGAAGCATACAAGGGATGCAGCGGTTTCTAATGGAAGCATTCAAGGGATTCAGCGGTTTCTAATGGAAGCATTCAAGGGATTCAGCGGTTTCTAATGGAAGCATTCAAGGGATTCAGCGGTTTCTAAGGGAAGCATTCAAGGGATGCAGCGGTTTCTAATGGAATCATTCAAGGGATTCAGCAGTTTCTAATGGAAGCATTCAAGGGATGAAGCGGTTTCTAATGGAAGCATTCAAGGGATTCAGCGGTTTCTAATGGAAGCATTCAAGGGATTTAGCGGTTTCTAATGGAAGCATTCAAGGGATTCAGCGGTTTCTAATGGAAGCATTCAATGGATGCAGCGGTTTCTAATGGAAGCATTCAAGGGATGCAGCGGTTTCTAATGGAAGCATTCAAGGGATGCAGCGGTTTCTAATGGAAGCATTCAAGGGATTCAGCGATTTCTAATGGAAGCATTCAAGGGATTCAGCGGTTTCTAATGGAAGCATTCAAGGGATGCACCGGTTTCTAATAGAAGCATTCAAGGGATTCAGCAGTTTCTAATGGAAGCATTCAAGGGATGCAGCGGTTTCTAATGGAAGCATTCAAGGGATTCAGCGGTTTCTAATGGAAGCATTCAAGGGATTCAGCGGTTTCTAATGGAAGCATTGAAGGGATTCAGCGGTTTCTACTGGAAGCATTCAAGGGATTCAGCAGTTTCTAATGGAAGCATTCAAGGGATGCAGCGGTTTCTAATGGAAGCATTCAAGGGATTCAGCAGTTTCTAATGGAAGCATTCAAGGGATGCAGCGGTTTCAAATGGAAGCATTCAAGGGATTCAGCGGTTTCTAATGGAAGCATTCAAGGGATTCAGCGGTTTCTAATGGAAGCATTCAAGGGATTCAGCGGTTTCTAATGGAAGCATTCAAGGGATGCAGCGGTTTCTAATGGAAGCATTCAAGGGATTCAGCAGTTTCTAATGGAAGCATTCAAGGGATGCAGCGGTTTCTAATGGAAGCATTCAAGGGATTCAGCGGTTTCTAATGGAAGCATTCAAGGGATTCAGCGGTTTCTAATGGAAGCATTCAAGGGATGCAGCGGTTTCTAATGGAAGCATTCAAGGGATTCAGCGGTTTCTAATGGAAGCATTCAAGGGATTCAGCTGTTTCTAATGGAAGCATTCAATGGATTCACCGGTTTCTAATGGAAGCATTCAAGGGATGCAGCGGTTTCTAATGGAAGCATTCAAGGGATTCAGCAGTTTCTAATGGATGCATTCAAGGGATTCAGCGGTTTCCAATGGAAGCATTCAAGGGATTCAGCGGTTTATAATGGAAGAATTCAAGGGATTCAGCAGTTTCTAATGGATTCATTCAGAGGAATCAGCAGTTTCTAATGGATGCATTCAAGGGATTCAGCGGTTTATAATTGAAGCATTCAAGGGATTCAGCTGTTTCTAATGGAAGTATTAAAGGGATGCAGCGGTTTCTATTGGAAGCATTCAAGGGATGCAGCGGTTTCTAATGGAAGCATTCAAGGGATTCAGCGGTTTCTAATGGAAGCATTCAAGGGATTCAGCGGTTTCTAATGGAAGCATTCAAGGGATGCAGCGGTTTCTAATGGATTCATTCAAGGGATTCAGTGGTTTCTAATGGAAGCATTCAAGGGATTCAGCGGTTTCTAATAGAAGCATTCAAGGGAAGCAGCGGTTTCTAATAGAAGCATTCAAGGGATTCAGCAGTTTCTAATGGAAGCATTCAAGGTATGCAGCGGTTTCTAATGGAAGCATTCAAGGGATTCAGCGGTTTCTAATGGAAGCATTCAAGGGATTCAGCGGTTTCTAATGGAAGCATTCAAGGGATTCAGCAGTTTCTAATGGAAGCATTCAAGGGATGCAGCGGTTTCAAATGGAAGCATTCAAGGGATTCAGCGGTTTCTAATGGAAGCATTCAAGGGATTCAGCGGTTTCTAATGGAAGCATTCAAGGGATTCAGCGGTTTCTAATGGAAGCATTCAAGGGATTCACCGGTTTCTAATGGAAGCATTCAAGGGAGGCAGCGGTTTCTAATGGAAGCATTCAAGGGATTCAGCAGTTTCTAATGGATGCATTCAAGGGATTCAGCGGTTTCCAATGGAAGCATTCAAGGGATTCAGCGGTTTCTAATGGAAGCATTCAAGGGATTCAGCAGTTTCTAATGGATGCATTCAGAGGAATCAGCAGTTTCTAATGGATGCATTCAAGGGATTCAGCGGTTTCTAATGGAAGCATTCAAGGGATGCAGCGGTTTCTAATGGATTCATTCAAGGGATTCAGTGGTTTCTAATGGAAGCATTCAAGGGATTCAGCGGTTTCCAATGGAAGCATTCAAGGGATTCAGCGGTTTCTAATGGAAGCATTCAAGGGATTCAGCAGTTTCTAATGGATGCATTCAGAGGAATCAGCAGTTTCTAATGGATGCATTCAAGGGATTCAGCGGTTTCTAATGGAAGCATTCAAGGGATTCAGCTGTTTCTAATGGAAGTATTAAAGGGATGCAGCGGTTTCTATTGGAAGCATTCAAGGGATGCAGCGGTTTCTAATGGAAGCATTCAAGGGATGCAGCGTTTTATAATGGAAGCATTCAAGGGATTCAGCGGTTTCTAATGGAAGCATTCAAGGTATTCAGCGGTTTCTAATGGAAGCATTCAAGGGATTCAGCGGTTTCTAATGGATGCATTCAAGGGATTCAGCGGTTTCTAATAGATGTATTCAAGGGATTCAGCGGTTTGTGATAGATGCATTTAAGGGATTCAGCGGTTTCTAATGGAAGCATTCAAGTGATTCAGCGGTTTCTAATGGATGCATTCAGTGGAATCAGCGGTTTCTAATAGATGCATTCAAGGGATTCAGCGGTTTCTAATAGATGCATTCAGTGGAATCGGCGGTTTCTAATGGAAGCATTCGAGGGATTCATCGGTTTCTACTGGATTCATTCAAGGGATTCAGTGGTTTCTAATGGATTCATTCAAGGGTTTCAGCGGTTGCCAATAGATGCATTCAGAGAAATCAGAGGTTTCTAATGGAAGCATTCAAGGGATTCAGTGGTTTCTAATGGAAGCATTCAAGGGATTCAGCGGTTTCTAATGGAAGCATTCAAGGGATTCAGCAGTTTCTAATGGAAGCATTCAAGGGATGCAGCGGTTTCTAATGGAAGCATTCAAGGGATTCAGCAGTTTCTAATGGAAGCATTCAAGGGATGCAGCGGTTTCAAATGGAAGCATTCAAGGGATTCAGCGGTTTCTAATGGAAGCATTCAAGGGATTCAGCGGTTTCTAATGGAAGCATTCAAGGGATTCAGCGGTTTCTAATGGAAGCATTCAAGGGAGGCAGCGGTTTCTAATGGAAGCATTCAAGGGATTCAGCAGTTTCTAATGGAAGCATTCAAGGGATGCAGCGGTTTCTAATCGAAGCATTCAAGGGATTCAGCGGTTTCTAATGGAAGCATTCAAGGGATTCAGCGGTTTCTAATGGAAGCATACAAGGGATGCAGCGGTTTCTAATGGAAGCATTCAAGGGATTCAGCGGTTTCTAATGGAAGCATTCAAGGGATTCAGCGGTTTCTAATGGAAGCATTCAAGGGATTCAGCGGTTTCTAAGGGAAGCATTCAAGGGATGCAGCGGTTTCTAATGGAATCATTCAAGGGATTCAGCAGTTTCTAATGGATGCATTCAAGGGATTCAGCGGTTTCCAATGGAAGCATTCAAGGGATTCAGCGGTTTCTAATGGAAGCATTCAAGGGATTCAGCAGTTTCTAATGGATGCATTCAGAGGAATCAGCAGTTTCTAATGGATGCATTCAAGGGATTCAGCGGTTTATAATTGAAGCATTCAAGGGATTCAGCGGTTTCTAATGGAAGCATTCAAGGGATGCAGCGGTTTCTATTGGAAGCATTCAAGGGATGCAGCGGTTTCTAATGGAAGCATTCAAGGGATTCAGCGGTTTCTAATGGAAGCATTCAAGGGATTCAGCGGTTTCTAATGGAAGCATTCAAGGGATGCAGCGGTTTCTAATGGATTCATTCAAGGGATTCAGTGGTTTCTAATGGAAGCATTCAAGGGATTCAGCGGTTTCTAATGGAAGCATTCAAGGGATGCAGCGGTTTCTAATAGAAGCATTCAAGGGATTCAGCAGTTTCTAATGGAAGCATTCAAGGGATTCAGCTGTTTCTAATGGAAGCATTCAAGGGATTCAGCGGTTTCTAATGGAAGCATTCAAGGGATTCAGCAGTTTCTAATGGAAGCATTCAAGGGATGCAGCGGTTTCTAATGGAAGCATTCAAGGGATTCAGCATTTTCTAATGGAAGCATTCAAGGGATGCAGCGGTTTCAAATGGAAGCATTCAAGGGATGCAGCGGTTTCTAATGGAAGCATTCAAGGGATTCAGCGGTTTCTAATGGAAGCATTCAAGGGATTCAGCGGTTTCTAATGGAAGCATTCAAGGGATTCAGCGGTTTCTAATGGATGCATTCAAGGGATTCAGCGGTTTCTAATAGATGTATTCAAGGGATTCAGCGGTTTGTAATAGATGCATTTAAGGGATTCAGCGGTTTCTAATGGAAGCATTCAAGTGATTCAGCGGTTTCTAATGGATGCATTCAGTGGAATCAGCGGTTTCTAATAGATGCATTCAAGGGATTCAGCGGTTTCTAATAGATGCATTCAGTGGAATCGGCGGTTTCTAATGGAAGCATTCGAGGGATTCATCGGTTTCTACTGGATTCATTCAAGGGATTCAGTGGTTTCTAATGGATTCATTCAAGGGTTTCAGCGGTTGCCAATAGATGCATTCAGAGAAATCAGAGGTTTCTATTGGAAGCATTCAAGGGATTCAGCGGTTTCTAATGGAAGCATTCAAGGGATTCAGCGGTTTCTAATGGAAGCATTCAAGGGATTCAGCAGTTTCTAATGGAAGCATTCAAGGGATGCAGCGGTTTCTAATGGAAGCATTCAAGGGATTCAGCAGTTTCTAATGGAAGCATTCAAGGGATGCCGCGGTTTCAAATGGAAGCATTCAAGGGATTCAGCGGTTTCTAATGGAAGCATTCAAGGGATTCAGCGGTTTCTAATGGAAGATTCAAGGGAGGCAGCGGTTTCTAATGGAAGCATTCAAGGGATTCAGCAGTTTCTAATGGAAGCATTTAAGGGATGCAGTGGTTTCTAATCGAAGCATTCAAGGGATTCAGCGGTTTCTAATGGAAGCATTCAAGGGATTCAGCGGTTTCTAATGGAAGCATTCAAGGGATGCAGCGGTTTCTAATGGAAGCATTCAAGGGATTCAGCGGTTTCTAATGGAAGCATTCAAGGGATTCAGCGGTTTCTAATGGAAGCATTCAAGGGATTCAGCGGTTTCTAATGGAAGCATTCAAGGGATTAACCGGTTTCTAATGGAAGCATTCAAGGGATGCAGCGGTTTCTAATGGAAGCATTCAAGGGATTCAGCAGTTTCTAATGGATGCATTCAAGGGATTCAGCGGTTTCCAATGGAAGCATTCAAGGGATTCAGCGGTTTCTAATGGAAGCATTCAAGGGATTCAGCAGTTTCTAATGGATGCATTCAGAGGAATCAGCAGTTTCTAATGGATGCATTCAAGGGATTCAGCGGTTTATAATTGAAGCATTCAAGGGATTCAGCTGTTTCTAATGGAAGTATTAAAGGGATGCAGCGGTTTATATTGGAAGCATTCAAGGGATGCATCGGTTTCTAATGGAAGCATTCAAGGGAGGCAGCGGTTTCTAATGGAAGCATTCAAGGGATTCAGCAGTTTCTAATGGAAGCATTCAAGGGATGCAGCGGTTTCTAATCGAAGCATTCAAGGGATTCAGCGGTTTCTAATGGAAGCATTCAAGGGATTCAGCGGTTTCTAATGGAAGCATACAAGGGATGCAGCGGTTTCTAATGGAAGCATTCAAGGGATTCAGCGGTTTCTAATGGAAGCATTCAAGGGATTCAGCGGTTTCTAATGGAAGCATTCAAGGGATTCAGCGGTTTCTAAGGGAAGCATTCAAGGGATGCAGCGGTTTCTAATGGAATCATTCAAGGGATTCAGCAGTTTCTAATGGATGCATTCAAGGGATTCAGCGGTTTCCAATGGAAGCATTCAAGGGATTCAGCGGTTTCTAATGGAAGCATTCAAGGGATTCAGCAGTTTCTAATGGATGCATTCAGAGGAATCAGCAGTTTCTAATGGATGCATTCAAGGGATTCAGCGGTTTATAATTGAAGCATTCAAGGGATTCAGCGGTTTCTAATGGAAGCATTCAAGGGATGCAGCGGTTTCTATTGGAAGCATTCAAGGGATGCAGCGGTTTCTAATGGAAGCATTCAAGGGATTCAGCGGTTTCTAATGGAAGCATTCAAGGGATTCAGCGGTTTCTAATGGAAGCATTCAAGGGATGCAGCGGTTTCTAATGGATTCATTCAAGGGATTCAGTGGTTTCTAATGGAAGCATTCAAGGGATTCAGCGGTTTCTAATGGAAGCATTCAAGGGATGCAGCGGTTTCTAATAGAAGCATTCAAGGGATTCAGCAGTTTCTAATGGAAGCATTCAAGGGATTCAGCTGTTTCTAATGGAAGCATTCAAGGGATTCAGCGGTTTCTAATGGAAGCATTCAAGGGATTCAGCAGTTTCTAATGGAAGCATTCAAGGGATGCAGCGGTTTCTAATGGAAGCATTCAAGGGATTCAGCATTTTCTAATGGAAGCATTCAAGGGATGCAGCGGTTTCAAATGGAAGCATTCAAGGGATGCAGCGGTTTCTAATGGAAGCATTCAAGGGATTCAGCGGTTTCTAATGGAAGCATTCAAGGGATTCAGCGGTTTCTAATGGAAGCATTCAAGGGATTCAGCGGTTTCTAATGGATGCATTCAAGGGATTCAGCGGTTTCTAATAGATGTATTCAAGGGATTCAGCGGTTTGTAATAGATGCATTTAAGGGATTCAGCGGTTTCTAATGGAAGCATTCAAGTGATTCAGCGGTTTCTAATGGATGCATTCAGTGGAATCAGCGGTTTCTAATAGATGCATTCAAGGGATTCAGCGGTTTCTAATAGATGCATTCAGTGGAATCGGCGGTTTCTAATGGAAGCATTCGAGGGATTCATCGGTTTCTACTGGATTCATTCAAGGGATTCAGTGGTTTCTAATGGATTCATTCAAGGGTTTCAGCGGTTGCCAATAGATGCATTCAGAGAAATCAGAGGTTTCTATTGGAAGCATTCAAGGGATTCAGCGGTTTCTAATGGAAGCATTCAAGGGATTCAGCGGTTTCTAATGGAAGCATTCAAGGGATTCAGCAGTTTCTAATGGAAGCATTCAAGGGATGCAGCGGTTTCTAATGGAAGCATTCAAGGGATTCAGCAGTTTCTAATGGAAGCATTCAAGGGATGCCGCGGTTTCAAATGGAAGCATTCAAGGGATTCAGCGGTTTCTAATGGAAGCATTCAAGGGATTCAGCGGTTTCTAATGGAAGATTCAAGGGAGGCAGCGGTTTCTAATGGAAGCATTCAAGGGATTCAGCAGTTTCTAATGGAAGCATTTAAGGGATGCAGTGGTTTCTAATCGAAGCATTCAAGGGATTCAGCGGTTTCTAATGGAAGCATTCAAGGGATTCAGCGGTTTCTAATGGAAGCATTCAAGGGATGCAGCGGTTTCTAATGGAAGCATTCAAGGGATTCAGCGGTTTCTAATGGAAGCATTCAAGGGATTCAGCGGTTTCTAATGGAAGCATTCAAGGGATTCAGCGGTTTCTAATGGAAGCATTCAAGGGATTAACCGGTTTCTAATGGAAGCATTCAAGGGATGCAGCGGTTTCTAATGGAAGCATTCAAGGGATTCAGCAGTTTCTAATGGATGCATTCAAGGGATTCAGCGGTTTCCAATGGAAGCATTCAAGGGATTCAGCGGTTTCTAATGGAAGCATTCAAGGGATTCAGCAGTTTCTAATGGATGCATTCAGAGGAATCAGCAGTTTCTAATGGATGCATTCAAGGGATTCAGCGGTTTATAATTGAAGCATTCAAGGGATTCAGCTGTTTCTAATGGAAGTATTAAAGGGATGCAGCGGTTTATATTGGAAGCATTCAAGGGATGCATCGGTTTCTAATGGAAGCATTCAAGGGATTCAGCGGTTTCTAATGGAAGCATTCAAGGGATTCAGCGGTTTCTAATGGAAGCATTCAAGGGATGCAGCGGTTTCTAATGGATTCATTCAAGTGATTCAGTGGTTTCTAATGGAAGCATTCAAGGGATTCAGCGGTTTCTAATGGAAGCATTCAAGGGATGCAGCGGTTTCTAATAGATGCATTCAAGGGATTCAGCAGTTTCTAATGGAAGCATTCAAGGGATGCAGCGGTTTCTAATGGAAGCATTCAAGGGATTCAGCAGTTTCTAATGGAAGCATTCAAGGGATTCAGCGGTTTCTAATGGAAGCATTCAAGGGATTCAGCGGTTTCTAATGGAAGCATTCAAGGGATTCAGCAGTTTCTAATGGAAGCATTCAAGGGATGCAGCGGTTTCTAATGGAAGCATTCAAGGGATTCAGCAGTTTCTAATGGAAGCATTCAAGGGATGCAGCGGTTTCAAATGGAAGCATTCAAGGGATTCAGCGGTTTCTAATCGAAGCATTCAAGGGATTCAGCGGTTTCTAATGGAAGCATTCAAGGGATTCAGCGGTTTCTAATGGAAGCATTCAAGGGATGCAGCGGTTTCTAATGGAAGCATTCAAGGGATGCAGCGGTTTCTAATGGAAGCATTCAAGGGATTCAGCAGTTTCTAATGGATGCATTCAAGGGATTCAGCGGTTTCCAATGGAAGCATTCAAGGGATTCAGCGGTTTCTAATGGAAGCATTCAAGGGATTCAGCAGTTTCTAATGGATGCATTCAGAGGAATCAGCAGTTTCTAATGGATGCATTCAAGGGATTCAGCGGTTTATAATGGAAGCATTCAAGGGATTCAGCTGTTTCTAATGGAAGTATTAAAGGGATGCAGCGGTTTCTATTGGAAGCATTCAAGGGATGCAGCGGTTTCTAATGGAAGCATTCAAGGGATTCAGCGGTTTCTAATGGAAGCATTCAAGGGATTCAGCGGTTTCTAATGGAAGCATTCAAGGGATGCAGCGGTTTCTAATGGATTCATTCAAGGGATTCAGTGGTTTCTAATGGAAGCATTCAAGGGATTCAGCGATTTCCAATGGAAGCATTCAAGGGATTCAGCGGTTTCTAATGGAAGCATTCAAGGGATTCAGCAGTTTCTAATGGATGCATTCAGAGGAATCAGCAGTTTCTAATGGATGCATTCAAGGGATTCAGCGGTTTCTAATGGAAGCATTCAAGGGATTCAGCTGTTTCTAATGGAAGTATTAAAGGGATGCAGCGGTTTCTATTGGAAGCATTCAAGGGATGCAGCGGTTTCTAATGGAAGCATTCAAGGGATGCAGCGGTTTCTAATGGAAGCATTCAAGGGATTCAGCGGTTTCTAATGGAAGCATTCAAGGGATTCATCGGTTTCTAATGGAAGCATTCAAGGGATTCAGCGGTTTCTAATGGATGCATTCAAGGGATTCAGCGGTTTCTAATAGATGTATTCAAGGGATTCAGCGGTTTGTAATAGATGCATTTAAGGGATTCAGCGGTTTCTAATGGAAGCATTCAAGTGATTCAGCGGTTTCTAATAGATGCATTCAGTGGAATCGGCGGTTTCTAATGGAAGCATTCGAGGGATTCATCGGTTTCTACTGGATTCATTCAAGGGATTCAGTGGTTTCTAATGGATTCATTCAAGGGTTTCAGCGGTTGCCAATAGATGCATTCAGAGAAATCAGAGGTTTCTAATGGATGCATTCAAGGGATTCAGCGGTTTCTGATGGATGCATTCAAGGGATTCATCAGTGTCTAATGGATGCATTCAAGGGATTCAGCCGTTTCTAATAGATGTATTCAAGGGATTCAGCGGTTTCTAATAGATGCATTCAAGGGATTCAGCGGTTTCTAATAGATGCTTTCAAGGGATTCAGCGGATTATAATAGATGCATTTAAGGGATTCAGCGTTTTCTAATAGATGCATTCAAGGGATTCAGCGGTTTCTAATAAATGCTTTCAAGGGATTCAGCGGTTTCTAATGGATGCATTCAAGGGATTCAGCGGTTTCTAATAGATGCATTCAAGGGATTCAGCGGTTCCTAATAGATGCATTTAAGGGATTCAGCGGTTTCTAATAGATGCATTCAAGGGATTCAGTGGTTTCTAATAGATGCTTTCTAGGCATTCAGCGGTTTCTAATAGATGCATTTAAGGGATTCAGCGGTTCCTAATAGATGCATTCAAGGGATTCAGCGGTTTCTAATAGATGCATTCAAGGGATTCAGCGGTTTCTAATGGATGCATTCAAGGGATTCAGCGGTTTCTAATAGATGCATTCAAGGGATTCACTGGTTTCTAATAGATGCTTTCAAGGGATTCAGCGGTTGCTAATGGATGCATTCAAGGGATTTAGCGGTTTCTAATAGATGCATTCAAGGGATTCAGCGGTTTCTAATAGATGGATTTAAAGGATTCAGCGGTTTCTAATAGATGCATTCAAGGGATTCAGCGGTTTCCAATAGAAACTTTCAAGGGATTCAGCGGTTTCTAATGGATGCATTCAAGGGATTCAGCGGTTTCTAATAGATGCATTCAAGGGATTCAGCGGTTTCTAATAGATGCATTTAAGGGATTCAGCGGTTTCTAATAGATGCATTCAAGGGATTCAGCGGTTTCTAATAGATGCATTTAAGAGATTCAGCGGTTTCTAATAGATGCATTCAAGGGATTCAGCGGTTTCTAATAGATGCATTCAAGGGATTCAGCGGTTTATAATAGATGCATTTAAGGGATTCAGCGGTTTCTTATAGATGCATTCAAGGGATTCAGAGGTTTCTAAAAGATGCTTTCAATGGATTCAGCGGTTTCTAATAGATGCATTCAAGGGATTCAGCGGTTTCTAAGAGATGCTTTCAAGGGATTCAGCGGTTTATAATAGATGCATTTAAGGGATTCAGTGTTTTCTAATAGATGCATTCAAGGGATTCAGCGGTTTCTAATAGATGCTTTCAAGGGATTTAATGGTTTCTAATAGATGCATTCAAGGGATTCAGCGGTTTCTAATAGATGCATTCAAGGGATTCAGTGGTTTCTAATAGATGCTTTCAAGGGATTCAGCGGTTTCTAATAGATGCATTTAAGGGATTCAGCGGTTCCTAATAGATGCATTCAAGGGATTCAGCGGTTTCTAATAGATGCATTTAAGGGATTCAGCGGTTTCTAATGGATGCATTCAAGGGATTCAGCGGTTTCTAATAGATGCATTTAAGGGATTCAGCGGTTCCTAATAGATGCATTTAAGTGATTCAGCGGTTTCTAATAGATGCATTTAAGGGATTCAGCGGTTCCTAATATATGCATTTAAGGGATTCAGCGGTTTCTAATAGATGCATTCAAGGGATTCAGCGGTTCCTAATAGATGCATTTAAGGGATTCAGCGGTTTCTAATAGATGCATTTAAGTGATTCAGCGGTTTCTAATAGATGCATTTAAGGGATTCAGCGGTTCCTAATAGATGCATTTAAGGGATTCAGCGGTTTCTAATAGATGCATTCAAGGGATTCAGCGGTTCCTAATAGATACATTTAAGGGATTCAGCGGTTTCTAATAGATGCATTCAAGGGATTCAGCGGTTCCTAATAGATACATTCAAGGGATTCAGCGGTTTCTAATAGATGCATTTAAGGGATTCAGCGGTTCCTAATAGATGCATTTAAGGGATTCAGCGGTTTCTAATGGATGCATTCAAGGTATTCAGCGGTTCCTAATAGATGCATTCAAGGGATTCAGCGGTTTCTAATAGATGCATTTAAGGGATTCAGCGGTTTCTAATAGATGCATTCAAGGGATTCAGTGGTTTCTAATAGATGCTTTCAAGGGATTCAGCGGTTTCTAATGGATGCATTCAAGGGAATCAGCGGTTTCTAATAGATGCATTCAAGGGATTCAGCGGTTTCTAATAGATGGATTTAAAGTATTCAGCGGTTTCTAATAGATGCATTCAAGGGATTCAGCGGTTTCTAATAGAAACTTACAAGGGATTCAGCGGTTTCTAATGGATGCATTCAAGGGATTCAGCGGTTTCTAATAGATGCATTCAAGGGATTCAGCGGTTTCTAATAGATGCATTTAAGGGATTCAGCGGTTTCTAATAGATGCATTCAAGGGATTCAGCGGTTTCTAATAGATGCTTTCAAGGGATTCAGCCGTTTCTAATGGATGCATTCAAGGGATTCAGCTGTTTCTAATAGATGCATTCAAGGGATTCAGCGGTTTCTAATAGATGCATTTAAGAGATTCAGCGGTTTCTAATAGATGCATTAAAGGGATTCAGCGGTTCCTAATAGATGCATTTAAGGGATTCAGCGGTTTCTAATAGATGCATTCAAGGGATTCAGCGGTTTCTAATAGATGCATTCAAGGGATTCAGCGGTTTATAATAGATGCATTTAAGGGATTCAGCGGTTTCTAATAGATGCATTCAAGGGATTCAGAGGTTTCTAAAATATGCTTTCAATGGATTCAGCGGTTTCTAATAGATGCATTCAAGGGATTCAGCGGTTTCTAAGAGATGCTTTCAAGGGATTCAGCGGTTTATAATAGATGCATTTAAGGGATTCAGTGGTTTCTAATAGATGCATTCAAGGGATTCAGCGGTTTCTAATAGATGCTTTCAAGGGATTCAGTGGTTTCTAATAGATGCATTCAAGAGATTCAGCGGTTTCTAATAGATGCATTCAAGGGATTCAGTGGTTTCTAATAGATGCTTTCAAGGGATTCAGCGGTTTCTAATAGATGCATTTAAGGGATTCAGCGGTTCCTAATAGATGCATTCAAGGGATTCAGCGGTTTCTAATAGATGCTTTCAAGGGATTCAGCGGTTTCTAATGGATGCATTCAAGGGATTCAGCGGTTTCTAATAGATGCATTTAAGGGATTCAGCGGTTCCTAATAGATGCATTTAAGTGATTCAGCGGTTTCTAATAGATGCATTTAAGGGATTCAGCAGTTCCTAATAGATGCATTTAAGGGATTCAGCGGTTTCTAATAGATGCATTCAAGGGATTCAGCGGTTCCTAATAGATGCATTTAAGGGATTCAGCGGTTTCTAATAGATGCATTCAAGGGATTCAGCGGTTCCTAATAGATGCATTCAAGGGATTCAGCGGTTTCTAATAGATGCATTTAAGGGATTCAGCGTTTCCTAATAGATGCATTTAAGGGATTCAGCGGTTTCTAATGGATGCATTCAAGGGATTCAGCGGTTCCTAATAGATGCATTCAAGGGATTCAGCGGTTTCTAA
This sequence comes from Acanthosepion esculentum, assembly GCA_964036315.1. Classification (NCBI taxonomy): domain Eukaryota; kingdom Metazoa; phylum Mollusca; class Cephalopoda; order Sepiida; family Sepiidae; genus Acanthosepion; species Acanthosepion esculentum. The sequence continues at coordinate 53,212,023 of OZ038497.1, read as the reverse complement.
TAGATGCATTTAAGGGATTCAGCGGTTTCTAATAGATGCATTCAAGGGATTCAGTGGTTTCTAATAGATGCTTTCAAGGGATTCAGCGGTTTCTAATGGATGCATTCAAGGGATTCAGCGGTTTCTAATAGATGCATTCAAGGGATTCAGCGGTTTCTAATAGATGGATTTAAAGGATTCAGCGGTTTCTAATGGATGCATTCAAGGGATTCAGCGGTTTCTAATAGATGCATTCAAGGGATTCAGCGGTTTCTAATAGATGCATTTAAGGGATTCAGCGGTTTCTAATAGATGCATTCAAGGGATTCAGCGGTTTCTAATAGATGCTTTCAAGGGATTCAGCCGTTTCTAAGGGATGCATTCAAGGGATTCAGCGGTTTCTAATAGATGCATTCAAGGGATTCAGCGGTTTCTAATAGATGCATTTAAGAGATTCAGCGGTTTCTAATAGATGCATTTAAGGGATTCAGCGGTTCCTAATAGATGCATTTAAGAGATTCAGCTGTTTCTAATAGATGCATTTAAGGGATTCAGCGGTTCCTAATAGATGCATTTAAGGGATTCAGCGGTTTCTAATAGATGCATTCAAGGGATTCAGCGGTTTCTAAGAGATGCTTTCAAGGGATTCAGCGGTTTATAATAGATGCATTTAAGGGATTCAGTGGTTTCTAATAGATGCATTCAAGGGATTCAGCGGTTTCTAATAGATGCTTTCAAGGGATTCAGTGGTTTCTAATAGATGCATTCAAGGGATTCAGCGGTTTCTAATAGATGCATTCAAGGGATTCAGCGGTTTCTAATAGATGCTTTCAAGGGATTCAGCGGTTTATAATAGATGCATTTAAGGGATTCAGTGGTTTCTAATAGATGCATTCAAAGGATTCAGCGGTTTCTAATAGATGCTTTCAAGGGATTCAGTGGTTTCTAATAGATGCATTCAAGGGATTCAGTGGTTTCTAATAGATGCATTCAAGGGATTCAGCGGTTTCTAATAGATGCTTTCAAGGGATTCAGCGGTTTCTAATAGATGCATTCAAGGGATTCAGCGGTTTCTAATAGATGCATTCAAGGGATTCAGTGGTTTCTAATAGATGCTTTCAAGGGATTCAGCGGTTTCTAATGGATGCATTCAGGGGATTCAGCGGTTTCTAATAGATGCATTTAAGGGATTCAGCGGTTTCTAATAGATGTATTCAAGGGATTCAGCAGTTTCTAATGGATGCATTCAAGGGATTCAGCGTTTTCTAATAGATGCATTCAAGGGATTCATCGGCTTCTAATAGATGCATTCAAGGGATTCAGCGGTTTCTAATAGATGCTTTCAAGGGATTCAGCGGTTTCTAATAGATGCATTCAAGGGATTCAGCGGTTTCTAATAGATGGATTCAAGGGATTCAGCGGTTTCTAATAGATGCTTTCAAGGGATTCAGTGGTTTCTAATAGATGCATTCAAGGGATTCAGCGGTTTCTAATAGATGCATTCAAGGGATTCAGCGGTTTCTAATAGATGCTTTCAAGGGATTCAGCGGTTTATAATAGATACATTGAAGGGATTCAGTGGTTTCTAATAGATGCATTCAAGGGATTCAGCGGTTTCTAATAGATGCTTTCAAGGGATTCAGTGGTTTCTAATAGATGCATTCAAGGGATTCAGCGGTTTCTAATAGATGCATTCAAGGGATTCAGCGGTTTCTAATAGATGCTTTCAAGGGATTCAGCGGTTTATAATAGATGCATTCAAGGGATTCAGCGGTTTCTAATAGATGCATTCAAGGGATTCAGCGGTTTCTAATAGATGCATTCAAGGGATTCAGTGGTTTCTAATAGATGTTTTCAAGGGATTCAGCGGTTTCTAATGGATGCATTCAGGGCATTCAGCGGTTTCTAATAGATGCATTTAAGGGATTCAGCGGTTTCTAATAGATGTATTCAAGGGATTCAGCAGTTTCTAATGGATACATTCAAGGGATTCAGCGTTTTCTAATAGATGCATTCAAGGGATTCAGCGGCTTCTAATAGATGCATTCAAGGGATTCAGCGGTTTCTAATAGATGCTTTCAAGGGATTCAGCGGTTTCTAATAGATGCATTCAAGGGATTCAGCGGTTTCTAATAGATGCTTTCAAGGGATTCAGCGGTTTCTAATAGATGCATTCAAGGGATTCAGCGGTTTCTAATAGATGCATTCAAGGGATTCAGCGGTTTCTAATAGATGCATTCAAGGGATTCAGTGGTTTCTAATAGATGCTTTCAAGGGATTCAGCAGTTTCTAATGGATGCATTCAAGGGATTCAGCGCTTTCTAATAGATGCATTCAAGGGATTCAGCGGTTTCTAATAGATGCTTTCAAGGGATTCAGCGGTTTCTAATGGATGCATTCAAGGGATTCAGCGGTTTCTAATAGATGCATTTAAGGGATTCAGCGGTTTATAATAGATGCATTCAAGGGATTCAGTGGTTTCTAATAGATGCATTCAAGGGATTCAGCGGTTTCTAATAGATACATTGAAGGGATTCAGTGGTTTCTAATAGATGCATTCAAGGGATTCAGCGGTTTCTAATAGATGCTTTCAAGGGATTCAGTGGTTTCTAATAGATGCATTCAAGGGATTCAGCGGTTTCTAATAGATGCATTCAAGGGATTCAGCGGTTTCTAATAGATGCTTTCAAGGGATTCAGCGGTTTATAATAGATGCATTCAAGGGATTCAGCGGTTTCTAATAGATGCATTCAAGGGATTCAGCGGTTTCTAATAGATGCATTCAAGGGATTCAGTGGTTTCTAATAGATGCTTTCAAGGGATTCAGCGGTTTCTAATGGATGCATTCAGGGCATTCAGCGGTTTCTAATAGATGCATTTAAGGGATTCAGCGGTTTCTAATAGATGTATTCAAGGGATTCAGCAGTTTCTAATGGATGCATTCAAGGGATTCAGCGTTTTCTAATAGATGCATTCAAGGGATTCAGCGGCTTCTAATAGATGCATTCAAGGGATTCAGCGGTTTCTAATAGATGCTTTCAAGGGATTCAGCGGTTTCTAATAGATGCATTCAAGGGATTCAGCGGTTTCTAATAGATGCTTTCAAGGGATTCAGCGGTTTCTAATAGATGCATTCAAGGGATTCAGCGGTTTTTAATAGATGCATTCAAGGGATTCAGTGGTTTCTAATAGATGCTTTCAAGGGATTCAGCAGTTTCTAATGGATGCATTCAAGGGATTCAGCGCTTTCTAATAGATGCATTCAAGGGATTCAGCGGTTTCTAATAGATGCTTTCAAGGGATTCAGCAGTTTCTAATGGATGCATTCAAGGGATTCAGCCGTTTCTAATAGATGTATTCAAGGGATTCAGCGGTTTCTAATAGATGCTTTCAAGGGATTCAGCGGTTTCTAATGGATGCATTCAAGGGATTCAGCGGTTTCTAATAGATGCATTTAAGGGATTCAGCGGTTTATAATAGATGCATTCAAGGGATTCAGTGGTTTCTAATAGATGCATTCAAGGGATTCAGCGGTTTCTAATGGATGCATTCAAGGGATTCAACGGTTTCTAATAGATGCATTCAAGGGATTCAGTGGTTTCTAATAGATGCATTCAAGGGATTCAGTGGTTTCTAATGGATGCATTCAAGGGATTCAACGGTTTCTAATAGATGCATTCAAGGGATTCAACGGTTTCTAATAGATGCTTTCAAGGGATTCAGCGGTTTCTAATAAATGCATTTAAGGGATTCAGTGGTTTCTAATAGATGCATTCAAGGGATTCAGTGGTTTCTAATAGATGCATTCAAGGGATTCAGCGGTTTCTAATAGATGCATTCAAGGGATTCAGCGGTTTCTAATGCAACCATTCATGTGATTCAGGGGTTTCTAAAGGATGCATTCAAGGGATTCAGCGGTTTGTAATGCATGCATTCAAGGGATTCGGCACTTTCTAATAGATGCTTTCAAGGGATTCAGCGTTTTCTAATAGATGGATTTAAGGGATTCAGCGTTTTCTAATAGATGGATTTAAGGGATTCAGCGGTTTCTAATAGATGCATTCACGGGATTCAGTGGTTTCTAATAGATGCTTTCAAGGGATTCAGCGGTTTCTAATAGATGCATTCAAGGGATTCAGCGGTTTCTAATGGAACCATTCATGTGATTCAGGGGTTTCTAAAGGATGCATTCAAGGGATTCAGCGGTTTGTAATGCATGCATTCAAGGGATTCGGCGGTTTCTAATAGATGCTTTCAAGGGATTCAGCGGTTTCTAATAGATACATTGAAGGGATTCAGTGGTTTCTAATAGATGCATTCAAGGGATTCAGCGGTTTCTAATAGATGCATTCAAGGGATTCAGCGGTTTCTAATAGATGCATTCAAGGGATTCAGTGGTTTCTAATAGATACATTGAAGGGATTCAGCGGTTTCTAATAGATGCATTCAAGGGATTCAGCGGTTTCTAATAGATGCTTTCAAGGGATTCAGCGGTTTCTAATAGATGCATTCAAGGGATTCAGTGGTTTCTAATAGATACATTGAAGGGATTCAGCGGTTTATAATAGATGCTTTCAAGGGATTCAGCGGTTTCTAATAGATACATTGAAGGGATTCAGCGGTTTATAATAGATGCATTCAAGGGATTCAGCGGTTTCTAATAGATGCATTCAAGGGATTCAGCGGTTTCTAATAGATGCATTCAAGGGATTCAGTGGTTTCTAATAGATGCTTTCACGGGATTCAGCGGTTTCTAATGGATGCATTCAGGGGATTCAGCGGTTTCTAATAGATGCATTTAAGGGATTCAGCGGTTTCGAATAGAAGCATTCAAGGGATTCAGCAGTTTCTAATGGATGCATTCAAGGGATTCAGCGGTTTCTAATAGATGCATTCAAGGGATTCAGCGGTTTCTAATAGATGCTTTCAAGGGATTCAGCAGTTTCTAATGGATGCATTCATGGGATTCAGCGGTTTCTAATAGATGCATTCAAGGGATTCAGCGGTTTCTAATAGATGCTTTCAAGGGATTCAGCGGTTTCTAATGGATGCATTCAAGGGATTCAGCGGTTTCTAATAGATGCTTTTAAGGAATTCAGCGGTTTATAATAGATGCATTCAAGGGATTCAGTGGTTTCTAATAGATGCATTCAAGGGATTCAGCGGTTTCTAATGGATGCATTCAAGGGATTCAACTGTTTCTAATAGATGCATTCAAGGGATTCAGTGGTTTCTAATAGATGCATTCAAGGGATTCAGTGGTTTCTAATGGATGCATTCAAGGGATTCAACGGTTTCTAATAGATGCATTCAAGGGATTCAGCGGTTTCTAATAGATGCTTTCAAGGGATTCAGCGGTTTCTAATAAATGCATTTAAGGGATTCAGCGGTTTCTAATAGATGCATTCAAGGGATTCAGTGGTTTCTAATAGATGCTTTCAAGGGATTCAGCGTTTTCTAATGGATGCATTCAAGGGATTCAGTAGTTTCTAATAGATGCATTCAAGGGATTCAGTGGTTTCTAATAGATGCATTCAAGGGATTCAGCGGTTTCTAATAGATGCATTCAAGGGATTCAGCGGTTTCTAATGGAACCATTCATGTGATTCAGGGGTTTCTAAAGGATGCATTCAAGGGATTCAGCGGTTTGTAATGCATGCATTCAAGGTATTCGGCGGTTTCTAATAGATGCTTTCAAGGGATTCAGCGCTTTCTAATAGATGCATTTAAGGGATTCAGCGCTTTCTAATAGATGCATTCAAGGGATTCAATGGTTTCTAATAGATGCATTCAAGGGATTCAGCGGTTTCTAATAGATGCATTCAAGGGATTCAGCGGTTTCTAATAGATGCATTCAAGGGATTCAGCGGTTTCTAATCGATGCATTCAAGGGATTCAGCGGTTTCTAATAGATGCTTTCAAGGGATTCAGCGGTTTCTAATAGATGCATTTAAGGGATTCAGCGGTTTCTAATAGATGCATTCAACGGATTCAGTGGTTTCTAATAGATGCTTTCAAGGGATTCAGCGGTTTCTAATGGATGCATTCAAGTGATTCAGTGGTTTCAAATAGATGCATTCCAGGGATTCAGCGGTTTCTAATAGATGCATTCAAGGCATTCAGCGGTTTCTAATAGATGCATTCAAGTGATTCATCGATTTCTAATGGATGCATTCAAGGGATTCAGTGGTTTCTAATAGATGCATTTAAGGGATTCAGCGGTTTATAATAGATGCATTCAAGGGATTCAGTGGTTTCTAATAGATGCATTCAAGGGATTCAGCGGTTTCTAATGGATGCATTCAAGGGATTCAACGTTTTCTAATAGATGCATTCAAGGGATTCAGTGGTTTCTAATAGATGCATTCAAGGGATTCAGTGGTTTCTAATGGATGCATTCAAGGGATTCAACGGTTTCTAATAGATGCATTCAAGGGATTCAGCGGTTTCTAATAGATGCTTTCAAGGGATTCAGCGGTTTCTAATAAATGCATTTAAGGGATTCAGCGGTTTCTAATAGATGCATTCAAGGGATTCAGTGGTTTCTAATAGATGCTTTCAAGGGATTCAGCGTTTTCTAATATATGCATTCAAGGGATTCAGTAGTTTCTAATAGATGCATTCAAGGGATTCAGTGGTTTCTAATAGATGCATTCAAGGGATTCAGCTGTTTCTAATAGATGCATTCAAGGGATTCAGCGGTTTCTAATGCAACCATTCATGTGATTCAGGGGTTTCTAAAGGATGCATTCAAGGGATTCAGCGGTTTGTAATGCATGCATTCAAGGGATTCGGCGGTTTCTAATAGATGCTTTCAAGGGATTCAGCGTTTTCTAATAGATGGATTTAAGGGTTTCAGCGGTTTCTAATAGATGCATTCAAGGGATTCAGTGGTTTCTAATAGATGCTTTCAAGGGATTCAGCGGTTTCTAATGGATGCATTCAAGGGATTCAGCGGTTTCTAATAGATGCATACAAGGGATTCAGTGGTTTCTAATAGATGCATTCAAGGGATTCAGCGGTTTCTAATAGATGCATTCAAGGGATTCAGCGGTTTCTAATGGAACCATTCATGTGATTCAGGGGTTTCTAAAGGATGCATTCAAGGGATTCAGCGGTTTGTAATGCATGCATTCAAGGGATTCGGCGGTTTCTAATAGATGCTTTCAAGGGATTCAGCGGTTTCTAATAGATGCATTTAAGGGATTCAGCGGTTTCTAATAGATGCATTCAAGGGATTCAGTGGTTTCTAATAGATGCATTCAAGGGATTCAGCGGTTTCTAATAGATGCATTCAAGGGATTCAGCGGTTTCTAATAGATGCATTCTAGGGTTTCAGCGGTTTCTAATCGATGCATTCAAGGGATTCAGCGGTTTCTAATGGATGCTTTCAAGGGATTCAGCGGTTTCTAATAGATGCATTTAAGGGATTCAGCGGTTTCTAATAGATGCATTCAAGGGATTCAGTGGTTTCTAATAGATGCTTTCAAGGGATTCAGCGGTTTCTAATGGATGCATTCAAGTGATTCAGTGGTTTCTAATAGATGCATTCAAGGGATTCAGCGGTTTCTAATAGATGCATTCAAGGCATTCAGCGGTTTCTAATAGATGCATTCAAGTGATTCATCGTTTTCTAATGGATGCATTCAAGGGATTCAGCGATTTCTAATAGATGCTTTCAAGTGATTCATCGGTTTCTAATAGATGCATTCAAGGGATTCAGCGGTTTCTAATAGATGCATTCAAGTGATTCAGCGGTTTCTAATAGATGCATTCAAGGGATTCAGCGGTTTCTAATGGATGCATTCAAGGGATTCAGTGGTTTCTAATGGATGCATTCAAGGGATTCAGCAGTTACTAATGGAAGCATTCAGAGGATTCAGAGGTTTCTAATGCATTCATTCAGGGAATTCAGCGGTCTCTAATGAAAGCATCCAGGGCATTCAACGGTATCTAATTAATGTATTCAGGGTATTCGTCCGTTCTTATTGGTTGAGAAGAGGGAATCACAACCCATGTGGTCATATGCTGCAGTGAGGTAGACATATCAAATGTACAGTTTCCTATTAGAGAGGTCAGCAATTTCCTTGGTGTGTTTGATAACATATATTCCATCATTGCATCCATGCCATAACGAAAACCAAATTAGGTCGTGAGGATTTGATTTTCATAAAATCATGAGAGCCTGGATAATATAATGTTCATTAATAATTTCACCATGAGGGATCCAGTTGTGATACCTCTGTATGTGTGAGAGTCTTGATGGCTACCTTTCTGTTTCCCTGATTCATTAATGCGTGATAAACCACACTTTTGGGAGTGGATTTCTGATCCAAGACTTCTTTCATAAAATAGAAGAAATTGTTTAGAATTTAGGGAGGAAGTGAGCCATTTTGAAAAGTTCAGCTTCAGTGACGAATGCTTAATTATTCCTTTGTTTTTAATAACTTTCTTAATTTACTCATCACTGGGTTCATTATTAATGTTTAGGGATTTTATAGTGGTTGAATGAATATTGGCATATATTTTATTTCTGCCGGTTTCTTAATTTTGTTATGATCAGGGTTGAAATGCGACTCGTTGTGTTTTTTTTGAGACCAATACATTTTTTTCTGGGCGTTTTGATTGTATGATATTATTGTTGTGTTATTGTCGTTTTCCGCTTTTCTCTACATTTTAAAATATTGTCTGTGTTGTTTGGCTTCATTAATTTAATTTTCCATTTTTCCGGAGATAGTGGTTTCTTGAAGAATTATTATTTATTTTATTTTATTTATAATCTTTATATATAACATAATTTATAATTAATATAATTTATATATATTTTATTTTATTTTATTTATAATCGTCCATTTTTTCCCTCTTCTGTTTATTTGTTTCTTGTATTAATTTATTCAACTCAAGGTTGTCGTTCCATGAATGTACCTGTTTCCTTAAACGGCTTTTTGGGATAGTCTCATGTTCTTCAGCTAAGGAGAATATTATAATATTTTTGATCCCTCTATGTTTTGCTCTAGATTTACGGATATCAATTTGGTTTCTAGATTAAGATTAAATTTTAAAAAAGTACCCTTTTATTTTTAAGAGTTTGAATGTTATACCTCGGAGTTTAACTTGGTTTATGCGGGCGGAAAGGTACTATTTTATTGGCTGCTGTTATCAGTGTACTTACGGGTATTCTGGGATCTGATTCAAAGTAAGAGTTGTATACTCTGACGCAATTTGTCTAATCCACGGATCTGAGACGCTGAAGTCAAATAAACGTTTTTGTTACATTATCTGGGCCAGGTTCATGTGATGCGGTGTTTCATTAGATCGAAAACCGACCGATTTGGGATCAGTCAGTGATTCTACCGCCAAGCTATCGTCACACGGCAGAGCGGAAAGGAAATTTTAACGTTTTTACTATGCGAAAGACTCGATTCGAGTAGAAGGGCATTGCATTAGCAGCAGCAACAGCCACTGTTCATAACATCACCCTTTTCTCTCTGAGAGATCAATCGAATCATTTTGGGATCATAAATAGTCATCCACAGACAGACAGACTGTTTCGATGTATCACAGCTCATCAGTGTGGCTAGATATCCGATTGCTTCAATCCGGGATCGAAACCCGATCGATATATATATATATATATATATATATATATATATATATATATATATATATATTAAAGACATTTATATCTTTTTATAGATACAAGTATTTAAGCAAATGCTCTGTTTTATAATAAACAGTATTAAATAACATTTACCGGCCTGAATGTCCGAGAAATTTTTCATAGAAAATTTTCGCTCTCCGACAGGAATCGAACCTGTATCCTATACGGAACCATCATTTCCTGTCGGAGAGCGAAAATTTTCTATGAAAAATTTCTCGGACATTCAGGCCGGTAAATGTTATTTAATACTGTTTATTATAAAACAGAGCATTTGCTTAAATACTTGTATCTATAAAAAGATATAAATGTCTTTAATATATATATTAAACATAATAAATACAATAGAAAAAATTAAATAATCTTCATATATATATATATATATATATATATATATATATATATATGAAGATTATTTAATTTTTTCTATTGTATTTATTATGTTTAAGTGACTTTCGAAATCTACGAGTTCTTTTTGTTGTGGTGTGCATTTCATTTTTCTGAAAATACAAATTTGTTATTGTTATTATCATTATTATTCTGATCATTTTCAAGAAAGTAAAATACTTTACATCGTAGTCTTTTGAAGAAATGTTCTGTTTTTTCAATAAGTTTAATTTTGTAATCATGTACAGTTGACATGGGAGTATTTTTTAATAAATAATCAAAGTGTACTGATTCCATATTTTGGGAAAACATAATAATAGCAATTGATTGATATTTATATAATCAGTAACATGCAAAAGTGCTCGACATGGAATTTTTCGTTGTTTTTTTATTCCTGGAGCTTTTTGAAGATTTAAGACTTAAGAAGTAGCAGATATTTTTATCTGTATATATTTCTGAGATGAGGTATTATGTACACTATTTACATTATTCGGACTATTGTTCTCATCTCTGTAGCCATATTTATTACAACGTTTCGGCCACTGTACGCTCCGGACTTCTTCAGGTGGTTGGAATGTCGAACTGAAACCTTTATTTCTCTCACTGGGATAGACTGTTTTAGTTCCACGTGCCATGTTTAATGGATGTCAGTTATCAGTTATCTCCTGTTAATTCCCCTCTCCATGTTGTCCACTGCCTTAAAGTGTTCAGTTAGACATTCCAACCACCTGAATTAGGCCGGAGCGTAAAACGGCCGAAACGTTGTAATAAATATGGAGACAAAGATGAGTACAATAGTCCGAATAATGTAAATAGATATGTTTATATAGTTTTTATTATACATTTATTTTTATATCGTGCTCAATATTAAAATAATATATTATTATTTCCTTGACAAATAGACAATGGTGACATTCGAAGACCGATCTCACGACTAAAAATTGAACAGCCTAACCACTCGGTAGCAATTCAATTCTGAGTGCAGTTCCGAGTTCGTTTCCGAACACAGCCAAGACGTTTCGGCCTTTTCATACAAAATATTATTGAGTGAAGTCCTGTTGGCTTTATGGGAAAGGTCTTTTCGTAATAGCATGATCCACATGTACAAAAAGTGCTAAAAATAATAGAAGCATTATTAATAAAAATAAGAAAAAGCCAACTCTCAGTAATATCAGCTATGAACACGGCCACAATATGCTGACCGTGTTTGAAAAATAAAATATTCCTATACGTCTACATGCATACATAAAACAATGCATATAATCAGTTAAGAGTAAAATAAAATTCATCCTAGATAATGGTTATATTACTTGTCTTGAAATGAAAAAGATTATAAGAATACATGAGAAATTATATATAAAAAAGCAACCTTGTCAGTCGTTTTCAACGTAACTTGCATATATATATATATATATATATATATATATATAGATATATATATATATATATATATATATATATATATATATATATATATATATATATATATATATATGTGTGTTTGTGTGTGTATTTAGGCAGCAATCATTCTTTCAAGAACATTTCATTAAAAACGACTGACAAGGTGCTTTTATTTAGTTTTTTATATAATTTCTCGTGCGATCTAATAAAGTTTTTTCTTTTCAGATGATAAATTATATAAAACTGTCCGAATGTTCTTTTTATCCGAGCGCTTTCGGCTATACATTTAGCCATTTTCAAGGATTATATTTCAACTGTTAAAATTAGAAATAGTTTGTTATATTTCTTTTTTATAAGAATATAAAATATATCTGCATGTCTATGTATAAGATAAATTTTATATAGTATATATAATTAAGCTTATATTTCTGTATGCAAACGTGAGTTATTTACAATGTGTTTCTCTCGATAATAATCCCAATAAAAAGAGTAAAATATGAAAATAATTAATGGACAAGAGTGAAGAATAAAAACTGTCACACTCGCTCGGCCTTCGGCCCTTAGTCGATCGGTAATGGAATTGGCCATCTTTGAACTATGAACAAGACGAGCGTGCTTGATTTTAGAGAATTATTGTTTGTAATCAAAACACGATCCATTAAAAGTATGAAAAATTCGAATATTTTACTTACGCGTGCATTCAATTCTTTCCGTCTAATCTCTATGTGTTCCTGAGTGTTTATGCGATTTCGGTGGGGGGGGGGGCGAGAGCGAGAAAGAGAGCATGAGCGAGAGTACGTGAGATAAGGGGGAGAGAATGCCGGGATTAATAAAAGAGACAGACTAGATGGTTCCATATGTGTGACTAATTTATTAACGGAGAGAATATTTCAGGAAATTAATGCACTTTTTCAAACAGACATGCAAAAGATATATATAAATTTACATAGACCCACAACTACACATGAATACACACATATGTGCGTGAGTCTGTGCCTTTATGCAGGTGTGTGTGTGTGTGCACGCACGGGCGTGAATATCTGATTGCCATGCACACATACAAATATACGCATACACAACATATATATATATATATATATATATATATATATATATATATATATATATATATATATATATATTTCTGTGTGTGCCTGAATATAAATATTTAAATTTCATTCGTTAACTTTTAAATACACCCATTGCATACGTACAAACAAGCACACAATTACACACTGACACACAAATACATATATATATATATATATATATATATATATATATATATATATATATATATATATATATATATGTATGTATGTATTTGTGTGTCGTATATATATATATACATATATATATATACATATATATATATATATGTATATTGTGTATATAGGCAGCAATCCCTCTTTTATACATGTTTCATTAAAGACGACAATGTAATGCGATTAAGCTTTTTATTTAGTAGTATTTATACATGATTCAAACTAAATAAAAAAGCCTAATCGCAGAACCTTGTCTGCTATATTGAATGAATGTATAAAATAGGGATTGCTGCCTAAATGCACAATTATCAAATTGCACGACCCGGCACCCAACAAGGAAAGTAGCACTATTACATAGGAACTTTAATCTGTTTTTTAATGAAACATGTATAAAAGAGGGATTGCTGCCTAAATACTCAATTATCGCAATTATAACAAGATTATTAAATAAATTTAGATATATGTAACACAACATATATTGATACAATTCACTAGAAATTTTAAACATTACAAATATTAGAACTCTTTTTATAAACATGTATCTCGTATGTTTGCCAAGTACATGTTAGGTGGAGACGCTATGTGAGTGAGTCATTGTAAAACGTAATTTGTATAGTTGGAAAATAGTGTCAGATGAGTTGATGGTCAATAATTAAATAGATGCACGCTAGCTTGCCGCCGCTAAATATCTTGAAATAAATATGAGTATTCTGTATAATAAAAATAGAATTATTTTGAAAGATTACATAGAAGAAATTGAAACCTAGAGAACAAAAAAGAGACATCTCTATTTTATATTATTTTTATAAATATGAATCTCCCTATGAAGACAATTACTGTGTGTGTTTTTTGTTTGTACCTTTGTTTTCGAATTGCCTTCAGTTTTTAAAATTATAATATGATAAATACTAAAATTGGTATAAATTATCAGACCGGAGCTACTATTACTTGAATGGAAAAATTTGATATCAGTTTGAAATTCCAGTCTGAAAAAAAAGAACATTTTTTTCTGCAGAACAGAGTTTGCATTAAAAGGATGTTTCGAATTAAAACTAGATTATAGTCCTTTGAACAATCATAGGCCATCTGTTGTGTTCTGGAATTCTTTAGTGTTCGTTCTGAAAATCTGTTTTTTGATAATTTAACGTCTGTCATTGAATTTCAGGTTGAATTACATGAAGAAAATAATGTAAACTTTTAATTTATTAATTTATTATTGTGTAGGACTTAAGCAGTATTGTATAATGGGAGTAATAATAATAATTATCAAAATAACTTGTATTACAAATAAAAATGAAAATATGTGTAATTAATAACATTGATAATATTGTTATCATATTGTAATATAATCTGGCTTTAAATAGAACCCAACGTGTTTATGGGTGGTCTAGTATATATAATATATATTTAAGACAGAAATTCTAATTGTGGATTTTTATATCTTGAAGTGATAAAATTATTATTGTTAACATCTGGTAGAACGTCAAACAAAGGGACTCTATTTTTGGCCAATGTAAGAATTTAACGTAATTTGTTGTTTATTAGTAGACATCAGGAGATGAAAGTCTCCAAACAACATTTTTTTAATAGGGTGGATATTTGAGGTGTTGAATTATTTCAAGGTTTGTTTTTTTTTATTATTGAAACAAAGTTTTTATTTTAATAAAGTATCTATAAACAAAATCAATTTTTTTTTGCTATCCTCTGCTAGCCGCAATGATGGAGAAAGCATTATCTCACACTATCGACAGTGAAACACACTGCAAGAGCCACTCCGTTTCGGGAGGCTCGTCCCTTAATCGAGACGCTATCCCGCCAACCCTTCGAAGGAACGCCATCGAACGAGGACCAATAAACCCAGAAGTCTCCACTGCCACTGGAGTAAAAAATTTTTTTTTCCGCAAGAATATTTAATATTTTTTTGATCTCCGCGTCTCGTGCGACAGACAACGGCTCAACCGCGGACCTGATCAAATTACCGGTCGAAAATCTCTCGGCACCGGTCGCATCCCAAATTAACGACTTCTGGTAATCACATCCAACCGCTTTCCATCACCACGGTCGAGACCTACGGGTTCCTTTTGGGAGGAGAACCCAGCTGCATCCAGACTCTATCTGATGATGTCATTTATTACTGCATGACTTGGAAGGCGGCCAGCACTACGACAACAGGAGACAGGATGCAGACCAAACTCATCAATGGAAGTGACACTTCTGCATATGTGACGCTCACATAATTTGAGCCCTAGACTAAGAATTAAATAAGGTATTGTGAAGTTTTTGTAAGAGATGATAAATTTAAAGAAATTTAAAGGCTCGATTGTTGGAGTTTTGGGGTATCTTGGTGTGCTAGTGAGCCAGCCAAAATGAGCTGACTCATTTTATAGTTCACCAATAGAAGAGATAACAAATCAGAAGGCTCAAAATATTCAATTAAACGTGTATAAAGGCGGTCATGTTTTTTTCCGGAATTTTCACTGCCAGCCTTTGATATCGAAGACTGAAGAATTACGGAACAGCTGTTGGTGGTATTGGCGATATAATCAGATTCAGTAGAGTGTCTGACTCGTGAGTGTTAATATTTAACGTTGTTTCATTGAACAGATTACGTACTGCGCTGGATTCTATATTCATAGACTATGGTGAATATGGTCAACATCGATTTCATGTTTTATACCGGCGAATTATATTTAATGTAATTTTAGTCCTTTGATCTCCTATATATTGACTATAAATCTTTATTTTATAGAAATCTGGCTAACGATCTGTGGAACTTCTTTGTTAAGGATTTTTTTTTCTTATTTCTTTCTATATTTAGACGTTTTACTTGATTTTCTACAAAAGTTGAAATATAAATTGTCCAATGTTTGAGTAGGTTCTCCTTACGTAACCCGTTATAAAAGAATTATTTGTGCTAAGCCATTGTGTCTCTTTAATAAGGACTTATAAAAACCGGAAATACTCAGGCATTGAAAAAGTCTATTAGTTTCGAAAGGAAGGCTTTTCGCATTTAAAGATTGTTATATAGGAATAAAGTGTTGCTCCCTTGAGATAGATCGCCAGTGAGCAAACACAGGGGAATTAAGCGGATCACCTGACCATAGACGAAACTCATGTATAGGAAGTAGCGTGACATCTAGATTGATCGTTATTTCTACTCTATCCTCTATCACTATACGGACTACTAATCTCTACTCTATTTACTATACTATTTCGCTATTCAGATCGCCATACGGCGGTTACTTCACGGATTTGCGACTATTATCGAGCAAGTACTATTAGTGCGAGTGATATTCGAAGGCGTCCGACACCAGTATTGTTCAACGGCGTTGCTATACTTGTATCTGCGATATAAAGACTCTATTACAAACGGGCATTAAGGAAGTGACAACGAGTATTCGTTGGCATCACAAATTTAGCCACGGGTGTTCGCTGACATCCAAAAAAAAGATACAAAAAAAACAAAATTATTTCTTTGATCGGAAGCGATTTATCCAAACAAGATAATATTTTTCTTCATTATTGATAGCCTAATATGGCATCTGTCTGTCAAATAGTTGATCGCCTTTCTCGTGAAATCGAGAAGCTTCTAAGCATCGTACCTACCCACGTCTCTGTGTGCTTTCAAATTCTTTAAAACTTTCATATCAGAAATGTGGAATATTTCGGTGATATCTCGTGTCGTGTGAACTGACCTTTTTTTTTTATCAACGTTCCGATTTGGTCAGCATCAAAGACTGTTGGACTGTCGGAACGTTCTCTTTCTTCCAGATCCAAATTTACACTTCTGAATTTAGCGAATCACTTGTGGAAAGCACTCCCATCCATGGCACAAAAGCCAAAGAGAACATAGGTCTTTTATTTGCTGTTTTTACAGCTTTTTTATTTACTTTTCTGATATTGAAGGCGCATCAAATGAAGAAATTGCATTTCATTTTTCCATTTTCATGGTAAACGTACAACAACTTAAAATTACTCTACAAGCTTGAATTGGGTAGAAACCCGTGTCGAAATGTCATTGTTCAGAATATGTTTATACAGGTTGCGATGGATACATTGTCGCCTAAATGACGCAAAAATGAAAATAACACTGATATCTCATTTGAACTGATATATTCTCTAAAATTACACAAAAATATCTCGAAATACTAAAGAGTAAATTTATTCAATAACGATCTTCAACTACGACCTCCAAACGACTTCGGTATCTTTTGCATCTCTTCTGGTTGGTCTCCTTGGTAAATGCTGCCAAGATCATTGCAATAAATTCTTCTTTGGTGATAAAAGATGCTTTGCTGGTTTTACTTAGCAGCGTTCCCACACAAAATAATCAACGGGGTTGAATTCTGGGGAATTAGGTGGCTAGATATAAAGGGAGATGTGGTCGCAGAAATTGTATGAGAGCCATGATTGGATTCTCCTGCTTGTGTGGCATGGTCCAGAGTCCCGTTGCCAAATATAGGGTCTTCCAGAAGCCGCCCTCTAGACCTAGTGCAGCATTAACTCCTCAAGGCATTTGATGTAGCCCTCCGATTTGAGTGTGAGGCCCTCATCAACAGATTCGGGAGTTCTTTTATTATTTGAACGATCCGAGTGAGTTTTCCGAGCTGCCGTGACTTCGTAATCACCATTAAACTCATCCAACTCTTTCTGAATCCTCTGCACTGAACTCAGATTGACACCCAAACAGCATGCTGTTCTCCAAATTTCTGGCGTAGTGAATTGCGTCATGGTGCTCTTTTTATCACAGACCCAACTATACTGTGCAGTCTCAAAATCAAAATCAAACAACGCCGATTAACTGCGCGAAATTAAAAATTCATTAAAAAATTATTTCAAAAATGTATCCATCGCACACTCTATGTTCTAACATAAACTCACACAGACACACACTATCTCTCTCTCATATATATATATATATATATATATATATATATATATATATATATATATATATATATATATATATAAATATATATATATACATATATATATATATATATGTGTGTGTGTGTGTGTGTGCGTGTGTGTGTGTGTGTTTCAATATATCTATATATTGTTGAACATGTACTATATTTATAGACGAATTGTTCTAACCATAAGAGAGAGAGGGGGGGTTATGGATGCAACGACAATTAGATGGAAATTAAGACTGCAATATAACGGCCAGTTTCGCATTACGATGCAGTCTTCGGACGAAGAAGACCGTATGAAAAAGAGGATGGAAACCTTCATAAATCTATCTATCTATCTATCTATCTATCTATCTATCTATCTATCTATCTCAGTCTGGACATTATCTATGTAGCCATCTGCCAATCTTTCTTTAAAAACGACAATCTTTCGAAAATCTTTATTCATTTACTACGTGATTGAGACCGTTTCTTTTTATCACAATTATACGCTTGTTTTTAGCAATAGTTCTACGCGTTTATTTACATTGAGTTTCTTTTATATTTATTTTCATGGTAGCTCACTGTTAAACGATAATTGTAGTCTTACCTTAAACAACACTGCATTTCCCTGTTTTTGTAACAGATTTCTTATACTCTTTCATAGTAGAAAATAAACACATTACTATACAGAAATCCCCATACTTTTTGACATGGCATGGTATATATATATAACCGTTCGGCCACAGAGAAGCCGACCTTGCTAACCAGACGATTCTCTGTGGCCGAACGGTTAAGGCACGTCACGCGAAATGACGGTTCCGTATAGGATACAGGTTCGATTCCTGTCGGAGAATGAAAATTTTCTATGAGAATTTCTTGGACATTCAGACCGGTAAATGTTATTTAATACTATTTATTATAAAACAGAGCATTTGCTTAAATACTTGTATCTATAAAAAGAACGTTAAACATATCATAAATGTCTTTAAATATATATATATATATATATATATAAAGTGGACACTGAGGTCAACACATCTTTATCATTTAACTAGCAGAGGTGCAGACGGCTGCAATTGTATAACCACAATTGCCCGGGTTTACATGGTTGCAATTGTATAAATACACATTACCACCTGTATACCCGCACCCCTAATCGAGAAATGTCTGCCTGCGTCCCCGCTTGCATCCATCATCCACGACTTATCTTTTTGTAAGGTATGTCCTTCGCAAGTGTTTGATTGTTTTTAATAAAGGAATTCAATCGATAAAAACTTCCTGTGTAGTTGTTGATTAGGGTTAAATTGTTTCAATATTTTAGATATTCAGTAAATTTCCTATGAACTTTCTAACTTTCAAATTGTATGGCATTTTTCTCAAACTTAATAATCGAACAAAGTCAGGGATTAATTGATTCAACTGCAAGTGCACACGCATGAACGCCCCTCCTTCTTGGCACTTTTACTCTTAAGTTAGGGTTTATAAGAGGTTCTTCGGGAAATTTTTCCCTTTTAACCCTTCAATAATCTTTTGCAGACAATCTTTGTAGAAAATGTTGCTCGAATGCGAATTTTGGATGGAATCATATGAAGAAACTATTGACTAAATGACAACAGCCGATTTTGAACATAGTTTGACACAGATTTCGTCCACTTTACTGAAATAATCTACTCCAAACATTCACGCAAGACAATTTGTGTCTCATATGTAATTTACATGGCAAATTTGGAAAACATCGGATAAAAACCAGGGAGTTATGGCCAAAAAACTAGCTTTTTGAACAGTTTTTCTGGATTTTTCGTTATACGCGGGGAAGCGAGCAGGTTATTAAACTACACTATCTTATTTCTTACATGTTGGTAATTTTTTTGCAACATTTTTGAAGAAAATTAGATAAAAAATGTGAAAATTATTCAAGTTTTTATTTTAATTCGTATGAAAAAAAAAACGATTTTTCACAGTTTTTTGCGGGAAGCCAATGTCGCAGGAAAACTATCAAGCACGCTACATAATAATAT
Source organism: Acanthosepion esculentum (assembly GCA_964036315.1). Lineage (NCBI taxonomy): Eukaryota > Metazoa > Mollusca > Cephalopoda > Sepiida > Sepiidae > Acanthosepion > Acanthosepion esculentum. The sequence goes on along the minus strand of OZ038497.1, from coordinate 53,192,420 downwards.
TGTAATATTAAGTGCATAGAACACCAATTCATCCAGTAATAATTTTGTTCGCGTGTAACTTTACCTTGGTTTTTGCAAAAAGTCGTACTCACCTTCAGTTTTATCGACTTGTCTGACAAACCCGGGGAGGTTGGGTGGTGGAAATGGAAAAGATGGTCTGGACATAGTTTTATGAATTTGCAACATGTCAATTTCACCAAAATCGGTCGGGAAATGTGGGCGTGCATAAATAGTATGCACACACACAAAGACACACACACAGACATCTTCTGTTTTATAGATATAGATATAAAAAAATATTTGGTGAAATTCTAGAAAATAATTTATCAGAGGATATTAACAAAACTGACAAATTTAATTCCTGGTGTTAAATGCTAAATTGCATTTTTTGATTTGCGAGAATATTTTTTTTATTGATATATATATATATATATATATATATATATATATATATATATATATATATATATGTATGTGTGTGTGCGTGTTTCATTAAAGACGAATAATAAGCTACTGCTATCAAACATATTATTAATGTTTTTCTTTATAAGTGTGATTACTTTTCTGGACATAAATGTGTGTGAAAACTGCCCGGATGTTCTATATATTCGAACGCTTTTTTTTTTCTTTTTAATTGAATTTGTAGATTCCTTATATGCTTCTAGTGTTATGAGAACATTTTACTTTACTTTTATTTTTATTCCTTTTTATTTTATTTTCCAGGCGCAGTTAGCATATTGTGGCTGTATTCATCATAGATGTAATTGATTCTCGTCACTCTAGAAACATATAAGATCTACACATTCAGAGAAAAATAAAAAATAAATAACACAAAAGCTTCCCTGATAATGGCTAATAGAATAGCCGAAAGTACTCGGATATACAAAACATTCGTACAATTTTACATACTTTATGCCCAAAAATGAAAACACTTATATGAACGCAAGCAAAACAGAGCTTATACGAAGTACCGCATCAGTCGTCTATAATGAAACTTGTAAAATAGATACACAGATATATTCTTTTAATGATAATTCATCACGTCTAGAACTAGAAACCTCAACAGACTACAGAAAAGCACTGGACGTCCATATCGGGACTCATCGGTAGTTCACACCCATAACCGAGAATCGAACGTGGACAGTTACGCGACAACGTAAACATCATACCCTTAGGTCAGCGAGCCTCACTAACGAAGAGGAAACTAAGTAACCAGACACAATATATATATATATATATATATATATATATATATATATATATATATATATATATATATATATATATATATATATATATATATATATATATATATATACAGACACGCATACACACACACACAAACACATATATATATATATATTGTGTGTGTATTTAGGCAGCATTTTTTCATTGATGCATGTTTAATTAAATAATATAGACAAGTGTTGTCTATTTATTTTAGGTAAATTCTTTTCATATCATCTGATAAACTTAATAACATTATCATTGAAAGAAGAAAGAAATTTACATAACTGATACTTATTTTTTAATCCTATCTAAGCTTTCGGCTTACATAAGCTATTATCAAAGAGTCACAATTACATTACAATATATTAAACAATACACGGAGAAAAAAATAATGATAGTCTGTTTAAGTTTACATGGAAGATTATATATATATATATATATATATATATATATATATATATATATATATATATATATATATATATATATATTACATTAATTGCACAACTCCGAGTTTCATCCCGAAACAATTTTCAAGTGCTGGAAATATATTTATTTTTATTTATATTTAGGGCTGACACTGTTTTTTGTTTTTTTTTAATTTTCCGGTTGATCCGAAATTAATATATTTTAAATAGCTCTGTTACTTAACAATGAGCACTGTTTTTTCATACATTACAGAATATACCTACCTACATTTAACCATTCTTTTATATATATATATATATATATATATATATATATATATATATATATATATATATATATATACTGTAAGTTTCTTCATTCTATGTAGAATACATTCGATACTAAATCTTGGTGTTTTCTGTTTTTTTAGATTTTCTGGTTCACGCGAAATTAATATATATTAATAGCTCTGTTATTTAACAATGAGCACTGTTTTTTCATACATTATAGAATATACCTACCTATATTTAACCATTCGTATATATATATATATATATATATATATATATATATATATATATATATATATATATATACTGTAAGGTTCTTCTTTTTACGTAGAATACTTTCGATACTAAATCTTGGGGTTCGTGTCAGAATCTGGATTGCAGTTAGACCTTAGAACCTTTCAGTGCCCTTTTGTGTTGAGAGCGAGGTAACATCAGACCTGAATATCAGAATTGTACGTACCGATTATATCCTTCTTAGCAGAGAGTTTAACATTGAAAACCCGGCTTCCGTCAAGATTCGAACACAGAAGATAGGTGATAGAAACCCGGTGTTTATTGTTTCTTCCACCAAGAAAACTACACGGCTGGGAAATAATTTATATAAGCAGATGTGCAACAAATGCTCTGAAAACCGGAACGAATTATTTTTGGTTATTTATTTAACTTTTTTTCCTACTTCTTCTTTTGGACATGGAGTTAATTTTCTCTCAAAATCCATACCCACCTCTATTTCTGTAGCTCGGGTCTCATTACAATTTTCTCCCGTGTTCTTTCGATGATGTCATCAACAAATAAATATATAAGTAAATAAATAGAATTGTGTGATAATGAAATTCTTTAAGCAGGTAGTGAATTGCAATATCCGATGAGTCATTTCGTTTTTCTTTGAACACATGTGAAATTCCTTGCTTCTTCAGTTCAACAGTTTCAAAAAAATTACATTACTTTTTCTTAGAATTCTCTGCAAATTGTTCTCTTTTTTTTTTTTCGCCAGGTTTTTTTTGGTTTTTGCTTTTTTCTTTCCTTATTTTTTTGGAGTTTTTTTCTTTGTTTTCATCTTCATTTACTTCTTTACATTTTCTTCTTTTTTCCTTTTTTTTCTGTTATCTTTTTTCTGTATCTCCTTTCTCCATTTTTCTTCTTTTTCTTATTTCTTATTTACCATTTGTTTAACTCTTGTTTAATCTTTATGATATTCTTACGATTAATATCGTTTTTCTTTCTTTTATTAGTTTTGAATTTCTGTTGTTTTTTTTTGTTTTTTTGTCACACTTCTTTTTTTTCTTTTCTTTATCGCCTACTTGGTCATACGCTCGCTTCTTTCATCAAAACCCGGGTCTGCGTTACTGTTATTCAAACAAACGAACGCACTCAGCAAAGCATATTCAAAGTCAGGTTATAATAAGACGAGCCACTGAAAAGTTCTTGTCCCAACAAATTTCCCAAATACTTTCTTCTTGATAGGGATGAGATCTTGGTAGCACCGCTCGTAACTATTTACAAAATTTAACGTTACTGACTTAATCTGGCCACATAATTTATCTGTAAAGTAATGTAAAAATGAGGATAGGACTCTTTGTCTGTAAAAAAAAAAATGTAAAAATTACGATAGAAATTCTTGTCTGTAAAAAAATGTCTAGAAAGGAAGATAGGACTCATTGTCGGTAAAAAAAAAAGTAAAAATTAGGATAAAACACATTGTCTGTAAAAAAATCTAAAAATGAGCATAGAAATCCTTGTCTGTAAAAAAATGTAAAAATGAGCATAGATACACACAAGCACATATGTAATATATATATTAGTTACATTTTTTTTGTTTGTCAGTCACGCTGATTTTACCTGATGTTATGGTATAATTTGTTGTGCCTGATATGTTCACTTGTGGTATATATATATATATATATATATATATATATATATATATATATATATATATATATATATATATATATATATATTTGAATTGGACAAAGTTCGACAATTTATATATATATATATATATATATATATATATATATATATATATATATATATATATGGCAATAAAGCATCGGGTCCCGCAAACCTTCCTTGTGCAAACAACGTGAGTGTTTGTTGGGGCTCGCTGTCATTTGCCTCTAGCTCCTTTTGCTCATTTTTTTTTCTTTTTTTTCCCCCTACACAATTCTTTTTAGTGTACACTTTCTGTTTTTTAAATTAAAATCTCCCGGTGCAAGCCTGATGAGCGGGAGCGAAACCGGTTGCTTCACGCGTTTTAATATATCTAGTAATATTAAGCTGAATACCTTTATTGCCATAATAAAATTTTGTACCTATAAAAATATCTTTAAATATATATATATACACAATATATATATATATATATATATATACACACACACACACACACACACACACACACACACATATATATATATATATATATATATATATATATATATATATATATATATATATATATATAGCTGGATTGATGTGAGTTTGTCTGTAAAAATATCTAAAATTGAGGATAGAAACTCACATCAATACAACTAAATATGTTAGCTCTATCACTGATATTGAGCACTTTCCAATAAGTACCGCGCATATATAATATATAAATAATATATATAAAAACATGCATATATATATATATATATATATATATATATATATATATATATATATATATATATATATATATATATATACACATTTGTATTTGGTCAGTAGCTCTGTGTGTACTAAGGGGTCTTTTCCGGACGTGAAACTTGCATTCTCGTGTAAAAGTGAAAAACTGTCCTCTCTGCGTTAAGTGTTTATATATCTATCTTTCATACGATTCTTTCCCATGCTTGTACATCTCTAACGCAGCTCGGTCGATCACGTGTCCACCTATCAGGGTCAACCACTGACGTCCTGTGAGCAGCAGATTCGAACTTCCTGAATAATAAGACACCCGTCATGTCAACCCACCGAAGTATCTGACTTCCTTGAAGGACACTGTATGCAACGTGCACACCATACACTACAAAATAATCTAATGACTGTCTTTTGCTTTGATGGGAGATGGGCAATGCCAAGCTCTTTCCCTTTTTATTGTCGTCATCATCATCATGTTGACCTGATGTGCGGATTTTAACCCTTTGATTCCTGGGTTCCTGAACAATTTTAACCCTTCTCCCTGAGCTCCTGAGTCAAAATTCGCAAATTATTGGTATGTAATATTTCACGTTAGATATAAAAATAGTTACAAGTGTTTACCCACCGTTCAACCGGTAGCTGAGCATTGAGTCATTTTTCTCTACCACTGTTCATGCGGAGGCTGGGTATTACGTCATTTTTCTCCACCACCGGTAAAGCGGTGTCAGTGCTCAAAGGGTTAAGCTAGTCAATTAATAAGTAAATAGATTTTTTTTTCAAAAGAACAAATTAAAAAGAAAAGAGTGTGAGTTAATCACATTCTTATCAATGAGCAAAGCATCAATTTTTAATTATAGAAAAACATTCTTCTAAGCAAAAAAAAAAAAGATTCTTGTCTAAGGCAGATATTTACGAGTATGTGAAAATATCTGAGGTACCTTCAACAAAACATTACTTTGAATCATTTCAGCTGTGCCGTTCGCCTTATGAGCCATATCTCGTGTAGCCCTCTGGTCGGAAACGGTTGGCCATGCTTTTTTCTAGATCATCGAATGAAAAAAGATGTCTTTTTTATCGACTTTACATTCATTTATTCTATGCTTTCTTCTTTTTTTTTCATTCCTTTGTCCTTTGAAATTTTTTGTGTTTCTTCTTTGTATTTTCTTCTTCTTCTACATCACTCAAACATCATCCAGATTTTCTTTCCGCTAAATCATTTTGTTCTTTCTCCTTTCAAATAATCACAAACAGTTAATTCCAAGGGTTTTAAACAACTTTTAAAAAATCTTCTCGCGAAACATATGCAATATATTTTCTAAAAATACCTCCTATAATGTGCGTTTTGTTTTTAGTCACCATTTCCAGTTGTCTGTTTTTCTTCAAACAGCGACATTTTTTATTTGTTCATAGAAACGTTGGTTTTTGTATCAAAAAGTTAATTAAACACTTTATATAGGTAAGAATAAATGTCATTATTATTTTTATACAAGCATTATTTCCGATTATAAATGTTGCTATTCATCAAAACACACTGAATTAATCCAATCGTTATTATTACATATTACTTCAGTATTAGTTTTATTCTTTCTTATTACTGTGGCGTTTTAAACCCAAACTCTGGATCGATATCCTCTTCATAATTACTATTATTTTATTACCAATTTTATTCTTTCTTCTTATTGTTGCTTTTTCTCCCAACACTCTGAGTCAATACGCTCTTCATTATCACATATTATGTTATGATTATTTCCTTTTTATTACTGTTTTCCTTTTATCGCAAATACTCTGGATTGATACAATCCTTCGATCATAAATATAAACATCTCTTCATTTAAAACAAATATGTAGGTGGTGATTTTCTAAGTGTAGTTTAGATATGGTACGAGGTTGAAAGTATAGGGTACCCGGAGAGGATATTTAGCTTACGGTGATGTATGGACACGCCTTCAAGGTGGCTTGATCCCATGGGCGTTGCTTAAATCATTTAGATCACAGAAGACATAAATATTACACAGTTACGATTCTATTGTCATTATTCTTATTAGTAATGTATATTGAAAAAATATGGCTTTGGTTTGTTTGTTTTTTTGGTTGGGGGGGCGGAGGTTGTTTTACGGCATATGAACACCTCAATGGGTTATTTAATGCCAACAAAACTTTTAGGGTAAGTTCGTATGAATAGAATATGTATTCTTTGTAAGAAATCAGTTGGTAGATCAGATTTAATTGATGTATTTTTGTAAAGAGGTTTTTTGTTGAGTGTCTGGTTTTATTGGCTTATTTATTTTGTTTTATGGCATATCAACACCTCAATGGGTTATTTAATGCCGACAGGATTTTTAGGATAGGTTCGTATGAATAGAATGTGTATTCTTTGTAAGAAATCAGTTTGTAGATCAGGTTCTATTGATGTATTTTTGTAAAGAGGATTTTTTGTCAGGAGTCAACTATATTGCTGGTATAATTTCTCTTTTCAAAAATGTATTACTAGTAATATTTTTACTATAAATTTATTTTACTATTTTCTTAATGTTTTGACCCGAGTTTGGGATTTAACTATTTGCTCATAGCTGGAACCCGAACAGATGCTATCATCCCGGGTCAGTAAAGTCTTTTTTTTTTTATTATTTCTGATTACGTACTGTTTTCTCCAGAGATTGAAGACTGTATCTATTCGATGGGCTGTAATAAATATATCTTACTGAAAATAAAAATTCACCATTTGCTCCGAGGGTGTGGAAGTTAAACATCCAGCTTGCTTACTTATCCTGTCTTTTCTAAGTATCGATATATGGCAGAAAGCGATATGTTTCATAACTTAGCTAATTTCCGAGTATTTTGCCTTGGATTGATTTCAAATATTTAGGATAGGTTCGTATGAATTGAGTCTGTATTATTTGTACGAAATCAGTTTGTAGATCAGGTTTCATTGTGTTGATCTGCATCTTAAAAGTCCTGTGAGTGAGCCTGCCTGGGGTCATCTTCCATTCACGTTTCTCCTGAGCGAAACCGACACCAATAAGATAGATTAGAAATGACATTGAAGAACAGATATTTCCGTGTACATCTAACTGCATAGATATATTGCCGACAAAAAAAAAAAAAAGGTAAAAGTAAACTGAGTCGCAAAAAGATTTTTATCAGATAACAATTTTGTTGGCAGACATTGTTTTCGAACAGGAACATCATTATCACGATCTCGTGGCACACCAGATTTTGGTAATTTGTTCCGGACAAAAATGTTTCTATAAATCGTAGTTTCATATTTCGAATAAAGTCTTAAGAGAGTACATATATTTTAGATTATGCATTATTCTATAGATTTTCAATGTTTTGTCTTTCGAAGCTAATATTGTGAGGAGGAAAAAAAAGAAGTCATGTCTGTTCTTGGAGAACTACGTGAAATGCAGAATGTATCATGCTATCTGCAAATCATAAGAGACATTTATGAATAAATATATTAACATACAACACCTCTTCTTCTTCTTCTTCTTCTTCTTTTCTTCTTCTTCTTCTTCTTTTCTTCTTCTTCTTCTTCTTCTTCTTCTTCTTCTTCTTCTTCTTCTTCTTCGTGAGGACAAGGATAATTCTCTATAACAGACCCCATGGAATAAATATAACGTTTCGCGTTTCTGTTAGAGTTCATAAAACACAATGAGACATTCAATGCACATTTATACGCCCAGCAGCTGAAACGTGTCCATAAAGATTTGTTCCCCAAGCACCCTGCTGTCATCTATACGAAAACTGTATATCCCTGGCATGATAACGCAATGTCACATACAGCAAGAAAAAAATGATTCGAACACAGTTCGTCTTCTCTCCTAACTGGCATATTTAGCTGACCTTGCCGCGACTGATTATTACCTTTTCCGATTGCTGCTAAACGCCAAATGTTTCTGTAATGAAAATTGTTATGGGATCTTACCTGTAATGAGATAATGAACTCTTCCTGACACTATAAAGACTGCGCCTCTCAAGAGAGACGATAGAACGAAGTGGAACGAGTTGAGACGGAACGAGTCGAGACAATAGTAGTTCACTCTAAACCAGACTGACAGTCATACTAACACCTTCAACTTCTTGTATTATTATTTCTGTTTAATATATCTTTGTTATTCCTACTTTTGTGTTCGTGTTGTTCTTCCTTGGTCCTAACCTTGGACCATAACCGTGGTACGAGGATATTGGACCATAACAAAAATGAAACTCAAGTGTTTCCCGGTTATTCCTTCGCATCAAAACCTGCAGAATTTTACTCAAAAGTTATCGAGCCTGGTAAGTGGCGATAAATCATTGCAAATAATGGTGAATATATAATTGTATAAAATGACACCGCTCTTTATTTTTCGCAGATTAGATTAGATAAACGAAAAACATAATTTATGACCTAACATAATAATTTGCGAGGGTTTCTGAATTCTAACACCACTTTTTGTACAATCACCGAAGCGAGCAACATTGAGCCTAGTAAGTACCTAGATGGGTGACTACTTCGGAATAACAGGTGCTGGAAGCGGATGATATAATGGCTAATGACTCGGAATTATTAACCGGATAGCTCAATCCCAATTCTCGTTGGGTTCATTATATTCACATACAAGCACATACCCTTGGGAAAGGTATGAATCCATCTGTTCTCTCCCCAGTATGGGTTAATTAGTAAACCTTGTATCACATACTATTATTATCTCCAAAAATCTCACAATCTAAAAATATATTGTCTTTAAATAACCTGCAAAGGGTTGCTAAACCGTAAAAAGCCAATTGAAATATACACATTTTATTTAGGGGTAAACGTGTTTCAGGAGATATTTGTTTGTATGTCTGTTTTTTTTTAAAAATTCTTTGTTCTTTTTTTGTTGTTCGCTTATTGTTGTGGCCTGTTAGGTCCAGAAAGAAAGACATGGAAAGAAGGTAGGCTGGGCAAGTGTATTGAAATAACAGAACATATATAGAAAATAAGAGTGTTATTAGTCAGCAGATAGAAGTGTCCGTCCGAACTGTCAGGTTACACTGCGTCCCGACTGCCTCTTTAGGAAGTCTCGCAGGTTAGTATTTATGAAGGAGGAAGAGTTCATCGTAATGTAGATAGGTCACCATAACACTTGTTTTTTTTAAGAAAAAGGAAGTAATCACTACGGACGGTTTTGTAGGTCAGATTCTGTAGGTCATATGCTGGCGTTTTTTGCATGCGAGAATATAAGTTAATTCAAAAATACGCTTATCGGATAAATGATGTCATGTGTAACTCGGTTTCCTGAAGATTTGATGGTGCATCAATTAGTCTGTAGCCTTAGACTTTTAGTAACTAATTTTGATCTGAATGTCCTCAGTATTCATATCTCAAAACCCGTTGGGCTGCGGGGGAGGAGCTTCCGTCGCGCATCGTTGTTCACCAAAATCAAATTCAGTTTCACGTGAATGGACTCGTCAAAGTCTCTTTGATTCACAGCTAACACCGCAAGCTTCACCAGGGGAGATAAAGCAAGTAGAAAAAAGATGACAACGATCCCGATGCAAGTGGCTGCCGACAACAATTACAGACGTGACATAATACATTTGTGCCGACAAGGAGACGGCAAACCGATGCCAAATTCCGGCCTACCATATTTTGTTCACTTTGGCACTAATACCATTGGGGATGGCATGTATTCATCCATTCACCTCCTCCGGGTTAAATTAAAAGCAGCTTCGGATCTCTAGTAGAGAAGGACAACGCTCAATTCAGGATCGAGGAAAAGGCAACAGGAAACCACTCCATTCTCTTTCACGTGAAGTCATTTCAGTTGGTAGATAATAAAGGAATGTAACCATGATTTATAACATCCTGTAGTGACATGGCAGTTATTAAATATCCTCCTGATGTTCGCTCAAAATGTATAATTAATTTTATAAATTTCACCATTTTGCTTAAAGTCTCTAATTTCTTAATTTTAAATGAAATATTGGATATTTTCCAATATATCAGTGAATTTCCCAAATTTGATCGTCATAATTTATACATATATATATATATATATATATATATATATATATATATATATATGTTTAGGCATATGTGAAATGTAAATTTCAGTTTCAACTAAAACTGAGAAGAAAGGTTTTATACGTACATATATATATATATATATATATATATATATATATATATATATATATATATATATATATATATATGAATAAATATAGTCTTAAAGTGTGCTATATTTATGGGATAAAGTGCTCAATATCAGAGATAGAGCGTGTGTAAATATAAAAGGGAACATAGAAGTCAACACTTAGAGGCGACAGTCTGTTTCATGCTAGATGAAATCATCGGGTCGAGAAAAATAACACCACTCGTGGCCTGACGATTGCATCTAACATGAAACAGACTGTCGCCTCTAAGTGTTGACTTCTATGTTCACTTTTATATATATATATATATATATATATATATATATATATAGAAAACAATGTTATTGGTCAGAGTGGAATTAGACTAGGAAACAGTAGTATTAAAATTTACATAGGATATACTAAAGGCAGATTCAAGGCTAGATGGCATAATCACAAGTCATCATTCAAGTTAGAATGAATTAGGAATTCTACTAGCCTAACCAGCCATGTGTGGAAATTAAAATAAATAACAAAGATCCTTATTGTAAACTGGGAAATAAAAAATTTAAAAAAATGCCAAAACTTATGTTGTGGTAGGATCCACCTAATCTGCATAGGTGACTACCAACTATATAAATAATGGTTGGTACCGGAAGACGAGGAGGAGGAATCACGAGATCCAACTAGAGACTCTGATCGACTGCGACTAGTCAACACATTCTCCAGGAACGTCTTCCCAGAAATATACAGAAATACTATATGTACTTATTGTGTACACTTTCTTGTTATAATACATTCTTGTTCTAAGTACATTTTGTGTTGCATTATTATTCCATGCATTAGGCGAGATTCAACAATGAGTCAAGACTCAACACCTTACAACAATCATAATAATATCTGCAAACTTTGCCAAGAAGTAAAGTTAACAATAATAAAATTTCCAGCCCAGGAAAACCTTCTGAATAAAATATGAGAAATAATGACACGATGCTTATATATATATATATAAAAATTGCTTTCAAGTTCGTTTGAGCCAGCATGAAAACAGACATTTCATACAATCCACTACGATACAATTTCAATCCCCTTGCTTTTCTTCTCCCCTTATATTACGCTTCGCATTGTGCAATTATTTAATCATTTTTAAATAATAAGGTGTTAGGAAATTATTCAGCTCAGATCATCTGAAGGTATCGAAATGTTGAAACCAAGGTAGCGTGATCGGCAGCTGATCACCTAATTTTATTCATTCATATATATATATATATATATATATATATATATATATATATATATATATATATATATGAAAAGATTAGGTGACCAGCAACAGATCACGCTACCATGGTTTCATATATATATATATATATATATATATATATATATATATATATATATATATATATATATATATATATATATAATATGGAGAAAACAACTGAAAAGTTGCAAATTAAAAGAAAAAAAATTGAATGTTTTTTTTGGTGAAAGCATTTATTTATATTTTTATATATATATATATATATTTGATATTTCAAATCGCCCCGATCTTTCGTCAGAAATTAATTAAATAACTGTATTCAGAAGTTTGTTTTCAAGTAGCGTCCGTCGCGAGACGCGGACGTCACGTGATGTGGAATGCAATTGTGTTTGAATATTTCTAACGTAAATCTGACGATAATATTTTAGCTGTTGTTTAAAAAGTGTTTTTTAACTATATCTAAAGAAATTTTTTAACTATTGAAATATTTATACAGATTTAAAATTCCCAAGTCTTTGTTTAACCCTAGTTTATATGTGTCTAATTTTAAAATCCAGTATTTCTCTTTTTTTCTGCGTGTGTATGTTGAACTAAAATCAGAATCTATCAATAAACATTTACAGTTGTCTAATGAGTGTCTTGATTGATTAAAGTGTTCACCTATGGGGGAATAATGATTGTTTTGACGTATGGATAGTTTATGATTGTTGAAACGAAATCTAAAATTAATTCCAGATTCGCCAATATATCCACTATTGGGACATATTGTGCAGAATAAATAGTAGATTATGTTATGGCTATCACAGGTGAGGCGAGGTGGATGTATCTTGATATTGATGTTGGGTACAGAAAATACGCTATCGGTTATTAAGTGTTTGCAAACTAATTATGCTTTATATATATATATATATATATATATATATATATATATATATATATATATATATATTGTGTGTGTACTTATGCAGAAAATATCCGTTAAGGTATATGTTATTAAAGAAATATGTTTCAAACATACGACATTCTTAAGTCATCATCATGGTAGCACATGATAAGTAGAAAACACACACCGTAGAGACGATGTGTGTAATGACGTGGGCAAAGTGTGTTGTGAAGTAGCTGAGGTGTGACGTGCGTGTGTACTTATTTTTATATATACCTTTGAGGATGCAGGCTCTTAAAATTTAATTATTTATATTTATAGATGATTGCTTTTGTTAGATGAGTATTGCTTCTAGGAACACAAGTCTGTTTCTGATGCTTGATTATGTTAGTGTTTGTGCATTGTTTGTGAGTAGCTGTCTAATGTTAAGATGATCTTTATGTTCTTATTAATGTGTCGTCCGTTCGGTGCCAGGGTAGTTTCCGTGAGAGTGTGTTTGTAGTATATACTATGTAAAAGGTTTTGTGTATTTTTTATTTACATAGAAACATTCAAAACTGAAAAAAATAATCAAAAATCACTTATATGAATAAAAAGCGTTTAATGAAAATCAAATAACGAAAATACAAAGACATACGATTTTACAGGGAAACTAATTAATAATAAATAAATAGTCCATGAATTTAACAGTTATTTACTATCGCATGAGGAGGCACAATTTGTGTGGTGAAGCATAAAAGCTATTGTTTAGTGATTTTTAACATGTTTTAGATTTAATCTCATATAATATGTAATATTAAACTCTACTCTGTATTAAGCCCCTTTTAAAATTTAAATGACACTGACAGGGGAATTATACTCCATTTGTTCTCATTTCAAATATATATATACATATATATATATATAATTAAGTAATTCATATATATATATATATATATATATATATATATATATATATATATATATATATATATATATATATCGTTCTTACAATACCAAACGACCCAAATGCAGATATAAATTAAACGAACAAACACTCAGGCAGACAGACAAACATTCTCTGTGTCTGGACAGTAGGAGGTGAGAAACAGTAATGAATTTGATTTATGTTACACATTTATCCTCCGAGATCACAAGTAATTTTCTTCAAACACAGTTTGTTTTTCTTTCATTATAACCTGAGGTAGTCAAAGAGATCATACGGTTCTCTGATGAAAAGCATCGTTAATAAAATTTAAAACTTTGTCTCATAATCTTCACACACACACACACACACACACACACACACACACATACACACACACACACACACACACGTGTGTGTGTGTGTGTGTTATAAATGTTATATATACGGCGGTACCATTGTTAACCGCCTGCAGAGAATTCTTTTGGTCATCGAAACAAATATGCATTTTTGTCGCGGTAACTTACACGTCTCCATTGTAACAATTTATAATAAATATTTATTGTTTTACATCTTTGTATTGTGACCTTTTTACATGAATGTTATGAATGTCTGTGTTTATATTCTTTTCGTTCTTTTATATTTATATATATATACATATATATATATATATATACATATATACACGTATAACTCATCGTGACACAAGGAAATTAGAGTGATAATGCGCTCTTGTACGCGTAAAAATGTTTTAATTATAAGAATGGCTTTCTGTCATTTTTAATGAAATGACCTCAATTGTAGAGACAAATGTTTAATTTAGAAATATAGCCATTCTAAAATATTAAGATGACATGAATATTTGTTTTTTTAATCTCAGACTTTAATATTATTATCGTTCCTGATGTTGACCAAAGATGATGGAACGAAACCATTATGAATCTAGGGCAATATTTTAGAAATTCTATCCGGACCCAAAAATATAATTAAATAAATAAATTGAAAGCACATAAACAGTGTTTTTAATAAATCTCGCTTGAAAGAATTTACATAAAATACACAGAAACACACACATTTGCAAACACACGCAAGCGCGTCCGCATGCACGCACACATGCACAATATATGTGTGTGTGTTAAACAAATTCATGAATATTTATACTTTACATACCACTATATGCCTATCAAGAAGATTCACGTTACATGTATCTGACCGGAACTGAATAAGAACTCATTTAAACTCACATGGAAACATAACAAACTCCGTCTGCAATACACTCGTAGAAAATGGAAATATGTTAGTTTAATCCACGTTGAAAAAAGGCGAAAAACAATGGAACATTAATAATAAAAAAATAAGTTAACACTCAATAAAATCAACTAAGAACACAGCGACAATATGATGACTGAATAAAAAACAAAAAAACTTTCACATCACTATAGATGCATAAAAAAATATATCTACATATTCAGTTGAAAACTTTTAAAAAACATACTTGATAATTCATAGTAGAATAGATATGGAACATTCGGAGAGTCTTTAGACATTTTCTCTCCAGAAAAGTATACATACATACGAACACAAGACAAATTGAATAAAAAGTTTAATAGCAATAACTTTTTGTCGTCTTCAATGAAGCATGCATACATATATATATATATATATATATATATATATATATATATATATATATATATATATATATATATGTATGTATGTATGTATGTATGTATGTATATATCCAGCAAATCAACGAATTCACTTTGTATTTAACATCAGGCATTACATTTGTCAGTTTTGTAAATTATTTTCTACTATTTCACCAAATATTTTTTGTTAAATGATGACGAAATTAATAAATAGCCTGAAGATTGTCGCTAAGCATGAAAGAGACTGTCGCCACTCGGCGCTAACGTCAGTGTCAATATATATATCCGAATGTAATGAGAACGGTAATAATACACAATTTACATTATTCGGACTATTGTCCTCATCTTTGTCGCCATATTACAACGTTTCGGCCGTTCTACGTTCTGGCCTACTTCAGGTGGTTGGAATGTCGAACTGAACCCTTTATTTCGCTCACTGGGGTAGACTCTTCTACATGTGCCATGTTTAATGGATGTCAGTTATCTCCTGTTAATTCCCTCTCAAAGTTCTCTGCTGCCTTAACCGGGTATTGAACTCACACTCTTTGATTACTGGATCTAACTAACGCCTTTATCCACTGTGCCATATGTCCTTGAGAAATAAAATAATATATAAATTCTAACGTTCACAGCATTAATCCAAAAGCGGGTTCAATACCGATAGTAAAGCAATAATTATTTATTATAATATTTTCATATAGCCAAAAACAATTTATTCAGGACAAAGCTGCAACTTTGTTTAGGTGTATTGCGCGTTGCGACTAGATTTTGAAGGTACTCCCGTTTGCATTTGTGATAAGAATATTCTTCAGCGAAATCCCGAAATCAACATATATATATATATATATATATATATATATATATACCATGTCAAAAAGTATCGGGATTGTTGTATGGTAATGGGTTTTATTTTCTACTATGAAAGACTATGAGCAATCTGTTTCCTACAAAAAACTGGCAAGTAGATTGTTCTTTAAGGTACGACCAGAATTATCGTATATCAGTGAGTTACCATGAAAATAAATACAAAAAATAAAATAAACCGATAGATTTGTTGCAAAAAGAGTAAAAACATTGGGGGTGTAAAGTTGATGAAAATGTGTGGGTCTTAATCAAGTAGTAAATGAATAAAGATACCCGAAAGAAGAATTCCAATTTTCCTCACTTGAAATTTCCTTACACTAATAACAAAATTGTTTCGCAATGCATTTTAAAGGGTTTCTTATTTTTTCTAGTATTTCTTTTTGTTTCGTTTGTTTGTTTGTTTTTTTGTTTTTCCTTTGCTCAATTTCAATTCGTATGTTTGAATGAGTGTTTTCGCGAATGAAAATCCACTTCTTGAGCCACAGAAACTATATTATCTTTCTCTTATTCTCATTTAAACTTTTTTCTTTTCTGTTGTGTTTTTACCTTCATTTTCCTTTCTTTCATTTTCTTTTCTTTTTTTCTTCTTCATTTTTGATCGTTTGTTTCTCTTCTTTTTTCTATCTTTTTTTCTTCGTTTACTTTGCTTACCTTCATTTTGTTTCTGTTATTCTTTCTTTCTTTTCCTTCTTTATTTGCTTTAATTTTTCTTCCTTTTTTTCTTTTTCTTACTTTTTTCTTTCTGTATTTTCTTCTTTCTCATCCTTTTATCCTTCTTTCTTTTCTTTCGTTTTTAATTTCTTTGTTTTCCTTACATTTGTTTTCTTTAATCTTTCTTTTTCTTCTTCATTGGTAACTATTTTTCTTTACATTTTTCTTTATTTCGCATCTTTCTATTGTTTGATTTTTCCTTCTTCATTTGCTTTTGTTTGCTTGTTTCTCTTCTTTTTTTTCTTTTTTCTTTCTTTATTTTCCTTTCTTTTCTTCTTTTCCTTTATTTCCCTTTCATTTTTTCTTTCTTTTTTCATTTTCTTTCATTCACTATTTCCTTACCATACTTTTTCTTGCTTTTGATGCTTTCATTTTTCTTTCTTTATTGTCTTTAATTTATTTATTTATTTATTTCATTTCTTTTTCTTTCTTTTCTTTTTCCTTCCTTCTCGTCCTGATATATTTCTTTTCTTCATTTCTTTCGTTATTTTTTCTTTAC
>OZ038497.1:53152497-53169997 GCA_964036315.1 Acanthosepion esculentum | reverse complement strand
GATATCCTCGTCTTCTCTTCCGATTTCTTCATTTTCTTTTGCTTTCTTCTTTTTCTTCTTTTTCGTCTTCTTCTTCTTCTTCTTCATTGCCTATTGTTTTCTCTCTACTTTGTTTTCTCTTGCTTTCTTTTTAATTTTCTTTCTTTTTCTCTTCTTCACCTATTACTTCATTTATCTTTACTTCTTTTTTTATTTTCTTCATTCACTTTTCTCATTATCTATTTTCTTCTTCACATAAACTTCTCAATTTGGAAATTTGGGGGACAACCATCATAATCACCATCATCACCATCCTCATTTCCTTCTTCTTCATTTTAATCTTTTCTTTGCTTTCAGTAATACTTGTCTTTTTTAACCATCCCTCCCACTCTCGTCTATTAGCACAAACTCGTTAGGAAGGTTATTCGTTGTTTTCCACTTAACTTCGGCAGTGTCCTGTCAGTGTCAAATTCTCCAAGCCCTCTTTCCGCATTATGTGGCATAAAAAATTTAACTCTCTTGTTAATTCTTTTGATTTTTGTTAATTCGTTTTGTTCTCATTTTCTTTAAAATGTCCTTTTTACATACACGCTGCCGTAGTATCTATAGTATTCCCATTATCCTTCTGTAGAAGTAAATCCAGCACTCGTTTTTTGTTTATGAAGATTTTTTCTGTTTTATTTTATTACACATTCCTTCTTTCTTTCTTTTTTTCTTTCTTTCTTTCTCCCTCCTCGCATTTTCTTTCTTTCTTTCTTTCTTTCTTTCTTTCTTTCTTTCTTTCTTATCAGTTACATTTATTCTTTGCTTTATTTTATTTTTTCTTCTCCTTCTTCTTCTTCTTCTTCTTCTTCTTCTTCTTCTTCTTCTTCTTCTCATCCTCTTTTCTTACTTCTTCTTCTTTTACTCCTACTCCTCCTCTACTTTTTGTTGTTGTACATCTTTTTCTTCTCCTCCTCTTACTCCTCATCTTCTCCTACTTCTTTTCCCTCCCCTCCTCCTCTTCTTCTTCTTCTCTTCCTTCAACTTCTTCTTCCTCTTCTTCATCATCATCTCCTCCTCCTCTTCTTCTTCTTCTTCTTCTTCTTCTTCTTCTTCTTCTTCTTCTTCTTCTTCTTCTTCTTCTTCTTCTTCGTCTTCTTTTCCGTCGACTTCTTCTTCTTTATTCGTGGAATTACCATTTTTTCACTCCCCCGTCCTCTTCGATATTGTCGATTGATTTTACACACTATAATTCTATTCCACTTTCTCTTCTGCTTCGATTTACTTCCATTCCTCACCAGTCACAAGAATGCTGAATCAAAGACAACCTCTTCAGTAACGTTCACGCAATATCAATGAATGATAGGAACCTTTACAACAAGGGCTTCCTTTTCTTGAATGAAATATCTGTTTAACAAATCTAGTAGAAATGCCAGATTGAACAATATTAAACACAACGTCAACAAAATACAAAGGATCTTTCTTGAAAAGCAGAAAATAATACCATTAAGATGACAGCAAACATTGCTACCACTTTAAATCTGTCAATAAGAAATCAGTGTTTTCTTTTCTTTTTTCGCCAGGGCAACACCACAAGTCCGATTCCGTTCCTGCCCGACATTAAACTAATGTTAAACAGGATAGAAATAAAGAAAAAACACTGATAGCGAAATCATTGGAATTGGAATTTAAAGAAAATCTTTACCGCCACAATGTAATTATTAAACATCTAAATCATATTTGCTTCTTTTAGGGCAACGCTCAAGTCTGTTTGATATTCTACAACATTTCACTAAGGACTATATATTATAAAGAATTTGGATCATTCGAGAATCGAACTCCTATATCCCTGAGAGATTGTCTGACATAGACGATGGTTTCAAATTAGGCTATTAGCAATTTATTAGGTGTCAGTCAAAATTGGTCGTATAAATGCGCACATCCATATCCGATTTACTGAACGCCACATTGTTTACATCCACTTGTGGTAATCATCATCATCATCCTCATCATCATCTAATCGCCTCCAAAAAAAAACACTCCTGAGCACTTTTTTCAAACAATTTTCATCATAGACAGCGCAGCCCAATTCTTATTTTCTGCTTCCGGAGTTATCTATGAGGTGTCCAGTGGGCGTTCTAGCTTTGTTCAGACTAAAGATCGCGCCAGATAGTGCGTTCTTTCTCAGAAACTATTGTCCGCAGAGCATAGTTTCATTATAAACCACAGGTGGGCTCTGTGAGTGTTAAACAAATGCAAATGTGCCTGAGCAGGCATCTGCAGTAGGGATTGTATATCCGCCCTAGTAAATAGGAATAATTGCATACGAGTGGCCAACCACTACATGTCATATGAAGTATTATAAAGTAAAATATCATCTCAATTGGACATCTCATATATATATATATATATATATATATATATATATATATATATATATATATATATATATATATATATATATATGAAACCTGAGTCGATTTGTCTGCAAGCATAGTGACTTACGAACGTTTTTGAAATATGGTATTAGCAAATTCACAGAAGATGCGATAAACTGAAATTTTCAGCCGTGTTTTAGAAAAATTATTAAACATGGAGGATTTTTCATTATACACTGACCTGAGTTTAACCGTATAGTTAGAACATTTGGTTTTCGACCGTAAGACTCCGGTTCGAATCTCACCATGGTCGATTTGTCAGGAAGGAGACTTCGGTCTGGAAGAAGGCGATCCTAGTGTGCGTCAATTTTATCAACCATATCACGAGTTGACTAATGTCATGTGAGTGAAATTGGGTGGACGGAATTATTTGAGAGCCGTCGATGGTTTTGCTAGCACGAGTTCATCAAGTCATCGTGACAGAGCGTTTGAACATACCGGTCTTGTTCAGACTATTATTCCCGCCAGAAAATGTAACTAAAGTAACAGCATAGTTACAGTACAAGCCACAGGTGGGTTCTGTGGGTATTGCACAAATATAAATGTGCCTGAGCAGGTATCTAGAACAGTGGTTGCTTAGTCGCCCTGGTAGACGGGCATACGTTTCTGGGAGGCTTCTTTCGTTATCTCGATGCGACTTCTGATTTCTGTGCCACATTTTCCGTCGTCTGTTGCGATATTCCAAAGAACGTTTGCATAGAGAAGGACGCCTGGTGCATTTTTACTCGGTCACTCCCGTCTGGCGTCAATATGTCTAGCTTCTTCATGCACATGGGAAATTTATTCTTTGGACCCATGAAAAATATTTTTAGTATTTATTTCATCGCTCCAAAGAGGGATTGTTATTATAGGAGCGTTAAACTAAACAGTAAAAATAGGAAATAAATCTCCTCAGAGTCTAATGGTTTATTTCTTATGTTGCCTGCATATCGCTCGCAGAATGTAAAGCTACTGAGAAACGGCGCTAAAACGAAAAAGAAAAGTACGAAAATTATTTGAAAAAGTTTTTATGGTAATAAATTATAAATTAAAATATATTTTACAAAATATTCGCCCAATACAAGACGCAGTGGCAATTCAATGTTGAGAATTACGGACAGACACTGTTGTGTAAAAGTACGAGGAAGAACTGCTGATATAATGACTATTTTTCTCTCCAGTAACTATCTTATATATTTATACGTCTACCATTCGTCCACTTGAATATTGCTGGTACATAATATCCGGTGCTCCTGCTATACATTCAGAGATTCATGATAAAACCCACAGAAGAATCAGCAACATTACGGATCCTGATCTGGCATCTCATCTTCAACTACTTCCCTAAAGCCGTAATGTAGCTCCTCTGTGCCTTTTCTATAAATCCTTTCATGGTAATTCTTCGAATGATCTCTCCGCTATGGTACCTAGATTTTGTGCATTTAATCGCAGTATTAGATTAACAACAAGTTCTCACCAATTTACAGTTGAATTGACTAAATGTAACCGTAGGTTCTATGCTAAAATTTTCCTGTCTCGCACTTCTCGCTTGGGAAACTCTCTTCCGGTTCCATGTTTCCAGTCACCTTTGATCTTCAAAAAATTAAATGCAATGTCATACGTTATCTGTTGTCTTCTTGATGACACTTCTTCTATTGTTCTTGCTCCTTAAACATGTCTCTCTTTTTTTCTTATTCTTTCGCACTCAGTGACCTCTCGTGTCTTAGTGGCTTTATTGTCTTATGACTCAGAATTATGATTATACTCCATCATTCTAAAAACAACCTTCCCAGCAGTGATGATTGATGATAAGGATATTTCTTCATCCTGGAAAAAAAAAGATAAAAAATATATAATCTAAAGAAACCTGGCCACCAGTGATAATATATGATGATAATATTTCATCATTCTAAAATCTGAAACTCCATCATTATAAAAAAAATCCTTCCACCAAGTCAGTAAAGTAGCGTAGCAGTAGTAAAAAGAACTACAGAGATGTCTCTTCTTCGCTCCGTAAAAATCCACAGTTAACAGTCTCAAACGCTACCCTTAAAACAAACAACAAAAAAAGTAAGCACAAACTTTTATAGAAACAAAATGGACAATAACACTAAGTACTTTTTAACACACACAATACCAATATTGTTATTAACATCAAATAAAGAAAAATATTAATTTTTGTCATTAACACGTGTCACAAAATCTTATTGTTATTATCGTTTTACGTTTTATTCATTTCATTTTCAGTATAAAAAATAGAAAATGAATCCTCTAACCACAAATACATAATAACAACAAGGTAACTTACATTAACAAATAGCAACATTCAACTCCGTTACAATTGCCTTGCTTAGGATAAAATGATTAAAAAATATATAGGACAGATAACGGTTGACCCAAGACTTGAAGAAGTGATCGGGGTAGAATCTTCTGGGAAGTCTGTTCCGCAAAGTAGCGGTTCTTGGGTAGAATGGAGTACAAAGACGATACGTATGGTTTGCCCCTGTGTACACGCCATAGCTGTAAAGGTCTGAACTGATCAAGCTAGGAATGTAACTAGTCAAAACAATTCCATGGAAATAGCAATATTGTAGCTTAAGGCTGGCGAAGTTTTATCTGTGGAAAGTGAGTTGTAGAGTAAGGTCCAAGCCCGTGTAAATGCTTGTGAACACTGTCAAGGCTGGAAAAGAGAAATTGTCAGATACACACCAGATATGGCAGTAATACTCCATTTTTAATCTGATCCTTTCACTTGTTCTGGGAAGTGAAGTAATGTATTTTCTGGAGCCATAAAAGGAGTTGCCCATAATGTCTGGAATCAACATGAATCCCAACAAACGCTCAAATTAAAGAACCACATTGACAGCGCAAACATTGATTGAAATTTCTGAGTTCAGGTTCGACTCAGTGATGATTCTCGAAATCTGGAATAGAGGGAATGTGTCTGAATTCGAGAATAGAGAAAATGTGTTTGAATTTGAGAATAGAGGAAATGTGGCTGAATTCGAGAATAGAGAGAACGTTGCTGAATTCGGGAAGAGAAGGAATGTTGTTGAATTCGGGAACAGAGGGAATTTGGCTGGATTCGGGAATAGAGGGAATAAGGCTGAATTCGAGAATAGAGGGAATATGACTGAATTCAGGAACAGAGGGAATGTGGCTTAATTCGAGAATAACGTGAATGTGGCTGAATTCGAGAATAGAGGGATTGTGTCTGAGTTCAATAATAGAGGGAATGTGGCTGAATTTGGGAATAGAAGGAATGTGGCTGAATTCGAGAATAGAAGGATTATGACTGAATTTGGGAATAGAAGTAATGTCTGAGTTCGAGAATAGAGGGAATGTGGCTGAATTCGGAAACAGGGAATGTGGCTGAATTCGGGAATAAAGTGAATGTGGCGGAATTCGAGAATAGAGGGATAGTGTCTGAGTTCGTGAATAGAGGGAATGTGGCTGAATTCGGGAATAGAAGGAAATTGACTGCATTCGAAGACAGAGGGAATGTGGCTGAATTCGGGAATAGAGGGAATGTAGCTGAATTCGGGAACAGGGTAATGTGGCTGAATTCGGGAATAAAGGGAATGTGGCTGCATTTGAGAATAGAGGTAATGTGGCTGAATTCAGGAATAAAGTGAATGCGGCTGAATTCAAGAAAATATGGATTGTCTCTGAATTCGGGAACAGAGGGATTGTGGCTGAATTCAGGAATAAAGGCAATGCGGCTGAATTGGGGAATAGAGGGAATATGACTGAATTTGGAAACTGAGGGAATGTGGCTGATTTCGGGAATAAAGTGAATGTGGCTGAATTCGAGAATAGAGGGATTGTGTCTGAGTTCTTGAATAGAGGGAATGTGGCTGAATTCGGGAATAGAGGGATTGTGGCTGAATTCGAGAATAGAGGGAAATTGACTGAATTCGCGGACAGAGGGAATGTGGCTGAATTCGGCAATAGAGGGATTGTGGCTGAATTCGAGAACAGAGGGAATGTGGCTGAATTCAGGAATAAAGGGAATGCGGTTGAATTCGGGAATAGAGGGATTGTCTCTGAGTTCTGGAACAGAGGGAATGTAGGCTGAATTCGGGAATAAAGTGAACGTGGCTGAATTCGAGAATAGAGGGATTGTGGCTGAATTCAGGAATAAAGTGAATGCGGCTGAATTCGAGATTTTCGTATCATCTGAAATAGAAAAGTATATTATGTAGGATGACAAGACTTTTTATATCTACCGTGAAAAATTATATACAAATTATTTGTGAATCTTGACTCAGGAACTCAGGCAGAAGGCTTAAAATTGCTCAGGAAAGCAGGGTTCAAATGGTTAGGCCAAACGATATCCTGCAATTTCTTAAATTAAAAATATTCCAAAATATAACTTCAACAAAATTACAACATAAAACATAAATATCAACACATCTAGTAATCATGTTCACACAAACCTGTATATGCACCAAAGCTGAGTATTATCTACCATCTATACAGTTGTGAAAGCAGAATAACCTATCATATTTTTGATTACTTCTAAGCTTCTAAGCTAAATGACCCATAACGAGTTGTTAAACAAACAAACCAATTATAAACATATATTCGCGAGAAAGTAAAAGATTATCCGCACACTTGTCTAAAGATATGTTATGTGGAAAGTATGGATATTTTTTTACTTACTCTCGTATATACATATCACAATCACAGTATCTACGTAAACGTCCACAAATACACAATTATTCAGTAATCATGGCCACGCAAACATGTATATGCAAAAAAATGAGTGCCATCTAACATATATTCAATTGTGAAAGCAGAATAACATATATATTTTTATTATATCTAAGCACCAAAGAAAATTGAATGTTGGCATTAAATGACCCATAAGGAGTCGATATGCCGTTAAACAAATAAACCACTTGCTATGAGAAATAAATAAATATTTAGAAGAAAAAAATTACTCGTTATTTCGATACATCAACAATTACAGTGACTTTTTAATCATTAAGAGATTTTGTTATTTTTATTTGTTCCCTGTTGCTTCAACAAAAACATTCAGTTTTACCCCATTTGATATTTTAGAAGCTGCTCACTCTTTATTAGAATAAAGAAAGCATTGTTTCGAATTAAGAAAACCGCGCCCAGTAGTTTCACGGACAAGCATCTGCTTTGTATTTTCCTAAAAGTGAGCTGGAATTTGCAGAGGGTGTTTTAGACGCAAGGAAATTTGATAATACTTATGCGACAATTCAGAATGAGAACCGTGCGGTATTTAATGTCATTTGAGAGTCTCTGCATAAACGCTAAAGATGGTTTATATTGTGAGTGCCAAATTAAAGCTACTCCAAATTAAAGTCACGCAACGTTGCTTTGAATACTGTATATGGGTTGCAAATTATGCGTACAATAGGCCTTTTCTTTGTCAGTTCCGTTCACCTCAAATCATGACCACTGACAATCAATGTCTACATAATTTTCAATGCATTTACGCAGCAAATTATTTTCAATGCAAACCTGAACTAACATCCTGTGGAATACATTTATATTAGACATGAAATTGCTTCATTCTGTCAATAATGCCTTCCTTAATTCCCGGTGACCGAAATTAACTTTCTTCTTGAGCTTCAATAAATTTCTGTTGTAATATCATTAGCGATGAATTTATATTATACATGAAATAATTATATTCTGCCAATAACGTTAGCGTTAAACTATGACCATTGACAATACATTTCTATCATATTTTTAATTTTAACATTCGTTTAACAAATTATTTGTTATAGTGAAAGACACCTTGTCTAGATAATAAACTCTCCCATCTATTATAAGTATGAGTCAGTAGTAGTCGAGGGGAAAGGAAGTAGTGTTCAGCGACCACAACTCGATTACTCTGCGTAACACTTTATTACAAGTTCCTAACGTTTCTGTACGTTTAACCTATTTAGGACGCATTTAGTCCGAATACAGTTTCTATTGTGGAAATAACTCCACAACATTATTTATGTTTCAAAGCTGTACTAATCTCATAAGTAATGCATTTATAAATAAAAACAGATTGATTTTGTCAATAATACTTCATCAACTTTGTGATAACGAGCAATTTATTCATCATTGACTTTCGTTTCAGTCCAGTTTTTGAAATCATTAGAAACTGTTTTATAATATATAGTAAGCTTCGTTCTGTCAGTAACGCTTGCATTATTTCCTGACCATTGACAATCACTTTCCCTGATTGTCAATACATTAATATAAAATCATTAGCAAAGAATTCATATTATACATAAATAAAGTCTATTATATCAATATCGTTGGCAGTAATTCATGACAAATGACAGTCCATTTCTAACTAAATAAACTCTGCCCTGCGGACATTGCTTTTCGGGAAAGATCGCACTATCTGGCGCGATCAAGAGTCTGATCAAAGACACTACATTCAAATGCTCTTCTCACGATGACTTGAGACTTCGTGCTAGCACAACCATCGATGGTTCCCAAATAGTTCGGTCTACCCACTTTCACTCTCACGGCTTGGGTCAAAACGTGGTATGTTTTTCAGGTTCTTTACAAATGTGCCACATGCTGGCATCGCCTTCCCCTAGACGATAACATCAAGATCATTTTCTCAATAAATCGATCACGAGATTCATGAGATTCAGGGTCTCATGTTCGTAATGATAAGTTTCTAACCCCCCTGCGAAGCGCCCATTGCATGTAGAACACTGTCAAACAATGAAAATATAATCTGGAACTCAAAAATAATTTTTTTTTAAATAAACTGTGCAACATTTGACGTCAAGTGTAGAAGTGGATCACACAGTTAAACGATAAAGAAAAATCACGAGAAAAAAAATAAAGGGTACTTTTTGAGAGCAGCGGTAACTGTTAGCTGGTAACAATATGTACCCAATTAAGTACTATATTGGAATCTTCCACAGATTATGGACTCAATCTATGAAGGTCGAATGCGGTTTAGAGGCAGTTGCTGGCGAAACAAAATAAGAAGTCGTGCACCAGTTTATAATATGAGAATAAAATTATGGGAAAAAAGATCAAGAATTAGATCACCAAGAACGTCCATGGAACAAGTCATAGACAACACCGGAAGCAAAAAGTAAGAATTGGTTTGCGCTGTCGATGATGAAAATGATTTAAGGAGAGGTCTTTTGAGGAAGATTAAGGGATGAAGATGATTACCAAAATCGGACATAATAAATACGGCGTACAGTAAACCACAAATGGATGTGGTACATTGAAACGACCAATTTTGAATCACACCAACTAAATTGCGAGTAAACTAATCAGAAACCATCATTTATGTCAGTGTCTAAAAGACACAAGTTCGAATCTCAATTGTTTCAAATTCCTTACAATACATGGTCATTAGTGAAAGGTTACACACATATATATATATATATATATATATATATATGAATAATAGATAAATATATATATATAAATATATATATATATAAATATAAAAGTGAACATAGAAGTCAACACTTAAAGGCAACAGTCTGTTACATGCAATGCTCCACTGAACCGTATATATAAATAGCCGAGAAAAATAACAGCACTCGTGGCCTGACGATTGCGGCTAGCATGAAACAGACTGTCTCCTCTAAGTGTTGACTTCTATGTTCACTTTTATATTTACACACGCTCTATTTCTGATATTTAGCACTTTTCCCCATAAATATAGCACATTTTAAGACTATATTTCTTCATATATATATATATATATATATATATATATACATATATATATATATATATATATATATATATATGTCATTCGCAGGCAGTACTGTTTCGCTGTATCACAGCTTTTCAGTGCAACTAAACAACCGAATATACATATATATATATATATATATATATATATATATATATATATATATATATATATATGCATTTATTCTCGTGTCGTGAGCCAAAACATGCGTATTTCATGGATAATTACTACTGTCGTGAGAGTAGACGATTCTTATAGTGTCGTAGAATGATCTTGACCCTAAATTTATTTAAGTGAAAAGGTTTGTGCATTCTCATTCCCACTCTCTTGTCCAATGCCCGCCACCTGCTTTCTTGTGCAAATGCTGCCACGAGATCAGCAAGGATGCAGGTTATATTTCGGAGGGATCTTCACCTAGCTAGGCTGTCTTGCAGGGCTCCAGAGCCACTATCTGTCCATCAAGTTTTGCCTTCAGGCCGGTTTTAAAATTTTCCTTTTCCTAGACCAGTTGCCACCCAAGGCTATAGAATCAAGTCTATCCTGCTATTTACCCATAGCGATATTGAAAAACACACACACACACACACACACACATAAATATATATATATTGAAATGTATTAAATCCGACATATTTTAAATTGCTTTGCTTAAACGAAATTTTAGATGATACTCAGATGCGAGCAGATGCTCTGTTTATGTAATTAAACAGTATTTTTTTATCTAATTGCATCTACCGGTCTGAATATTCGAGAAACCTTGTATCCATCTAAAAATAATGTTTAAGTAAAACAAATTAAAATATGTCGGATTTAATCCATTTCATAAAATGAAAATGTCTTTGTTTACGTTAGGGTGCAAAACAGACCAGATATAGATGTTTCGCTAATCGGCAGTTCAAAAGCATTATTCTAGGCTTTGTTTAACCGGAAGTCCTACGTGACCGAACGGTTAAGCACGTCTGTTATATAGGGGATGCATGTTCGAATCCAGCCGGAGGACGAATGTTTTCTCACAAGATGGAGAGAAAAAAGTAGGATACAGATGAGTTCGTCTAGATTGAAATGAAAAATATATTCTTTCAAATATATTCTTTTAAAAATGTTGAAATTACATGCGTCTTTCGTGGCAAAAAACAAAACCCAGTTCAATGAAATCCTAACGGGTGAAAAACGTCACAAAATACATTTCCAGTTTGACACACACACACACACACACATATATATATATATATATATATATATATATATATATATATATATATATATATCCACGAATCCATTACATTCACTTACGTGCTAATACCCTTGGGAAAGGTGTGAATCCTCTTCTCCCTCCAACTATGGGTAAATAGCAGGACAGACTGGGTTCTATAGCCTTGGATGGCAACTGGTCTAGGAGAAGGACAACTCTGAATTCAAAACCTGCGGAGGGTCGTTTGGGGACCTTGTGGCATCTGTTGCACCAGGTCCCTGTATTCGTCCCTCCAAAAAGTGTGGATGGCCCTGCACAAAGCCTTCACCACTATAATCAAATCCTGTGCGGGTGTAGGGCTTTCAGTTTCTGGGACCCGATCTGTCTGACCCTCATACGTCGAGTTCGACGGGAGAGTCCATCATATATATATATATATATATATATATATATATATATATATATATATATATATATATATATACACACACACACATATATATATATATATATATACATATATATATATATATATATATATATATATATATATATATATATGATGATGATGACGATCCGCCGAATCTTCACAGATGATTGCCACCTAATCATGTTCCCTCCCCACCTCGCACCTCTCTCGTGCATGACCTGAAGGTGACATGCCAGGCCAGCTGCTGACTTGCATGACTTGTTACACAAGTGACAGACGAACAATTTGTTTGCCACAACCTTGTTGGATTCGCACCGCTGTGCACTACCCTGTGCCTTTTCAGTCCGGAGCTGCTTGTACAGACCTTGTCGCACTGTGTGCAGGCTGTGAAACTCTCTGTCTGGGGAATGCCAAGGGTGATTTTTTTATGTGACTTCACATGATTCACCCAGTCAGCTTTTGAAAGAAGTATGCGCTGATAGAAATCACATATCCAACCTCGTCGAGTCCATGGTTATCACCCATTCAAAGTCGCCGTTTCAGCTGTTTGTGTTCCAGACGATATTCTTCTAAGACTTGATACCCGTCTCTTATTTGACCTCTCCATCCAGTTCTATCAAGGGTCATCTCTTTCCAATTGTTGAAGTCAAATGCCAGCTTTTTTAGGTTGCTCTTGATACAGTCCTTGTTTCTTTTCCTTAGTTTGTGCTGAGGACGCTTTCCGATACTCAACACACCAACAATTGTTTTAGGAGTCTAGTACCCTTGATTCGAATTATTTGTCCTGTACATCGCATTTGGGAAGATGTTACAAGAGTCTCTATGCTTTGGCAGTTGGCTTTGACTAGTAAATCAGCATCAGTTCTCCTTTTCCATTTGACATTCAATATGATTTTCAGGCATTTCTGCTGGAAACGCTCAAATATATTTATATGTTTGCTGAGTAGTGTCCAGGTTTCGGAGGCGTATAGAAGAACTGTCCGAACGCAAGCTCTATACACAAATACCTTGGTATGGCTGGTAATGTCACGAGCTGCCCATATTCTACTTTTCTGCTTTCGAAGGCCTCGGAGGCTTTCTGGGTGCGTAAATATATTACGGCATCCAATGAGCCATATT
Source organism: Acanthosepion esculentum (assembly GCA_964036315.1). Lineage (NCBI taxonomy): Eukaryota > Metazoa > Mollusca > Cephalopoda > Sepiida > Sepiidae > Acanthosepion > Acanthosepion esculentum. Next base: position 53,157,161 of record OZ038497.1, on the reverse strand, counting down.
TTGTAATTGTGCTGCCAAGGTAAACGAAGTTCTCAACTACCCCTAACCTTTTCCCATGAACAAAGATTTTGGGATAGATTTATGGCTCTCCGGGGGCAGGGGTAAACATCACCTTGGCTTTTGTGAGGCTTATCGTTAGACCAAATGCTGCACATGAGGATGAGAAACGGTCCATAATATGCTGCATGTCAGCTTCTGTATGAGCTAAGTCAGCGTCGTCTGCGTAGAGTAGCTGACTAATCAAAGTTTGGTAAGTTTTCGACTTAGCATTGAACCTTCTCAGATTGAAAACCATTCCATGGTTCTGAGTCGCAAATGGATGCCTTCATCACAATCTTGGAAAGCAGGCGCATGTAGAGCAGAAAAAAAGACAGAGAAAAGCGTGGGAGCAGGGATATCGCCCTGCTTTACGCCATTGTCTTTAGGGATTTGTCCTGAGAGTTGTCCATTGAAAGTAACCCGAGCTCTCATATTCCGGTGCAACTGCTTGACAACTTCCACAAACCCTAGTGGACACCCTACCTTTCTGAGTACTATCCAGTGAGCATCTCGACTAACAGTGTCGAAAGCTTTTATCAAATCTACAAAACCCTGATAGAGCGGCATGTTCTGCCCAATACATTTCTCTTGAATCTGCCGTGCAGATATCATGTCAATTGTCCCTCTTTCACCTATAAAACCACTCTGTGATTCTTTGAAAGCTACAGGATAGTTATCTTCTTTCAGCCTATTAAGTTATATTTTCGCGAGAAGCTTCCCAACAGTCTCCAAAAAGGTGATACCTCAATAGTTACCACATATTGATTTTTCACTTTTCTCTTTGTATAAGGAGAGCAAGATACTATCGACCCAGCTTTATGGGACCGGGGTCCCATTCCAACAATCAATAATGAGATTAGTTATCATTTCTGTCCTGTTCTGACTTCCAACCTAACCGGAATGCCATATAGACCAGGTGCTTTACCAGAGTTAATTTGTTTGATTGCCTGTCTGACTTCGTAAAGAGTAGATTGACGATCCATATGGTGTACAATGTTACACAGTGGCAGGCTCTCTATAATGCTATAATTGACAGAAGAAGGATTATCAAATAGATCTGTGAAATGCCCTTTCCATTGCTGAAGTATTTCTTCTGGTCTTTTGGCAGTCTTAGTATTTGTCTTTTGACTTCAGAGAGTTAATCGAGAATGTTGGTGGACCAAAGACTTGACATATCAATGAATAGAATGATTTGGAGTCTTTAGTGTTGAAGGTTTGTTGAATATCAGAGGCCATGTTCCTCCACCAATCATTTTTCATCCTGTGTAGTTCACATTATAGGATTAACTTGTGGTCCTTGTAAGCTTTATTAGCTGTTGGTTGCTTTTCAAAATTCTTGTTAAGTAGCTTTTCATTTAGAGTGTGCTTGGTTTCTAATAGCTGGTTGTTTTTTAATGTTATTGTCATCAAACCAATCCTTGTATTTCCTGATTCTGAAACCAAGTACATTGGCCCCTACTGAATATACCTGGTCTCTAAAGTTCTCCCAGGTACCACTGAAACCAAGGCTATCAAGTCTTTCCATTAAGGTTGCACATATATCTGCTTGCTTTAATTTCGTCACAAGTGGTTTCAATGCTTTCACTCCATCCATATGAATTCTCTTACGAATACGCAGCTTTGATTTACCGCGCACCATTTTGTGGTAATTTCCACATTCTGCGCTATGCATTACACGCACCGAACATGCATCACTTGAATCTCGTTTACGAATGATGATGTAACCTGTCATGCTTGGATCTCGGGTGAAACCACGTAGCTTTGTGCTTAATTTTTTTACAGAAAACAATGTGTTGCAGATGATTAAATCATGTTCTGAATAAAGTTCGAGCAACCTCATTCCGCTTGTATTCATTTCACCAATGCCGAAAGGGCCAATAGCGCAACAAGTTTGACAATCTTTGCCTACACAGGCATTAAAATCTCCAAGGATCAGTAATTTATCATCTAACAGGCGTGTTTGTTATAGTAGAGCGAAGACACTCGTAGAATGAATCGAGGACTTCCTCGATGGCCTGTAGGCTTGGTGCTTAGACAAGAGTGTGACATGTCGATCATACGTCAGTGGCTCGGATATCTTCATGATTCACACTAGAAAATTCGATCCGGTCAAGAAGAGATGTTCTGATAGCAAAGCCAAAACTACTCTCCCTCCGTTCGGCTCTGGGTTTACCTACCCAGAAAATTGTGAAGCCTGACGATACTTTAGTTACCTGATCCTCTCTTTCCAATCGTGTCTCTGCCAGAGCTGCTATGTCTACTGACGTAGTCGCTGAAGTTCCTTTGTAACGAGAGCGGTTCTATGCTCTGGACGTTCTGACGATATTCTGTTGAAGAGAGTTCTGATATTCCAGCAACATATGTTTAGTCTGACCCAATCCGCTGCGTACATGTTCTGGTGCCCATTAATATTATTGTTGTTCTTCGTGCTTTTAGTGAACCAGCGTTAGCCGCAGGAATCTAACCAGCGTTGAGGTGACAGACAATTTTTGGCGCAGGTGCACCTTCCCACGTATTTGGATGAGCAGTGCTCTTCCTGAATAGGGCTGCTCAGTCGCAAAATCCTCCACCCGAGTTGGTTCCTATCAAAATGAAGACACACAGCGATGTTAGGATAAGACTCTTGCCGCGAATGTGAAGATATGTGACTGTGTGTTTTCAACTGGTTACGTCTGCACACGTTGCCCTTCATACATCGCCATGGACTTTTGGTTGAGATGTACGAATAGAATGAGGCATCTGTACATCATTTGATTATAGTGACAAATGCTTGTATAACACGGGTGTCATTCTCTAAGCCACCACTATTATGACCTGGAGACAAGCAAAGTCGAGATAATCTGTAATCTTTTCAGTCGCAGCTTCGTCACCTGAGTTTGCTTCTCTTAGACGTGTTGACATAGACATGACTAAAGAGCCCCATCTACCAATATACGTATGTACACATATATATATATATAATAATTTCCGTGCGCTTGTAGATAACGTGGCGGCGCCCATCTCCTCTCCAACTCCTTGGTCGACAGCCGATACCACGATAGATAGATAGATAGATATTTCTCTTCTTTTACCGAGCTGAATATTCGAGAAATTCTATTAACGAAAGCATACGGTCTTCGGCAGTATACGACAATGAGGAGAAATCGTCGTTAGATTAAAGGTACTCTAGACCGACTTGTCTACGGAGTGCGGCATTTTAATTTTTTGGTTTTCCAGAGATATTGGTTTCATCACGGTTTAAAAACCGGGACATCAAGTCAGACACGGATATCCGCTAAAAATATCGTTCGAAATAATAAAAATGATGGCAAAAAAGTAAATCTATTAATTCTTTAGAAAATGGACGGTTTACTTTTCGAATATGAAATCGAGCAGGGAAAACCGGCAGAGAAAATATAGTCGGTAGGTGGTAGGTGCATTCCTTAAAAATGTGTAAATAGTTCCTTGCTAGGCTGAGACACTCACTGTAGTCGAGTGGTAGAAATACACCCGGTTGTAACGATGGTTTCTCCTATAAAGGGGGACGCGGGTTCAACTCCTGCTAGGAAGCACATTTTTATTAGTAAGTCTCTTGATTGAGCTGAACAGTAAAGGTAATAAACACTATAAGGTCTTTTGAAACTCGACTATGCGTAAAAAATGAGCTTTGAAGTAACACACACACATACACACACACACACACACACACACACACACATATATATATATATATATATATATATATATATATATATATATATATATACATATATATATATTAAAACATGTCTCATCGAATAATTTCGGCAAGTTTTGTCTATTTATACTTAATAATATCCTCTTATAATTACGGACAACCATGTTAATGCCTATTCCGAGTAGTTTATACCTTAGCACCATGTTAGGGTCTTGTTATTTCTAAGACGAAATTGTTGTGTTCATCTCAAAATGAAATTTCTTATCCGTAAAGTGAAAAACGCTAAACTTATATAATTTACGATTTTTAATTGTTACGATATAAACATATACGTGCTGTGTCGTCAAGGGAGGTAACTCAGTGATCGCAATGATCGAACTATTTTTTAAACTATTTATAGCTATTAGATATTTTAACCTATCTACTGTAAACTTTTAAAACATCTGTGCACTATTTATAATTAATTTTATTGAGGGTCGGTTTCAATTTTGTATTAGATATAGCTTCAAGAATGTTAATTATTTTCATGAAAAAGTATAGATATATTTTCACCAATAATTTTTCTAATTTGCGAATGTGGCCAGGTATGCTGTTTGAAATGTTGAGAGATGTAAGATGCGTCATTCGAATGAAAACACAACCTTCTATAAGACGTAGTTGTGGTGTGACCAACATATATATTATTTTTTTCTATTGGAAAATTTATATTATACAATATTGGTTCTCTGCAACACGTTAGTTAGTGGAGATATATTGAATTTAGTATTGGCTATAATTAATTTAATTTTTTTTACAAGGATCTGTGGTGGATATATGAGTATTTTTTTAGTTTTTGTAGGAATACCAAAATAAATTTTATGCTTTCGTTATTTTGTCCAAGAAAATAAATATTGATATATAAATATTTGTTTATAAATAAAAATAAAAAATATTTTGTGCTATAAAATTC
>OZ038497.1:53112497-53147497 GCA_964036315.1 Acanthosepion esculentum | reverse complement strand
TGTCGGTGTTTTTTAGGATCTAGTGTATTTAATGCTTTAGCTGTATTCCAAGCTCCAATGGCTTCTTTGTTCTATGTGTATTCTGGATGCCGGTGTATTCTAGGATGTAGTGTATTTAAATCTTTAGTTGTTTTCCAAGCTCCAGTATTGTATGTTCCATGTGTATTCTAGATGCCAGTGAATTCTATGATTTAGTGTATTTAAAGTTTTATGTATATTCTAAGATCCAGTTTATTCTACGATCCAGTGTGTTCTAGCATCTCTGTGTATTGTTGATGCTGGTGTATTTTAGCATTTAGTGTATTTAAAGCTTTAGATGTATTGTAAGCCCCAGTGTATTCTATGTTCTATGTGTATTCTAGATGCCGGTGTATTCTATGATTTAGTGTATTTAAAGTCTTAGGTGTATTCTTATCTCCAATATATTCTGTTCTATGTCTGTTCTAGACGCCGGTGTATTCTAGGATCTAGTGTATTTAAAGCTTTTGAGGTATTCTAAGCTCCAGTCTATTCTATGTTTTCTTTGTATTCTAGATGCTGGTGTATTCAAAGATTTAGTGTATTTAAAGCCTTGGGTGTATTATAAGCTCCAGTGTATTCTATGTTCTATGTGTATTTTAGATTCCGGTGTATTCTATGATTTAGTGTATTTAAAGTCTTAGGTGTATTCTTATCTCCAATATATTCTGTTCTATGTCTGTTCTAGATGCCGGTGTATTCTAGGATCTAGTGTATTTAATGTTTTAGATGTATTTTTACGCTATAATGTATTCTATGTGCTATGTGTATTCTAGATGCCAGTGTATTCTTGGATCTAGTGTAGGTCAAGTTTATGTGTATTCTAAGACCCAGTGTATTCTAGGATCTATGTGTATTCTAGATACTGGTGTATTCAAAGATTTAGTGTATTTAAAGCCTTGGGTGTATTATAAGCTCCAGTGTATTCTATGTTCTATGTGTATTTTAGATTCCGGTGTATTCTATGATTTAGTGTATTTAAAGTCTTAGGTGTATTCTTATCTCCAATATATTCTATGTTCTATGTCTGTTCTAGATGCCGGTGTATTCTAGGATCTAGTGTATTTAAAGCTTTTGAGGTATTCTAAGCTCCAGTCTATTCTATGTTCTTTTTGTATTCTAGATGCTGGTGTATTCTAGGATCTAGTGTATTTAAAGTTTTAGATGTATTTTTACGCTATAATGTATTCTATGTGCTATGTGTATTCTAGATGCCAGTGTATTCTTGGATCTAGTGTAGGTCAAGTTTATGTGTATTCTAAGATCCAGTGTATTCTAGGTTTATTTCAGAAACCGATGTATTCTAGGCTCTAGATGTATTTTGAACTCCGATGTATTGTAAACTCTAGGTACATGATATTCTTTAGTGTATTCTATTTAATACTGACATTCTAAGCTCAAGATGTATTTCATACGTCCCTTTATTCTGTGCCCTAGGATATGGTGAATTCTAGTCTCCAATGCATTTTAAGCTCTAGTGTATTCAACGTTCTGAAGAGGAGTAATGTTCTGAGTGGAGTAATGTATAGCGGCTTGAACTGAGGAATCAGAGAGCCGAGTTCGAATTCCAGTTAAATCCATTACATTCACTTACGTGATAATACCATTGGGAAAGTTATGAATCCTCTTCTTCTCCTCCCATCTATAGATAAATAGTAGGACAGACCGAATACTATAGCCTTGAATGGCAACTGGTCTACCACAGGAAGAAGTGGAAACCTAATGCGAGAAAAAGTCTGCCTCGTCTGTCATGTACCTAAATATACATGATCGAACTTGCGTGCTAATACTCTTGGGATAGGTATGAATCCTCTTCTTCACACTCCCCGCAGCTATTGGTAAATAGCAAGACAGACCGGTTTCTATAGCCTTGGATGGCAACTGGTCTACCGCAGAAAGAAATGGCAACCTACTGCGGGAAAGAATCTACCTCGTCAATATATCGAAAGATACATGATCGCCTAAGTGTGCATCACGTATGGCACATAACTGACTGATATTCAACGTTCTAGATGCATTCAGAATCTGGTGTATTCTAGACTTAATGTTCCATCTATCTTTATGTGTGTCCGTATGTGTTCTGCATGTGTGTGTACGTTTCCCTATATATCTGCAGTTCAGCGAGTGTAGCAGGCGTACGTTTGCGTGTACGTGGCTACGCATGCATGTGTTTTACTTTTTAATAATGGATTTGCGGCGTAGCGTAACGGTTTTCATTACGAAAACGCAATCGTAGAAATGAGACATATTGAGAAGGCATGAATTCACATTCCCCTGTCCCCCGCCCTATCACCAGATATCTAACGATAGAGCAGCATCAACGAAGAAAAAGCGTGGGTTCGTGAGCACTAGTGTATATCACTATCCTATCACATCTGTAAACTCCAGAGAGCCATGACAGTAAAACAGATTGCATCCATTGTCAGCCTTGACAGGAGCAAGTCATTACTAAAATCAGGGACCCTCAAAGAACATGTGCTGGCGTTTTTGTCTTAATGTGCCGGCAAGCACATGTCTGTGTCTTGGAGAGAAATTTCGTAGCCAAACCGTCAGAATGTTCTTGACATTAAAGAGCACTTAGAGATCGACTTAGCGGAAATCCATTTCAAATTACGGTTCTCTGAGAAAGTCTTAAAAGGTGCCGAGGATTCTCTCCAATGCCGATTGGTCGTTGCAAGGCTAGAAACTCAAAGAGTGCATCTTCTGAAAGTACTTGTGTTCTTTAAAAGACTTGGATCGCAAATGAAAATCCAACTTAAAAAGATCGGCTTAGTTTGCTTTTCTGTGGACGGAAGCACGGTCACAGGAATGTCAAAGATCAACTGATTCGTTCAAGTCTCTTTGCAAATTCTATCCAGGAAGTGAGCAGAAATGGATGAGATTATACTTGCTATCAGACATAGGCTAACCAAAATCTGAATCTACGAATATAGACGCTTTGAATTTTTCGTCAGTGTTGTTTGTTTCAGTATACCTAACGTTGTGGCTGCTTTAACTCTTTCGAGACTGAAATAATCTGGCACGTGTCTACGGAAATAAAGTTGTCTGAAATGTTCAAATAAAGCATAAAACAGATTTTAAACTGCGTCTTATTCTATACACGTTCATATAAAAAAAAAACAACCATATATTTATGACAAATCCTTATCGACAGTCATTTCCTGAACTTGACGATCAATTAAAATTAGAGATCCAGAATTTTAGAAAAAATATACATTAGGAACCGTCGTTATATTAGCAAAATTAAAAACAGTAAGCAGACGTGTAATTATAAACAAGATTAAGAAACGCATAAGAATATAAGTTGCCGTTACATATCACAATACAAGGCATCGGTTTGTCTCGCGCGATAACGGTAGCGTCCTGCTTGATCAAAGTTCAGTCCTTTTGGTGGTAAAAATGGAGTGAACTCTCCTGGGCACAGGCCTGGACCTGGCATATGGAAACCGTTCTGCCCAAACTACATCCCCTCTTTCCCGGCCGTACCAACAAGATCGAAAGGAATACAGAAGATTACATTTGGGGGGCGGCTTGGCTACAGGAAAGTTGTCAGTACTTCCTTTGCCGTGTTTGGATATGACTGCAAGACAGTGGAGTTTTAACACCGGGGTTTCCGTCGCCTAGGTGGACTGCCTTCAAGAGATACGTGGACGCCATCTATGGCGTTTTTATATCGCAATGTAAACGTCGCATTCAGCAGTTTGACAACCGGAAGTGGATTATCTCCCTTGCCTGACAATTTATTTTATCATGTAGTTCTTAGTACCAGTATTTTTTAATTCCAAAAATTAAAGTTTTTGCCAGAATTCTAAAATACTGATACTAAGAAATACGTGATAAAACTTTTGTCGAACAAGGGAGCTAATCCACTTCCGGTTGTCAAACTCCAACATGATGGCTAATGCTATCATGTATGGTGTTTCTGCAAACAAATATTAAAAGATTAACACGCAAAAACTATGTAAATGTATAAAATTACAAATCAACAATAACGAATTTAAACTAAGCAATGGGCTCGACAGAAGGACGAGACCACTCACCGTCAAGCCCTGGGCGACGGGGGGAAAAAAAGAAAATGGTATAACTGAATCTTCCCGAAAGAGAATGTAAGCTGAGAAGAAAATGAAAGGCGGTGGCTGCGTCTTTCCAACAATGAAGAAGTGAAGAAGGAAAGAGAGCAAAACAAATCAGGAAGAAGTGACTGCTTCACTGTAAAGGCGGAAGTCGCTTCTACTTCCGGTCAGAGTGGAATCAATAATGTCGTATTAACAGGATTGCATATGTGACCGAGAGGGAGACGTTCTATGCTTATGTAATGTGTGTACAGTCACTTAACTTGGCTTCTTTTAAGAAGATGATTTGAAATCATCTTTTCTATAAGTCAAAGGTTCTTATGAATAGTTAGAAACAGTTCATCAAGGTTTTCTCTTTTCCAAATATATGATTTCCGAAAATTAATAGTTTTGTCAGAATTCAAAAGTACTGGTACTAAAATTTACGTGATAAAACTGTTGTTAAACAAGGGAGCTAATCCACTTCCGGTTGTCAAACTGCTGTTTTTGACATAAGGCTTCCAATATCAATGGTGATAAAAACGTAATGAAAAACAAAAAGAAACTAAACGAAGTTGGGAAGACTATATACCAAAAAAAAATCTAAAAAACAAAACAGGAAGGAATGACTGACTCACCGTAAAGGTAGAAGTCGTTTCTACTTCCGTTCAGGTAGGGATCGATACTGTCGTATTAACAGGATTGCATATGTGATCCAGAGGGAGAAGCTCTATGCATATGTAATGTCGGTGCAATCACTTAACTTCGCTTCTATTAAGTAGATGATTTGAAATCATCTTTTCTATAGTCAAAGGTTCTCATGAATAGTTAAAAACAGTTCATAAAGTTTTCATGTATTTAAAATATATGATTTCCGAAAATTAAAAGTTTTGTCAGAATTCAAAACTGATAAAACTATTGTCGGACAAAGGAGCTAATCCACTTCCGGTTGTCAAACTGCTGGATGTGACATAAGCATCCCAGTATCAGTGGTGATAAAACATAATGAAAAGCAATTAGAAAGTAAACGAAGTTGGGTTGGATAAAAAACAAAAAACATCTAAAAACAATAAAATCAATTCAAATTTTAAATTTTCGGCGTCTACTTCCTTCGTGGGGCTTTGTACTTATTATATAAAGCGATACATCAGTTTTGTTCGATGACGTCGTAAATACGAAACACGTCACATATTGTTTTTTTACATTTTTCTGTTATATAGAAATTTATATATTTTCTCCCAATTATTCCGATATAACTTATATAATTTACGATAGAACTTTCAAAATGAAAAGAGACAGCTCAGGTATTTACTTGACCCCCCACTGAGTCAGGTTGTGACACAAGGTCGGTTTTTTAAATTTAGGATGTCGATTTACTTTATTAAAAAATAAATAACATTAGATTTACTTTTTAAAAATGCATTTTCAAATGCCAGTAGGCGAAAAAATACTGTTTACTAAATAAACGGTACGTCTATTCAAATATGGGCATCCAGTAAAAATAACGTTTAAGTTAATATAAGCACATACACACGCGCGCGCACACACACACACATATATATATATATTTAAAGACATTTATATTATGTTTAACGTTCTTTTTGTAGATACAAGTATTTAAGCAAATGCTCTGTTTTATAATAAACAGTATTAAATAACATTTACCGGCCTGAATGTCCGAGAAAGTTTCATAGAAAATTTTCGCTCTCCGAAAATGCCGAAAGGTTAAGGCACATCACGCGAAATGATGGTTCCGTATAGGATACAGGTTCGATTCCTGTCGGAGAGCGAAAATTTTCTATGAAAATTTCTCGGACATTCAGGCCGGTAAATGTTATTTAATACTGTTTATTATAAAACAGAGCATTTGCTTAAATACATGTATCTACAAAAAGAACGTTAAACATAATATAAATGTCTTTAAATAAATTGTCGGACTATGTCCAATTCTAAAATATATATATATATATATGTGTGTGTGTGCCGAAGAGACAACGACAAAAAAGGACTGGTAATTGTTTCCTCTTCTGTAGAATTTATCTAAATTTTCGACAGTGATTCTTTCGGAACTAGTCGTCTGCGTAATTTACTTTGCTTGGAACCAGACATGAAAACTAGCGAAGATGTATGATTATATTTGCAGAACATTTACAAATCAACCAGAAGAGACTGCACCTCGCACTAAATTCGCATCCGAAAATACATAATAATAAAAAAATTATTTTCTTTTCCTTTGTCAGTTTTCAGTTGGCTATGTTGATATGGGCAGCAATTTTTTGTACTGAATGCTGCGGAATCAATTCGTGTGAAGTCTTACAAAAGACTTTTCCAAAAAAAGTATTTTCCAAAAATGAAGCCTTTACAATATTCCAGTGCTGTTTTTTTTTCCGAAGTAATAACTTCACCTATACTGTCTTTAACACATAATTTGTGTCGATTTATTTCTAGCCTTTTTCAGATCCGATCTGGGACTTCACGTATATTTTGTACACGTATTTCAACTAGTATATGTGTTTATTCTCTAATGATATCTTAATTTCACCATTTCATTTATACTACCTGCCACAATATATATTGTGTAAGATTTGCCATATTTGCAAGAAGTCTGCTCAATACGGCGATATAACGTTTCTCAGTAATGCACAGTGTGTTATTTTTGCAAAATGGGATCCTTTACAATCTAAATCGGAGCAATGGATGGCTTTCAGCGAGGCCGAGAGGATAAAAAACACTCATTAAGATGGCCAAAGAAGCATTCCAAACGCTAGGCAGAGTATTACGAGACAGGAGGATTTCATTGGTAACAAAGAAAAGAGTACAGAACCACTACGTGATACATGTCCGCCTTTACGGCAGCGAATGTTAGATGCTCTCCTAAAAGATGAATAAGAGACTCGAGGCAACGGAGGTATGGTTCTACAGAAGGATAACTAAGGATACCATGGACCGAGCGTGTGAGCAACTATGAGATCACAGAGAGGATGCAAAAAAGGAGGAAACTTATACTTAACATCAGAAAGAGGTAGCTGAAATTTCTGGGGCATGTAATGAGAAAGGAGGGCTTGGAGAATCTGATACTCACAGGGCGGATAGACGGAAAGAGAGACAAGAGAAAGCAACATGTGACCTGTTCATCGGTCTTAAGCAAGTGGATGGCAGAACATGGTCAGCGAGCAGTAGCAAAAGGACAAAATATATTGAAAACTACAAGGGATGGGGGAAGTGGAGAGCCATGATCACCTACACCCTGAAGGGACACGGCACGTAAAACTGAGAAGATACAGCTCTTGGCCCAGTCAACGGTATCCTATTGGAAGAAATAGAAGAAAATACTTCCTGCCACTGCTTGAACGAAAACACACTCAGCCACTCTTTACAGTGCCGGCTGCGAGGCGTCTCTATGGAGTTGATGTTGCTAAGACCATGTTTACCATTTAAACCTGTGTCATCATTCTCGCTACCATCGCCATCTTTTGCCATTCCTTAAGAGCAAATGATAATTCATATTTTCCACGGTTTATCACGACTTGATTATCTTCTCATATACTGGTGAGGATTAATTGACCACAATTTCTTTAAAACGTAGTTGGCTGGAACCTGATGCCGTGAAGAATTCCAGGTATAAGTGTTGTGGAAAGCCAATCAGATTGTGAGTATCTGTTTGTTTGTTTGTTTGTTTTTTTATCTGCCTATGAAGGACTACTTCTTATAGACGTCCGTGACTAAATGGTTACATAACTAAAAAAAAAAAAAAAAAAACTTTAACCTGTGCTGTAAATGCATTAGGTGCTGTCTGTTATGACGTTGACCATAGTTTTGATTTTAAAATAGGTATTGTAATTAAAAGAGAATGCAATTTACTAAAATGAAAATATATAGAAAGTGCTTTAATCGCTAGAAAATGACGTCCATATATATATATATATATATATATATATATATATATATATATATATATATATATATATATATATGTATATATATGTGTGTGTGTGTGTGTGTGTGTGTGTGTGTGTTTTGTGTGTGTGTGTGTGTGTGTGTGTGTGTGATAGAAATTAGGAGGATTTGAGATAATTATAATTAAGTAATTCATCGAGTCTAGAAGAAACCTCAACAGAATGCAGAAAGCACTGGACGGCCGTTTCAATTCTCGGTAGAAACTGACTGCTGATGAGTCCCAAATATAGGACGAAACGTATATCCTTGCTTGAATTGTCTTCTAATGCTCCAGCTGAGAGGTTTGATGATAGTAGTCGTGGCTGGTGCGGCCACAGTCCTATCGGTAAGGGAAACTCGGATGAGTTCCACCACGAAATATGTGATCGAGCGGCGCTATATCGAGACTAATTTGTTACTTCTTCGTCACCGTTGGTACAGTTGGTATGATGTTTACCTCATATCGTAACTGTCGGGGTTTCAATTCTCGGTAGTGGATGTGCACTGCTGATGCGTCCCAATTATAGGGCGAAATGGCCGTCCAGTGCTTTCTGCATTCTGTTGAGGTTTCTCTTAGACCTGATGAATTACTTATATATAAATATATGTATATTTTAAGTTTGTGAACATTATATAAATTGAATGTTTATGCATATATCTATCTTATATACACATATATACTCGCACACACACGCATATATATATATATATATATATATATATATATATATATATATATATATACGCATCTCTGTGTATATATAGGCATATAAACGCTTGTATGTGTGCGTGTCTGTGCTTATATCCGCTTCAGTAGATTTATATATGTATTGGTAAATCTAATTATAGCGCCTAGCTATAGAGTTGGACGTGTTCTAATAAAAGATGCAATATCTTCTGAGAATAACAAAGTTATGGCGATGTTGTAACGAGGGATTCTCGTTGACTCACCGTCCACAGGGGCAACCCATCTCATCGAATTCACTGCAAGACGCAGTCAATATTGATAGTTGCTATTGGCCGCGATGACAGATGGTCGTGTCTAATACTCTGATTACCAAACTCGATTTGGCGTACAATTTAAGCAATATCTATCAATTTGTCTCTCTATTGCAATCGTCCGTTTCCTATCTATCATTCTTCGTCTGTTCTCAGTGATGTGCGTATGAGCGAACTGATGGATGGAACGCCTGTTCAAAACTATTTCTCTCAGTAGATCTCAGTTTTATCTATCTCAGTCTATAGATAGATAGATAGATAAATAACAGACTGAGATATATAAATAAATAATTAACAAAATGTGATAGATAGATAGATAGATAGATAGATAGATAGATAGATATAGTGAAATAAATATTTTGTTTTAAATTGATAGACACAATGATAGATTAGCATGTACAGATAGATAGATAGATAGATAGATAGATAGATAGATAGATAGATAGATAGATAGATAGATAGATAGATATGAAAAGACTGAGATCAATTCATATGAACAAGCGATAGACAAATATGAACATGCTGAGACGAATGATAGATAAATAGATAGATAGATATGAACAAAATGAAATTAAAATTTCATAAGTCCTTGATTTAATTTTGTCTATGTCTTCTTCTAGATAGATACTGGGTGTCATTGGTAAATTGTCATCATTTTATATTTATAGTTTCGCGCATGCGCTTTGGTGGTTTTTAACTTTATCGACTGCACAGTCTGGTAGAGTCAGTTGAACACTCTCTGTGAGAAACAAAAATCACCATGACGCAATACACTCCGCCAGAAATTTGAACACGGCATGCAGTACTGATTGGCATTCGCGACGGAAGTTCCAATGCAAACACTTCAGAGTGTTTGGGTGTCAATCTGAGGACAGTGTAGAAGATTCGGAAAGCGATGGATGAATCTAAAAGTGATTACGAAGTTACGTCAACTCGGAAAAATTACTCTGATCGTTCTGATAAGAAAAGCGCTCCCGAATTTGTTGGTGAAGTTCTCAGACTAAACATGAAGGTCTAAATGAAGGGCCTTGAGGAGATGGTGCTGCCCTGCGTCAAAGGGGTGGCTCCTGGTATATCTATGTCTGGCAACAGGACTCTGCAACAAGTCACACAAGCAAGAGTGCCCAGTCATGACTGCCAGGCACTTTCTGTGACAACGTCACTACTTACATATGGCCACCTAACTCCCCAGACTGCAACACCCTTTATTATTATGTGAGGGGCGGTGTTGATCGAGAATCCAACAAAACTCTTTTTAACACCAAAGATGAACTGAAGGAAAGGGTTATAACAGCCTACACCAACTTAAATAAGGAGACCTTCAAGAAGATTTGCTGGAGATTCCAAAGACATCTTGAGGCCATGGATGAAGCCAATGGCGATTTTATTGAATAAATTTACTCTTTTATATTTCAAGATATTTTTGTGTAATTTTGCTAAATATATCCGTTAAAAAGAGTATCAGCGTTATTTTCATTTATGCGTAATTTTGACGACAATTTATCCATCGCACTATGTAGATAGATAGATAGACAGATAGATAAATAGATAGATAGATATGCACAGATTTAAATAAATGGATTTATAAGGCCTTCTTGATTTTTCAACGTTACTTTATTGATATATAAAATATAGATAAATATGTACAGATAGATAGATAGATAGATAGATAGATAGATAGATAGATAGATAGATATGAACAGACTGGGATAGATAGATCGATAGATAGATCGATCGATAGATAGATAGATAGATAGATAGATAGATAGATAGATAGATAGATAGATAGATCAACATTGAAACAAAAGTCCGTCTGAAGTTATTTACTATGAACATTTTTTGCCAAATTTAAAACATTGATCTAGATGTCAAAACATTGCTTGAGTTACGATTTTAGGTAGTTCCACATCTTTTATTAAAGTTATTGGATTTATTATAAGAACTGTAGTTTGAAGTTATTATACAAAACCAGAGAATCACTTTTTTTACTTCAATGACAAAGTAATAAAACCATCGGCAATAGATCAATACCTATAATAGACCAAAGAACAAACCTATATGAAAAGTCTTTGAAATATCTACGTCTTAATATAGTAACACTTCTCAATAACAGCCAGTAATCTATTATCCAATGATTTTATTATTTTTTACTTCAGCAGGTTCAATTTCCGATATGGTGGTTTTAATTCCTTTTCATAAGACTGCTTTGCTATCATATTGTTTGCCACCTTGATATAATTTCACCTTTCCAATTGACCATAGATTTTCGATCGGATTCAGATTGGGACTTGATAGTGGCCATTGCATTATTTTCTCTCCTGTAAACTGTTTAACGTTCAAAACTTTCACAGGTAATTTTAGATACATGAGATAGGAACATAATCGTGCATATATACACACTTCACTTTGAATCTGCGACGTTGTGACTTGCATCATTGAAAAAACAGTTATTTTTCATGAACTCGCAATATTTAATCTTTCATCAACTTTGAACAGTTCAATTATTGTTTGGTCAAAAATATCATCCCATCTTATCACACGGCCGTCTCCTTGTAGCCTTATCTAGCCACAGGTACATCGGAATTTGATGAAATCCATCCTTTGGTTCATTCATCACGTCCATCGAGTGTCACCTGAGATTCGTCCGCGAAAATTACTTCAGAAAAAACAATTTACATGTATTTTTTGGTCTAATTTTGACGCTTTAAAATATTTGCTTTACTGAGAGGTTTTTACCGAGAATTTTTTGACATATTCGAATTTGTGAAATATTGTAAACCTTTTTTTTGTAACTACTTCGAATCCAGCCTGTTCAAACATCGGTGAACTGGTCATAAAAAGGCGTTGTTTCGCTGTAACTCGCTTTAGTTTTTGTTCCCCTCCAGGAGACAAGTTCTTAAAACCTTTATATTGCTTTTACTTATAGATTTTGTTATATTTTCGCCAGCCCTCATTATTGTTCGATGTTCTCTGTGAATTCTCTTTTGATCTCTCCAAACTGGACTTCTCATCGCTCAATAACTTTATTATTTTCTGCTTCTCAGCATTTGTTAGGTCCTTACCATTGTCCATGTTTCGACATATATTACGGAGAAAAAAGCAACAAATAGACTCTATTAGATTTCAGAAGCTTTAAATTAATATTAGTTTAATCGGCATAATAGATTCAGAAGGAAGTTTTCATGTTAAACCCAATAGCTTTAATAAAACATCTTGAAACCATCTAATAAATTTAACTCAAGCCTAGATTTGACGTCTGAATTAATCGTTTAAAATTTGAATTGAAGTTGCAAGTGCTGCTGTCTTTCATGTTTTGACGGCTGCTGCTGCTCTTATCTTTCGTTCTTTATTAACGTCTCCCATATTGTATTCATTTCTATGCTAGGCTTACTAAGGGGATCAACAGAGCCTAGGATATGCGTTGATCAGCAGACAGCTTAGGTTTAACTTTCACTACAGCAAATTGTCTTACGGGCCTAGTGGATTGGTTTCTGAATTCGGGGACATGTGAGTTCAATCCCTGGATCGGGTAGTTGCCCTCAGTAAAAGCGCACGTGTAATAACTGTTCAGTGCTAAATAAATAAAAAAAATAAGAACTAGATATATACCAAGACATGAGCTGTGCAACGAGAACAGCCTACCCCGTAGATTAAATAAAGGGTTCATATCAGAATTCCCTGTAGTCTACCCAGATCGATATGCATATATACTGATGATGGCGAGAAGGCAAAACGGCTGAAACGTTGTGATAAAAAAGAAGGATGAGGGTGATAGCCCGAATATAAATAATGTTTAAAGCAAATTCAAGTTATTAAAGTTTATATGATTTGCATAATAACTTCAGACTGACTGTAATTTCCTTGTAATTCTATAAAGTCCCGTCGCCTGTCATTTCTCGCAATTTTCATTATAATTTTCAAATACAGATACCGTTGTTATTAGGTACAAACCACAATTCTACCTTGGGCCTCAAACCAAAAAGCTTCTATGTTTCTGAGAGAGAGGTTATGATCAACATGCTAGATTAGTTAGATATTAATATTAATATTGAAAATTGTAAATTCGATCCATACACGTAACCGAAACAAAAATCGTGATAACTATCTTCGTCTCCTTGGCGATCAATTTGACCCATGCCAAGTTTAAATTCAATTCTCGTGTCAACCGATATCTATTCTACGTATCCCCATAATATGCACTTGTTACCTCTCCACTTTACGCACTTAAAATTCTACTTGGGCCTCAAACCAAAAAGCTTCCATGTGTCTGAGCGAGAGGTTATGATCAACATAGTCAGCTATTAATATTGAAAATTGTAAATTCGATTCATACACGTAATCTAAACAACAATAGCGATAACTATCTTCGTCTCCTTGGCGATCAATTTGACCCATGCCAAGTTTAAATGAGTGTGTTTACGTATTTCTACATAGATTAATGCATTTGGCGCTGCCCAATCTTCCCTGTTCAGGCTTGTCCATGGATCAAAAGCGTTTAGACGGGCGAATGGGCGAGGAACTATTTATGATCCATATTTTCATGCTTGATTCGAATTCCACTCGTAAGAAGGAAGTTGCACTCAGACAGATTCTTCCAGAGATCAACTACTTGTTTGGAACAGTTTCTCGATTATTATAATCTTAACCTCTTCCCCGATTATTATAACCATAACCTCTTCAATTCTAGTGTCAACCAATATCTATTCTACGTATTCCCCATAATATGCACTTGTTACCTCCCCCTTTACGCACTTAAAAGAACCTCATTAAGTAATGTTCTACCTTGAGAGGCTCTTGAGCCTTGGACCGCGTGCGAATTGTATAAAATATTTCGATACGAATTGAAAGAATTTTTTTTTTTATTATTATTATTTTCTCATAAGACAGATTACTGATGGATAATTGTCTGTATTTATGGA
The DNA here is from genome assembly GCA_964036315.1 of Acanthosepion esculentum. NCBI lineage: Eukaryota > Metazoa > Mollusca > Cephalopoda > Sepiida > Sepiidae > Acanthosepion > Acanthosepion esculentum. Next base: position 53,133,573 of record OZ038497.1, on the reverse strand, counting down.
CGTCTGTCTAGGATATTGTGACGCATATACAGGCTACGATGGATAAATTGTCGTTTAAGTTACTGACAGCTCATTTTAACAGATATATTTACCAGAATTACACAAAAATATCTTGAAAATGAGATATTTTTAAATGTAAGAATAATTTTGGAACGTGCAGACGCAACGCTGAGGTTGAATATTTTTTTTTTTTTTTTTTTTAAATTTGAAAAATGTGCGTTCTTGTACTGAAGAAAAGTGGCATGAACTAAATTGTTCAATACTAAGAGTAAATGTCACAGATATTATCTGGAATTTCGCACTTAGGATCAGGTTATTTTAATATCGATTTTGTAGTGCACTACAAAATCATCACTTGATAAGACACCGGAGGATTTGAAACAAAATGGCTATTTTTGTAGTGATTTTATAACATATTTATGTTATAATTTTTAAATAAACAATTGTATATATATATATATATATATATATATATATATACATATATATATATATATATACATATATATATATATATATATATATATAGAGAGAGAGAGAGAGAGAGAGATGTTTGTCGCCTCATTTGTGCCCAGCAGCAATATACTACTCCTTCCAAAATCTTAGAAAAGTATGAAGAAACAGGAAAATTAAATTAGAAACATAGAAAAGTTTATTGAATTGTTATCTAATATTATTCCTCCTATATGGCAGTGGATGCTGGACAATCTCCGCGCTGATGAAAAAGAAACTTGAGTCAATAGAAATGTGGTTCTACAGAAGGATGCTGAGAATACCACGCATCCCACATGTGAGCAAACACGAAATTCTAGAGAAAGTGAAAGCAAAAATGACACTTATATTTTGCATCAGAAAGAGAAAATTTTAATTTTTTGAACACAGCAAGACGAGGACTTGGAAAATCTGACATATTGAAGGACAAATAGTGGAAAACAGCAAATAATCCAGCTAACCTAACGATCTTGATTGGCAGGACTAGGAGAGATAGTAAAAAGTTAAACCTTACTAAGATCTAAAAACGACAGGAAGTCGTAGAGATTCATGATCGACCACCACCTGAAAGTACACGCCACATAGATTTGTGTTTATATGCGGATGAATTTTGTTTATATTTACGTATGTTTGTTTCTATGTAAATGCAGTTTTTCTGTGTGCTTCACTAGATGTATCTATCTGTATATTTGTGGTATCTGCTTATGTTTCAAGTATTGTATTAAGAAATATTTATTTCTTTGTATATATGTATGGCTGACTCGAAATGTGTGCATTTTCTGGAATTAAAGTGTGTTTGTGGTTTTATGTACGTGTATCTCTGTTTACCTCTTCGTGTAGATGTGTATTTAGCATTTTACACGTATGTGGGTTTGTGGATGATTTGTGGATCAAATTGGGTATTGGTGAGTTGGCGTGAAAGCGTTGCAAATCAGAAATCAGCGTACTCAGCCGTAACTTAATCAATTTTCAGAGAAGACATTGGTTTTTCTCAACGGATCATCAGTTGTCATTTAATTAAAAACATTGCATATAAACGTATTTATAGAAAGAGAAAACTGAGATTTAATGTGTTTTCGTAAGATTAATTCGCTATTCGTTTTTTTCTTAGGCACCCTCAGCGCGGTTATCAATCTCAGACCCTTCCTTATCTCTCTCTATTTCTTTCAAACTTTCTCTCTCTCTCTCTCTCTCTCTCTCTCTCTCTCTCTATATATATATATATATATATATATATATATATATATATATATATATATATATATATACTATCTTTTCTCTTTCTCTCTCTTTACACATATATCCTACAAATGCATCGCTGTTTCCATGGCAAATGTTCGCATCAGTTCCACTTTTAATTTCCACGAGTTCAGAGCTTTACACCAAGGACATGCCGCGTAATTGAAATGCACACATTTCCTCGGTATTGTATCTGTTACGAGGCAGTTCTAATCGGACGTGTATTTCCTCTAAGACTACAACTTCGTGGAACAAACTCCTGCATGGAGGATTTAAACTAAAGCTTATCTATCATTCCTATCCTCATAATTCATTTTTACCGACTCTATGGTTCAAATAACATATCTCATTTAAGTAAACCCCTTCCTCTACAAGTTAAGTTTTGTATGAGTATATATATATATATATATATATATATATATATATATATATATATATATATATATATATATATATATATATATATATATATATAATAAACTTGGTATGTAATCCGGACAGAGATCTAATTTATTGACATTTGGAAAAACTTTGATGAAGTATGTTTCGAAAATAATATGCGATAATTCCCAGCATTCCTCGTTCACATGTACAATCGTACCAACATCACAAATTTAGACAGATTAAGTCCTGAAGGTCGAAACGCCTCACGGGTAAACTTTTTTCAATTTTCTCATACAATTTCCTCAATATTGTTATATAAAAATATATATCGTTATGTTATATATATATATATATATATATATATATATATATATATATATATATATATATATATATATATATATATATATATATATATATATATATATATATATTTTAATCGTGTAGTATTGAATGTTAAAGACAACATAGTCTTACATATTTTCTTTTGAATTTTCTCATATTCTCTAATGAGACTTTTTATTTGAAAATGATTTCGAAATATGTATTGTCCATACGATGACCTAGCGCTTTCGAACATCATTGTTCATCTTCAGGGTCAAAATTTTTTAGCAAAAGACCTCTTATTAATCGTATAGATTATAATATTTCTGGTAACATATTACAATGTTTATAATATATTTAAATTTTGTAGCGTATTCTTCGATCTTTTGGCTGGTGTATTGGAAATCTTTTTCACGCTGTCACATGATAAAAATCTTCGCCCTGCACGTGATAACATCACCGCGTCTTTTGAATTTAAAAGGATTTTAACGTTTTTAGTTTGTAAAAAAAGTAGCAACATGATTACGCTACAAGATAATTGGCAAATGTTTGTTTAAAAAAATTTTTGACTAAAAATATTGATCCTGAAGATGAACAATGATGTTCGAAAGCGGTAGGTCATCGTATAGACAATACATATTTTGAAATCATTTTCAAATAAAAAGTCTCATTAGAGAATATGAGAACATTCAAAAGAAAATATGCAAGACTATGTTGTCTTTAACATTCAATACAACATGTTTAAAAGAAAGGTTGCTGCCAAATTACACACATATATATATACATATATATATATATATGTGTATGTGTGTGTGTGTGTGTATATATAGTCATCCACAGACATACTGTTTCCCTGTATCACAGCTCGTCAGTGTAGCTAGACATCCAATTGTATGAAGCACGGATCGAAACACAAACGATTTGGCATCACTCAGAGATTCTGTTCCCAAGCTATCGTCGCACAGCAGAGCGGAAGGGAATTTTTAATGTTTTTACTATGCGAAAGACGTCAGTAGATAGGAGAGCTCGGTTCGAGTAGAAGGCCATTGCATTGGCCACTGCTTATAAAATCATCCCTTCCTCTCCGAGAGCTCAATCGAATGATTTTGAGAGCATATATATATATATAAATATATATATAATTGGGCATTTGCGGCCGATCCCTAGTAGTTGTTTAACTTTAGTATTTGTAACTAGTCTCTCTCTGGTATTTGTTTAATTCCATTTCTCTGCATTTACTTTGGAAACGTATAGGATTCATAGATTTTCCAAGGGTATTAGCACGTAAGTGAATGTAATGGATTCGACTGGAATTCGAACTCGGCTCTCTGATTCCTCAATCCGAGCCACCATCCATAAATCAACAGTGCCTCCATATATATATAAATATATATATATATATATATATATATATATATATATATATATATATATATATATATATATATATATATATTATAATATTTTTTAAAAAATATGATTCCTTCGCTACATAACAGTTCTCATGTTTCAAAAGCGAGAGCCGAGACCCTTAATATAATTTTTGAAATTAAGTTGAATTAAGGTGTCTGGTGTCGCTTCTTCGTCGAGATTGGCTTATTCCCAAATTTTTTGCTGAAACGGGACTCGATACTCAGATACTTACGCAGTGAGGAATCGCCATGTCATGCTCACGGTAACAAATCTTCCTCATTTCCTTCGTTTTCTTTTTAGTAGGAGTAAGCTCCACTCAGACAGCTTCTTTCCCAGAACTCTTAATTTCTGGAAAAGATTTCCAAGAGGATGCTTCCCTGACAACTATAATCTTGGTTTATTCGTGTCTAGAATCAACTAATATCAATCCTACATGTCCTCAAATTGTGCACATCTTATTCCTGACGTCCCTCTCTCCTATAACGATGTTGTTCAATAACCCTGTACCTGAGTAGCTCTAGGGCCTTGTAATAGGTGAACGAACAGTAGGTAAACTTCTTTGGTGTTTGCTTGAGATGGAGTAAGTAGGAACTTTGGAAAGTGATTAAATCAGGTGGCCAGGCTAGTAGTGATTATACACATTTCTTTAGATTTTGTTGAGAATATCAAGATATATAGACAGACCATCAGACTAAATATGGAAGCAATATTCAATGCAGAGATGAATAGTAGATTTATAAATGTGAAAGATGGATTCTGTCAAGAAACATTGTCTGTCCTGACATGATAAACCAACCTTCTTAGCAGCGGACCGAGCAACTGTTTCAATATAATCGCTTGACTTCATGTCAGTAGATATGTGGTATAGTATTTGGATTTATACTCTTTAGTTCCGTCATCTCAGAACTTCACAGCTAGGACCAGCCATGACAGGTTCCTGGTGTCAAATAATCCCATACCCTTCATATTCCTATGAGAAGATTTAAGCAACACTCTTCGCCAAAACTGATAATTTGTGAAACAAACTCCCACGAGGATGCTTCCCTGTCAACTATAATCTTGGTCCATTCAATCACAGGGGCAATTGATATCTATTCTATATTTCCTCATAATAAGCACCTCTTACTCCCTCCTCCCCCTCCCTTACAACAATGTAACCATATTAAAAAATAAACTAAAATAATCAAACCACTGCACATCCCCACACCCGAAGAAAAAAGAACATGTAAAATCTGATTACTAGAGTTTTTCCAAATAAGTCCAACTGACGCTGCCATTCTTCAACCCTTGATTTTATTGGTCCAACATGATGAGAACTGATCAGTGTTGCAATGTTTATGTTGCTGTCATCCCACAGTTGCTGAATTTCATCAGTGCCACCAAGGATGTATGTATCTTTGTTGTCTTTGTGCTGCAAAACAATGAACTCTACGGTTTTCCATGATTCTTCAACCTGAAAGAACAAAGATTCCTTGTCAACTACAATCTCGATCCCTTCAAGTACAGGGTCAACTGATATCTATCCTACACATCCTCATAATAAACAGTTCTTACCCGCTCCTTCTCCTCGTTTACAACAATGTAACTAGCTTCATGTCTCGCACATCTCGCCTGTGGAACTCCCTTCCCTATTCCTGTTTCCCTGACAAATACAATCTCCAACTATTTAAGTGTAACGTCAATCAACATCTCCAGTTGCCTTGATCTATCCACTTCCCTTCTCCACATCCTTTCACCTTTCATTCCTATCTGCTCTCGCTCCAAATCTTCTGTAACCCCCTTGCCTTGATCGATTCACTATCTTTCTCCACATCCTCTCCTTTACCACTCCTATCTGCTCTTTCTCCAAACCTTCTGTAACCCCTTGCGTGCTAGTAGCCTCCAGCCTTGATTGGGGTGATAAAAACAAAAAAAAGACATGGTAGCAATAATAACCGATCTCTGATTTGATCTAACCTGTAAAGGTGCAGCAGGCTAGGAGGAGTCAGACAGGTACTTTCTGGAGTGGTACAAGGAACAAACTATGTAAAGTCTAGAAAATGAGGGCTGGGCAGCTCCTGCCTAGACATAGCAACAATAGCCCATTTCTGATTTGATCTAACTTATAAAGATACAGTACGTAGTAAGACAGGTACATTCTGGAATGGTTCACGGAACAAATCATGGATTTATTTTGAATCATTTCATCCCAATAATGTCAATAGGATACAAGGGGGGGGCTACTGAGAGCGAAAGGAAATAAGAGAAATTTAATAAAGAAACAGGACAAAAAAAGAAAAGAATTTCAGGAAAATAGAAAATAGAATGATTTTGCGTTTAAAGTTTTTTGAAAATTGTAGGCATCAATGAAGCATGAAACTAGAAGAGAGTTCTACAGATGAGATGTCTGAAGAAAGAAAGTTTAGAACAGAATTTACACTTCTACTCCAAAAGTTTCTTTTCTCGCACTTCCTAGCTGTGAAACTCTCTTCCTCTTACTTGCTTCCCTGATAACTACAATCTTCAAATATTTAAATGCAACGTCAATCGTCATCTTCTGATGCCTTGATCCCCGTTCTTCTTTTTATTCTCTCATCAACACCCCCCCCTATACCCAGCCTTTTCTCTTGCTTTCACTCTCTGTAAGCCCCCTGCGTACTAGTGGCTCTCCCACCTTTATTGGGGTGAAATGCTTTAAAAAAATATCTAGCTAATTCAACAATAAAACAATGAGTCCAATGTACCAATCTATTAGTATGCTTAAATTCACATGGTCGATGTACCAAGGAGGAAAACTCATTAGAACAATTGCCATGAACATGCTTATAGAAAAGATAGAGGGTAGCCACTTCAGGGCGATGGAAATGTAATTGAAGTCGAGATGCCAGAAGAGGACTGACAAGATTATATTCCCTTCTTTTAATTTTGTCGAGAATCTGGAGATGTATAACCAGAACACCAGATAAGATCTGATTGCAATATTAAATGTATGAACTAATCGTCGATTTATAAATGTGCAAGATGGATTCTGTCAGAAATATTGTCTGGCAGGAACACAGTGAGCAAAACTTTTATTAGCAGACCTAGCAATTGATTCAATATATTCATGCTAGTAGAAAACCTGACACCAAGAACGAATATAATATGTAACAGCAGGGTCGTAGCAGCGGGTGTGGGGACCTTGGCTCCACCTAAAATATTGACCAAGTGTATTATTTTTTACAGAGTTTTATTTTAACAAAATACACCGAAGAAAGAAATACAAGAAAGAAAAAAATCTATCAAATCAAGGAGGTAGTTGAAATTTTCTTCCGCTAAACATGTTGGCGTCCTTTGATAACTTAAGGCTAAATTCTAATTTTATTTTATTTTTTTTTTTTTTTGCCCTCATCCCACTTCAAAAACATTTGTCTCTGCTACGGCCTTGAACAGAATAAAAAAAATCGAACCACTGCATACCCAAATGAAACGTATATATTCGTGCCATTTCAAAAGATGCTGCAAGAATGGTCGGTTCCTTGCATCCCCCCCAGAAGATATCTACCTCCTGCCGCCATGCTCTGTAATTACAAGAGTCAGATTTGACCAAGAATGCTATCATATATAGGCAGGTTATGCCCATCTTCATTGTTCAAAAGTGACAACACGGCCTTGCAACCCATAGACAAAACGGTTATATTCTCTGTCTACCCTATCAATATTACAATGTTAGTTGTTCGGACGAGTTACATGATGTCTACCATCTCAGAACTACACGGTTAGGAATAGACATTCCATATACACCTTGGCAAATAATCTACATTTCCCTTGTGTTCCTTTGAGAAGGAGTAAGCTGGGCGCAGACAGTTTCGTCACTAGAACTCTTAATTTGTGAAACAGTCTCCCTAGAGGCGGCTTCTCTGACCACTCTAATATTACTCTCTTCAGGTCTAGCATAATGTTGTAGCATACCTACCGACGATAATGGGTATGTCCCCATTCAATAAATACAGTAGTAAATACTATATGTTGGTCTGCAGCCGGAGATTCGTCGCTAGCTGTGCTGATCAAACTCTGTCTCCGGCAGAAAGGATCCTCAAACGAAGATATGTCCAAGGGCAGTCTCGATTCGAAAAGAAGCTGCCTGACCCCGTTTTATACGGGGTCTACGGGGAATTTTTGCCCGAGTCTACGGGCTCGGATACCCCACATTAAATTCGGCCTTGTGCCGCATCTGACCGCGTGGTGCGATTGGTAGATATCCTTCAGTTAGAGATTTATTGTGGAGTTCACTTGACTCACTTCCAGCAGTTGACTACTTCTACGCGCCGCTGGCGAATCTTATATGTGTTGTTCGTGTCCTATGTATTATCGTTCATTACCAGCCTTTGTGTGATTATTGTATTCAGTAACCTTTCCTAGGGTACAGCAAGAACTCTCTACGTTGAGTGGCCCAACTGACCTTATGTTAGGTGAACTAACAGTAGAAATATCAGAGCGAGACTTTCATAAATGTTTACAGTCCCCGATTTACGCCGATACAGAGCTAAAATTTGAAGTTCTCAGTGATAGCTGAAGATACGAACTCGTTAACTACTACCCCATGGTGAGACACCTGTTTCTGTTTAGGCATGTACGATGGTTTACGTATGAGTGTTTGGCTTGGATGTGGCCGCGCATCTGTCTGTTATTCAATATCTAGCATTCTCTACGTGTGTGCTGGGGTGTGTCCACAATATATATTCGTGCATATGTCTCCTTACTGATAAATCCACTGGACGAATGTGTAATCAATCAATCACACAAAATGTCGACCCCTTCCATTCTAATTCACTTCATATCTTTAAAATCAATAGCTGTCGCTTTCAATCAATTTATCATTTTGAGTCCATTATCAACCTTCTCAGCCATACTTTATTCATCGAGCTGGCGAGTGATTAGAGTCTGTTCATATCTATCTACTCATCTCAGTCTGTTCATTCCATTGTCTGTCATTCTTTTCAGAGATATCTACCTAAGGTCATTCGACTCGAATCGAATCATGTCTATGGTGGTCGTCTATCTATCTATCTATCTATCTATCTATCTATCTATCTACTGAGATAGATGCGAATAGTAATAGATAGATAGATACATAGATAGATAGATAATTACTGAGATCGACTGAGATAAAATTTATGTACATTTCAGTTTGTTCATCTCTGTTTTATCAGTCTGTGTATATTTATCTGTTTAACTCAGGTTCTATCTATCTGTCTATCTATCTATCTATCTATCTATCTATTTATCTATCTGAGTCTCTTCATTATCTATCTATCTATCTATCTATCTATCTATCTATCTGAGTCTCTTCATTATCTATCTATCTATCTATCTATCTATCTATCTATCTCAGTCTGTCCATTCCTGTCTAACATTCTTTTTATACCAACCATGATCAGTATATATGTACATACATATATATATATATATATATATATATATATATATATATATATATATACCACTCGATCTTATATTCATTTTTCCTTTTCTTTTCTTTTTTCCTTTTAAAGATTCGGCTCTATGTAGACAGATATGAACAGAGCAGAGTGAGGATAGATAGATAGATAGATAGATAGATAGATAGATAGATAGATAGATAGATAGATAGATAGATAAAAACAGAAAAAAATGAGAATAGATAGATAGATAGATAGATAGATAGATAGATAGATAGATATGAATTGACATCGATGTTTTTCGATCTCTTTCTGCATTTGTGACACTTATCATACAAGTCAGTTAACCGGCCTCTTGTGTGTCAACTGATCTTCCGCTAAATTTATCCTACGACATAAACTCACTCATCCATCTCGACATAATTCTCTTGATTAATTCAGAATGTTCTCTGTTTCCCCGATAAAATCAAAGTTGGTGGCTCTCAAATGCGCCATTCGCGTTCGCTTGAAACCATACGCTGTTAGACGACAATCAAAACTATTTACAACCAACCGACATCAAAATATTCAAAAGCAGAAAACCGCCTTCTTGTTGTCGGTACAGTCTTATTTTGTCTCCGGAAAAATCTGCTTTGGCTGAAATTATTCGTTGTCTCCGATCACCAATGATGATGTAACAATTTCGAGGCTATGCCACCATTTCCAAATTTTCACCATATTTTTCCTGCTTCTCTCACTTGAATCCTTATTCCCTCAACGTTTTGTTATAAAAAAAAAGTTTACACGAATTATTAAATACAATCCTTGAATTAATTCGAACGACTATAACCAACTTTATTATGTCCTTTTGTGGAGAAATTGGCTTGGCAATCAATTTCACACCATACCCTCAAAGGTAGCCAGAAGTAGAATTTATCTCAGGGGACCCCAGCCAAGGGTGGAGATAAACGATTGTCTGTGATATAGAGAGCTGAATATCTGTGAGCCTGAGAGTGACTCATATATGCGTACGCCAGAAAAGAAAAACGATGGATAGAAGGGTATATAAACAGTCACCCCCGAGAAAGATATTAGGTTGTCTCTTAAACACCTTAGACAAAATGTAAGTTCTATGTGTCAGACTCGGGGTGACGGAGCTTTCACAACAGAGTGGCCAAGAATAACTAACGAAATAATGAAGCAGATAAAAGGATAACCAAGAAACAGGGGGAAAAAGTCGTTCGAAACAAAGAAAAGAGTACTTAAATGTTATGAAATGTCAGTCCTCCTATACGACAGTGAATGCTAGGCAGTCTCATCACAGATGGACAAGAGACGTGAAGAAACAGAAATGTGGCTCTACAGAAGGATACTGAGAATACCATGGGTTGAACATGTGAACGATGGCAAAGTTCTAGAGACAATGGAAACAAAAAAGGCACGTATATAGGAAGAAAGGCATCAGGAGGAAATATTTGAAATTTTTGAGATTCATAATGAGAAAAGTGTAGTTTTAGAGGAAATGGAAAAAAAGGACATCAGGAAGAGACAACAGAAATTTCTAGAGTAGATAATGAGGAAAGTAAGCTTGGAAAATCTGACACACCAGAAATATTGAAGATAACTGGGACAGAGTAAAACAGCGCATAATTTACCTAACGACTTTGTGTAAATGGCTGGCAGAACAGAGTTTAGGACATACCAAAAAGACAAAGTTTACTAAAAGCAACAATTGACAGGAAATTGGGAAGAGCCATCATTAAATCACGTCAAGAAGAGTGATTCTAATTAGAAGAAAAAGAATATTAGATATCTGCTTATACGGAAACCAACGACATTCAGCCAGTGAGAAAAATGGGATTCTCTAACACTTATAATTCTTTCTTGTATTGATGGAGGTTTCCTTCTAACCTTTTGTTTGAAGTTGTGCGGAAGGTCAACATGTTGTTAATTTCATTATTTTCTCTTCGAGTTAGATACGCTATTTTAGTTGTTGCTACAAGTCCTCAAGTGATACAGCTATTGTTAATTGGTAAAGTACTTTGTGATTCTATAACGCCAGCCCTCGAGTTTCAAAACAGGATAGTCCTATCTAACACCTAAACGCTTCATTTGTTAGAAACTACTTTTAATCATTGATCTGAGATAGTGGATGACAATTTCATCATTTCTGAGCGGTTTAACCGTTATGGATGCATAGTTATGAAAGCCTCGATCTGAAGAGACTGTTTAAAAATGTGACAAGAGCGATGCTGTACAAAACTGTCAGAGTATATTCTGGTCCTATCGTTTTCTCGTCTAAACTAAATTTGTCATGACTGATTTATACGCCGATTTTTATTAAGTGTTTAGCATTTATTAATTCCACACCCCAAATGTTTATGATGAATTTCGTGTATATGATATCATCGCTTTTATTCCACTTCTAGATTATATTTTCTGTTTTGGGAAGTTTTATCTTGAGCATTATATATGGGAACACTTGGTAGAGAATGCTTACCTTGTGCTCATATTTATCAGTTTAATTCAGTTCATATCTGTCTATTATCTCTTTTATTTCAATCATTTCACCCTAAGCAAGACAATAAAGCCACTAAGACGCAAAGTGTTAGTGAGTGTTTAAAAATCTGATTAAAATATACTATGAAGGAAAGAGGACAATTTTTAGAAAAAGAATTAAGATAGAAGATAAAGATTGACATGGCAATTAAACATTTAAAAATCAAAATTGACTGGTTAAGAGGCAAGAGGACGGAAGAAAGTTCCACAACCGAGAATTACGATAGAATAACCTTTGAGCATAGAACTTACGGTTACATCTCACCATTTCAATTGTAAATTGATGAGACCTTGCCGCCAACCTAGTACTGCGCTTAAACTCATAAAGTCTAGGTAACACAGAAGAAAGTTCACCAGAACTATTACCATGAAGATATTTACAGAAGAGACAAAGGGGAGCTACGTTATGGCGGAGGGAAAGTGACTGATGCCGAGATGCCAGGTCAGAACAAGTAACATTGCAGTTTTTTCTTAGCATTTTATAAATAGTATCTCACTTTCTCTTTCTCTCTCTTTCTATCTCTCTCTCTCTCTCTCTATACATATATATATATATATATATATATATATATATATATATATATATTGATCATAATGTCAAATCCGTAAGTGTTAAGGAAAATCCAAATAGGTCATTTTAATATACAATATTAAAAAGATAGAGCCATGAAGAGAGTTCAGTGTATCGCATAGCGAGCACTATGATACACATCAAAGGAGAAGCTGAATACATCATCAAAGCGTTCGGTAATGATTTATTTCAGACAGACAACTGCCTCATCGGGCCGGATTTATAATATTTTTTATATTAGATGAGGATGATGAGGATATGAATTTGAATTATTTTCAATGTATTTCACTGGCTGTAACTTTATATTACCTCTACCAACCCTGCTCGTTGGGTTGTCACCTTTTTGTTTTTCTTCTTCACTTCCTCTTATCATTTTTTTAGGTCAAAGCTTTTATTAATTTCCTCTTGTAATGTTTAATAAATTGTCTGGATGATTTCAACCATTTTATAACCCCAGTGTGATGAGGCAGTTATATTTTCTGTCTGAAATATATATATATATATATATATATATATATATATATATTATGAAATGGACAAAGTCCGACAATTATTTAAAAACATTTTTTTATGTTTAACATTCTTTTTATAGATACAAGTATTGTATTTATAAACAGAGCATTTACTTAAGTACTTGTATCTATAAAAAGAATGTTAAACATAAAAATGTCTTTAAATATATATATATATATATATATATATATATATATATATATATATATATATATGCCTGTCTTTCTATATATCTTCTTTTGTTTATTCTTGGGTCTGTCACTGTTTGTACCTAACATAATCATTCTTATATCGACTAAGTATACCTATGTCATCAGCATAGCTGTCCTAAACTTCAGTCTACTGGCCATGGGCGGAAAAGAAAATGATTTTTTCTATTGATAGATTCGTTTATGATGTGCTTTGCAAAGGTTAAATGAAGGGCCGTAAAATGATTCGGCATTGGTGTCTTCAACAGAGGTACGCCTTCTTGATATTATATATTATCTCTATCAGATCAAGATATACCATGGAGTCAAAACTCGAAAGACGATCGCTAACGGATCAGAACAAGAAGGCTCTATTAATGAAGGCATATGCTGTTGTGAGGTCAGCATAGCGTGTATGCCATTTTCTCTTCGACAGATATGCAATTTTCAGGGGTTTTTAATGCCATATATGGTATTATTGCATCTCTTACTGAAGCGGAAAACCAAATTGGGTTGGGAGAAGTTGACTTCATAGAATAGTGAGGACTGAGTTAACATTATGTTCATTAAATACTTTCAAAATTATGGTTCCAATTTATATACTTTTATATGCGTGCAGTTCTTGAGAACTACCCTTCTGTTTCTATGGTGTATATTAATTCAAGATATATTTCAGTGCTTTGCTAATAACTTCTGATATTTTTATCCCCACCACACACACATATATATATATATATATATATATATATATATATATATATATATATATATATATATATATATATAATTTTATATTACAAAGAGTTAATCATACCTTGATTCAATTAGCAATATTAATGCAATTATTGTCGAAATCCCTTCGCTAGTAGACATAATTATAAGCATTTTACTACTAATAATCCACTGAATGATGAGATCCTTATGTATGAAATGGATATGGTGTATTTTTTAATTCAGCTAGTACTTTCAAATGTTTCACGCATTCATCTTCAGGCTGTATTTTTTCCTTTAGAATCAAAACTGGAAGACCAAATAAATCATATAAAACGCTCAAACACTAATATTCCATGGTTATAATTTATTATGTTGGAATCATAATGACGATCCAATTCATCAGACCTACAAATTTGTAGGTCTGATGAATTGGATCATGATTTGAGCCTTTTATATTATATTCTTACTCTGTCCTGCACATTGAGTTCTACCTGGATTCTATCATATATATATATATATATATATATATATATATATATATACATATATATGAAGAACTATTGTCTTAAAGTGTGCTATATTTATGGGATAAAGTGCTCAATATCAGAGATAGAGCCTGTGTAAATATAAAAGTGAACATAGAAGTCAACACTTAGAGGGGATAGTCTATTTCATGATAGATGCAATCGTCAAGCCTGACGATTGCATCTAGCATGAAACAGACTGTCGCCTCTAAGTGTTGACTTCTATGTTCACTTTTATATATATATATATATATATGAAGAAATATAGTTTCTTGAAGTCAACACTCACAACTCTCCAAATGCAGACACGAAAACCAATCGAAACACTGAAAAGAAAAACGAAAAATAAATAAGCAAAACAAGTAAAATAAATTAATCCATATTAATAAATAAAGTAAATAATAAACAAATTAAAAAACATTTCCGCTAAAATAACCGTTAGAAGAGACTATCCACAATGCAATAGACTAACCATAATGCAACACTGAGCTGTATATATAGATAATCGAGAAAAAACACAACGCATGTAGCCTGATGATTGCGTTTAACATGAAACAGTCTGTCGCCGCTGAGTGTTGAATTGAATGTTCACTTTATATATATATATATATATATATATATATATATATATATATATATATGCGCTTATTCTATTCCAAAAATACCTGCTAAATATCCAAAATATTATCTATAAAATACAATAGTAAGCAAACTACTAATAAGCAACCTACCTCAAACCAAAACATACAGCCAAAGGTGACGGTTGACGACAAATGAAAGACCTCGGCAAAGCACCAAGTACTAAAAAACTAGCGAGAAAGCAAGAAAAAAAAAGACTGTTAGACGCAAGTTCCGTAGTATTTTACAACACATGCCTAAAAAATATATATATATATATATATATATATATATATATGTTTTAATGCATTTAATTTTAGGGAATACTCGTGTTTGAGTAGACGGTCGGTTTAAATTAAACATATTTATTTCGTTTACTGACCTGCCAACTCGAGACAATGTACCCCAAACCTTTAATTCTTTTGAAAATGGATTGCTTAGTTTTCGGATACGAAAATAAACAGTTATGTGTTTTTAGAAAATCTGAACGAGTCGGTGTGCTTTCAAGACAAAATTGGTAATGAGATATACTTTAGATAAATCCAATATTTTAACTAAACTAATAAGATAAGTAACTCCCCAGCAAAAAAAATAAAAACAACAAAAGACTAAATGTAGTAAATAATAAACAAATGAAAAAACTACAAATAAACACCGGGAAATGTAATAATAATAAACAAATGTCCTGAATATATATATATATATATATATATATATATATATATATATATATATATATATATATATATATATATAGTCAAACCTAATGAGCCAGACACACCTACCAAGGTTTCACTTAGGCAGATCGCCTAAGTGAAACCTTGGTAGGTGTGTCTGGCTCATTAGGTTTGACTAGGTTTGCTCTACGCTTGTATTGAGCTCTTTAGTTAGTTGTTTACTCGTATCGGGGTTTTTTCTTTGGGCCTTGAACCTGTATCTGTGCGATTATTTTCGACAGACTTTCATGTTCCTGGCTCTTTCTTTTTTTAAAACCTTCTTTTCCTTCGTGATTGATTTGGCTGTTGTTAAATCAAGAGTTCGAAGGTTTTTCGACACGAGTATAGTTACCTATATATATATATATATATATATATATATATATATATATATATATATATATGGCACAGAGGCTAACATGTTCGCTTTCTTACCACGAGACCCGTGTTCAAATATCCTCTCTTTTGATTTGTCAGGAAGGAGGCGTTCCCAGAGAGCGGCACATTTGGAAAATGCCCGAATGCCATGCCAAGTATTGACCCAAGCCTTATGAGTGATAGCTGTGCTATTGCAAATGATCTTGATCCAGGGTTTGAGTGTGCTGGCCTTGTTCAGATTGTTGATGACGCTAGATAACACACTCTCTCCCAGAAACTGTAACTAAGGTCTGCTCTGCATAGTTACAGTATAAACCACTGTTGGCTATGGATGTTGGACAAACACAAATGTGCCTGAGCGAGCGTCTGCAACTGGGATTGGCTAGCCACCCTAGTAGACGGATATCTTTGGATACGAATCCCTAGCTATTATATGTGCGTGTGTGTAAAATGTTATTTTCTAGATACACGTGTGTGAGTAGACGCACTGTGTTTTTAACAGCGTAAATTATGTGTTTACCTGACTGCGCATTTGAGAGACAAGATTAAAAGTAATTGTTCACGGGCAGTCTGTTTTACACCGCCAAAGAACAGGAATGTGAAAAGAAATTAAAATTAAAAGGAATGAGAAAAAAACTACGGCGCCTTCCTTAATGAGTGTAATGGGAACATTGAGAAATCGATCCGTGAACTTGATAGGTTTAAAATAAAAATAAAGGGACATAATACATCTAGATATATAGTAAAACATATTTAAGTATAAAGATATATATATAGTAAAAACACATAATTTCATATTAATTAAAGATGGTAAATAAATTTATTTCGACAGATAATTTTCACATGCCTCTTCAGACCGATACATTTTGATAAAAATGTTCCGCCAGACAACTCAAAAAATAATACAATAAAAAATAAACCAGACAAAAACCGAATAAAAAAGAAAGAAAAGAAAAGAGTAAAATTAAAAATGGGGAAAAAGAAAATAAGAAAAAAATGAGGAATAAAATGGGAAAAGAAAGAAAAATAAAAAAATAAAAAATAAACTATGCAAAAGCAGTTAACATGACCTTAAAAATTATTTCCGGTGCGAAATATGGAGAAAGGGAGTAAAGTCAATCAGGTTCTACATTAACTGAATCAAAGTTGTTATACATTTAAGTATCATCATAATCTTAATAGTAAAATAAAAATAAATAAATAAGCAATAATAACAATTTAACAACATTTACCGGACTGAATGTCCGAGTAATTTCATAGAAAATATATGTCCTCTGACAGGAATCAATTCTGTATCCTACAAGCAACCGTCATATAGCCTTATGCGCTATACCATTTAGGCAAAGATATATTTAATACTGTTTATTACAAACATAGCATTTACTTAAATATTTGTATCTATAAAAATAACGTATAAACAATAAATATATTAAAATAATTGTCGGATTTAGTCCATTAAATAATATATGACGCCATTGTTTACGTTAAGATACGCTTCGAGCAGGTATGAGCGTTCGTGAGAAATCATGAGAAATTTGTAGTTTAAAAGCAGTAATCGGACATTGCTAATCAGTCGCTTTCTCTGTAGCTGAAGGGTATAGCACGCCAGGCTATATGATGGTTTCGTGTGGGATACAGGTTCGATTCCTGTCGGAGGAGACATATTTTCTATGAAATTTCTCGATCATTCAGACCGGTAAATATTGTTAATACTGTTTATTATAAACAGAGCATTTATTTAAACATCTATAAAAACATATAAACAATATATATGTGTGACCGTGTGTGTGCAAATATATAGGAAAGAACACGTTAGGTAAATAATCCGGAGTTCTTTAGTAGTTTTGTTCTTATTTTTAAAAAAACAGTGCTCCACACAAAAGTAGAACTTAAATTATAATATCTATCTATCTATCTATCTATCTATCTATCTATCTCTCTCTCTCTCTCTCTATATATATATATATATATATATATATATATATATATATATATATATATATATATATATGCTAAAGTAGGTATATAGTAATGAAAAGCGAAATATATTTACTTTACACATCCCCAGAAAAAAGAATTCCGTATAGGCCGGTGAACTTACTGTATACCTACTTTTGCAGAACCTTGGACAGAGAATGAGAGAGAGAGAGAGACAGACAGACAGATAGACAGATGGAGAGAGAAAGAGAGAGTTCTGAATTGAAAAGTATTAGAGTTTTATAGCTGTTATTGAGGACACACATTGTTCAGCACTTTTGTGAGTCTTACAAGTAAATACTCAAATATGATTGCGACGATTGTATTCAGTTTCCCACAACCGGAAGCCTGTCAATTCCTTATTTCACCTCCGTCCTGACTTTTACTGTCAGTGTATAACGATCTGGTATAAGGGAACAAATTCTATTACAACATCACAACTAGCACTGATGTTAGGGGTGAATAATGGGATCGGGGTCGATAAATGAAAGCGTGACGTTGTACTGTTACCTTAGTTAATTCGCAGTTATCTCCCTTCTTGATGCGCCCGCCATCTTTCGCGCTCAGATCGATTTGCGCCGACCGATCGTCATGACGAGACCGCTGAGACACAATAAACTGTCATGAATACACCGTTGTGGACCGACCGGCTTTATTAAACGGGGAGGGAAAACCCTCAAAATAGAGCCATTAATTCACGCGTTTATTTCAGCGCGCCGTGGCCTGGAATCTGATTCAATTTTCCCGCAATTGTGAAGGCAAAGAAATATAAGTTACTGGACGCAGGAACTGTTGAGATCATTTTGCTTGAAGTAGTATGGACGGAAGCAGATACAGCGAGAAGTGTTGCAGTGTAATGGAGTTAGTGACCTGCAGTGTTTGAGGGGGTTGGCTTGGTTGATTGGTGTTTTAGGTATTCTTTTAAAGATAATGATCCGTATTTGCGAGGGAAAGAAATGACAGGGTTTAAAATAACTGAATAGAATTTATAAATGAATGCAGATCAATAGAAAAAGATTAAATACTATTTATTCAGTTCAAGATACCTATTAATCAGAGGGTGCATTTTCGTTTAATAACATTTCTCGCATGTTCAAGCCGGTAGGCGAAATGAAATAATGTTTAAAATAAACGGAGATTGTACTCAAATATGAGTAACCACTCAAATTAACGTTTAAATTGATAAAATATGTCGAAATATTAAATGAAAATTCAGTATTTTGTTAGAAGTGGCTTTGTTCACGTTTCGGATACGAAACTAAGCAGTTTGAACTGTCGGGAATCTAATAAAGGCAGTATTCCACCTTGGTTAATCAACAAGGCTCTTTATGGCTGAGTTGCTTAAAAACATGGCTAATGACGGTTTCTCTTGGAAAGAGGATCGCATGTTTGCATCCTGCCGGAGAGCGCATTTCTCTTTAATAAGAATTTTGAATACCCATGCCGGTAGACGAAAATAAATATACTGTTTAAACAAATAAACGGGGCGTCTACTCAAATATGGATATCCACTAAAAATAACGTTTAAAGTGATAACATATGTCAGATTATTAAATAAAAAAATCATTATTTCATCAGAAATGGTTGTGTTTACGTTTCGGATACGAAACAGAGCAGTTATATACTGTATCAAAGTATTTTCCAACTTAAATCCACTTATTCAAATTCCATCGATTGGTTTGCGAAATTGAACGAAACGTAGAGATTGTAAATCTTGACATAAAATGTTAGCGATAACTTAAACAATACTAAAAAATGTGAGGATTTCAACACGCGTCAGTGTGTTGCAAAAAATTATAGTTTTTTAAATGATTACAACGTTGAAAATAAGCGGAGCGGTCTTAATAAACTCCAGGGTGTCGGAAAATTTCATAAAAATTAAATTTCCCCTCCTTGTCTATTAGACATCTATGTGTGAAAAAGAAATAAGTTTATTGATTAAAATCTTTACGCATGGCCAGTTGTATGTTGTATGCTCAAGAGTAAACAATCCTAAAAAATTATTCTTCGCTGTTAAAACGAAAAAGGAAAAAAGAAATTTCCTTAAAAAATAGATGTTTGCCATGAAGTCCTATAAAATTAAATTAAAAAAATTATTAAACCATGATGTACGGTTTTTGTCAAAGAATTTTTCCAAATAAATCAGCTTATTCAAATTTCATCGATTGGTTTGGGAAATTGAACGAAACGTAGGGATTGTAAATCTTGACAAAAATGTTAGCGATAACTTCAAAAATACAAAATATTGTGAGGATTTCAAGACACGTCAGCGTGTTGCAAAAAATTCTACCGTCAGTGTAGCATCTTCAGCCGGTCGAGAGATTAAAAATTGCCGTGTCACTTATTGGGGAGCATGACTCTCCACAATTTCCTCTCCTTTGTATCTCTTAGTAAATTTTGTCTCATTGTTATGTCTACTAAACTTGTTCTGCCATCTATTTACACAATCTCACTACGTAAGTTATGCGTTGGTTTCCTCCGCCCAAATGCCTTCTATCTGCCCTGTGAGTGTCAAATTTTCCAACCCACGATCCTCATTATGTGCCCTAGACATTTCAACTGTCTTTTTCATAAGTGTCTTTTTGTTTGCAATTTCTCTAAAACTTCGACGTTGCTCAAATGTTCAGTCCATGATATTCTCATCATCCTTCTGTAGAACCATATTTCTGTTGCTTCAAGTCTCTTATATATATATATATATATATATATATATATATATATATATATATATATATATATGGAGAAGAAAGAAACTATAATTTTCTTCACAGACCAACACAAATTACTAAATGTGCGATGAGGACTCATCACAAAATTCAGACACGAAAACAAATTTATGCAATCAAAAACTAAAAACGTACAAAAATAAATAAAGTTGGTTCATTGTGTCGTGCCAGAAAACTGTTTTGGAGACAACGCGTTTCGCCTTCGTACGACAGGCTCCTCCGTGTGAAAATTAAAGGAATCTGTGTGTATGTATGTGTGTGTGTGTGTGTCTATATATGTCTGTGTGTGTGTGTTTGTGCGTGTATCTGTGTGTGTTTATTATTAAATAGTAATATTTAAATAGTATCAAATAACAAACACA
>OZ038497.1:53077497-53107497 GCA_964036315.1 Acanthosepion esculentum | reverse complement strand
TCACTGTGTAAAGCTAAAACAGAAACATTTTTCCTTCAGACAGCGTTTAACTGCTCGCAAATTCTATGACATGGAACCATATTCCATGTCATAGAATTTGCGAACGGTTAAACGCTGTCTGAAGGAAAAATGTTTCCCAAGACTATAGAAGGTGTCAGCTGTATGCCTAGTTTGCAAGAATGCGAGTGAGCTCTCCTCCGCGTTCTTTTCAGGCTTGTGACAAAATCACCTTTAAAATACCGGTTCCCTTACGAGCACCGAAGTTAATCAACGTCGAGTATAGTCAGTACCTATATTGGTGGCCGATTCGGAATACCAGGTGGTGTAAGCTTGGATGTGCAGTAGTGTAATAGATAACGTTTCGGAGAATCAACTTCCAATACCAGTTGGGTTCGTTATATTTACTTACGCGCAATACCCTTGAGAAAGCTATGAATCCACCTTTATCAGTAACTCATGATTATGTCAAAAAGATTTTACAGTGTAAAATATTTTCCGGCTTTTTTATTCGTGAATTAATTTCCTTTATTTGTTTATTTATTTATTTCTTAATGTCTTTCTTTCATTGTTGTCGTTTTTACTTTTCTTTCTATCTTTTTCTTTCTTTCTTTAATTGTTTTGTATTCTTTCTTCCTTTGTCTTATTTATTTTCTTTCTGTTTTTTTTTCTCTGTCTACTGCTGGTTATATGTACCTCCAAAGAAAAGCGATCCCTAAAGATCATAATGAATATTTACAAACTAAAAATCTTTTTTGAAGCTTTTCTTGTAGTTTTAATTTGTGGCTAATAAATTAAGTTTAATATCTCTAATAAGCAAAATAAATTGATGTATTTCAAAACGAATTTAAAAATAAAATGAGGTTTGTTTTTTTAATCGCTAAGAATATGAAAAAATGTGAAAAAGAAAAACATTATTAAGATCGAGAAAATAAAAGGAGTGGAATCACGATAACGACTGACATTGCATTTAAATATTTCAAAGTTGGGTAGAAAGTAACAAAAATAACTCCTACAAGCGAGAAATGCGAGAAAAGAAACTGTTGCCATTGAACTTACGCTTACATCTAACCATTTCAACTGTAAAATGACGAGACCTTGTTCAAAATGTGATTAAATTCAAAGTCCATCAGAACAATTACCATGAATGTATTTATAGAATAGGCAGATCAGGGCCAATAACATTGCAGGTACTTCCTTGGATTTTATCAAGAATCTCTGAATATGTAGCTGGGTCATCAGATCATAAATGACATAAATATGCAAAGCATCGATGAATGCTAGAGTTATTAATATGTGAGAAAAACTCCGGATAGAATAATTCTCTAGCACGACACAGTGAACTAACTTTCTTAGCAGCTGACCTAGCAATTGATTCATGTCAGAAGAAAATCTTAGTCTGAGAAGGCGCTAACGAGTCACTCTCCTGGAGGTTAAAATGTTAGTCTGAGAAGGCGGTAACGAGTCACTCACCTGGAGGTTAAAATGTTAGTCTGAGAAGGCGCTAACGAGTCACTCTCCTGGAGGTTAAAATGTTAGTCTGAGAAGGCGCTAACGAGTCACTCTCCTGGAGGTTAAATGTTAGTCTGAGAAGGCGCTAACGAGTCACTCTCCTGGAGGTTAAAATGTTAGTCTGAGAAGGCGCTAACGAGTCACTCTCCTGGAGGTTAAAATGTTAGTCTGAGAAGGCGCTAGCGTGTCACTCTCTTGAAGGTTAAATGTTAGTCTGAGAAGGCGCTAACGAGTCACTCTCCTGGAGGTTAAAATGTTAGTCTGAGAAGGCGCTAACGAGTCACTCTCCTGGAGGTTAAAATGTTAGTCTGAGAAGGAGCTAGCTAGTCCCTCTCCTGGAGGTTAAATGTTAGTCTTAGAAGGCGCTAACGAGTCACTCTCCTGGAGGTTAAAATGTTAGTCTGAGAAGGAGCTAGCTAGTCCCTCTCCTGGAGGTTAAATGTTAGTCTGAGAAGGCGCTAACGAGTCACTCTCCTGGAGGTTAAAATGTTAGTCTGAGAAGGCGCTAGCGTGTCACTCTCTTGGAGGTTAAATGTTAGTCTGAGGCGCTAACGAGTCACTCTCCTGGAGGTTAAAATGTTAGTCTGAGAAGGCGCTAACGAGTCACTCTCCTGGAGGTTAAAATGTTAGTCTGAGAAGGAGCTAGCTAGTCCCTCTCCTGGAGGTTAAATGTTAGTCTGAGAAGGCGCTAACGAGTCACTCTCCTGGAGGTTAAAATGTTAGTCTGAGAAGGAGCTAGCTAGTCCCTCTCCTGGAGGTTAAATGTTAGTCTGAGAAGGCGCTAACGAGTCACTCTCCTGGAGGTTAAAATGTTAGTCTGAGAAGGCGCTAACGAGTCACTCTCCTGGAGCTTAAAATGTTAGTCTGAGAAGGCGCTAACGAATCACTCTCCTGGAGGTTAAAATGTTAGTCTGAGAAGGCGCTAACGAGTCACTCTCCTGGAGCTTAAAATGTTAGTCTGAGAAGGCGATAACGAGTCACACTCCTGGAGGTTAACATCAGCCATGCTGATGGAAGGCAGAAATCGGTCTCTCAGGTGACTGATTGAGAGCAAGCTTATTTTGGCGGTATTAAATTTCAAAAAGCTATTCTTTGCTGGAGTAAACAGAAGATTGTAGCTAATTTCCTTTAGGTCAGCTACCAATTAAATGATATCGAACTGATCAGATTTAGTATTAAGACAGGAGTAAATAGTGTGTCATCAGCATAGATACCGATATGAGAACTGGCACCATCAAGAATGACATTGATGAAAATTACGAACAACGTAGGTCCAAGGATAGAGTCCAGGAGAGGAAAACCACCTGTATTAATGCAAAATGATCGAGAAGAGTGGCCGTTCAGGAAAACCTTCATTTCGCAATTTCATAAGAAAGACTAAGTCATTTCCAAAAATTGTACAGAAATACTATAACCTTTCAACTTGACTGGCATTTCAATCCTTGTCAAATGCTTTCGAGATGTCCAGAACAACAGCCCGAGATTCACCATTCTTATCTAAAGCTTCTTTCAGCAATAATTGTTAATACATCAGCTGTTGACCTGGAGAAGCGAAAGACATATTACTTATCTGAAAGTAGACCGAGATGTGAGATTGCTAACCAATTCAGTGTTGATTAGGGCTTCTAGTACATTACCAAGAAAAGATAGAGGGTTACTAGGCAGATAGTTACAGTGATAAAACGGCTCACCTGAATTGTTAAAGACTGGAACTACAGTTCTTAAAGGCTGGAGCTACAGAAGAAGGATTTTGATAAGCCAGAAAGCAAGAATCAGCCAGATGTTAACTGTAGAGTTTAGATATCTACAATTCTTTCAGTACAACGTAATTCTCTTTATTAAAAAGTCTTTCAAACATAAAATATACTTTTCTGAAACTTTATTTGACGAGAATTACCTGAATTAAAATTTAATCAATCTTATGTGAAACAAATATTATTTACTTGTAGTATAAAATATTGCAGACAAACCTTTTTAAAAATCTAGGTGAGTGTTTTATGAAGTGTTGACAGCTCTACTGACAGGGTAATGTTTGGGAAATTTACTTTTTCTACGGGGGGCATAACTGTAAAAATTACTTGAATATAACGTGAACGGCATTTTATATAGTTTATTAACTACCCAGAAATATTAAAAATGTATGGAAATATTTGAACCAATCTAACGTTTTATTGTATTTTGTGCATTTTAGCTTTAAATTTACACTAGTTACTGCTCTTATTTTTTTTATAATGTCGTATACGAACGTCCATATTTACAAAAAATGACATGTTAATATACACACGAAAAAAATTGTTTTTTTTTTAAATACTCGCGATCGCTGAACTGTAATAAGTTTTTCCATTTATGATGAGTAAATATAGTTTGTTTTTTCATTCTATTCTTTTTGCTTATCTTTCCTTCTTTCTTTCCAAGTAATGGATTTTTTTTCTTTCTATATCTTATTTATGTTTTATTATTTCCTGTAATTTGAACCAATAATTTATTTTTCTTTCTGAAATTTGTTTTCTTTTCTTTTTGCGAAATATAAAGTTAGATGAAATCAACACACATCAAGAAAGTTTCCTTCACCCATCGCTCGTGTCATTGCCCTAGATCTTCACTAGAGCCTCTGATTGAAATATTGTTTTTGGATCTTCCACAGTGTGTCAGGAAAATTACAAAAGAAACATTAGCGTCAACAAGAAAAGCACCAACTCCGAGACACACAGAGAAACTAATCAGAATGTCTTAAACGGAAATATCACAAGTCTTAGAGGCTAAGTGTATACGTTTTTCTTTTTCTTTTAAGGAAATAAAAGAGAAATGGTAACGGAATAAGATCCTGAACAAAAGAAAAAAAATAAATGGAGAAAAACGGAAAGAACAGAAGAATTATAAAAAAATTAGAAGAAAGAAAGAAAGAAAGAAAGAAAGAAAGAAAGAAAGAAAGAAAGAAAGAAATTATGACGGAATAAGTAACGGAAAGAAAGGAAAGAAATATGAGAGAATTAGTGGCGGAAAGAAAGAAAGAAAGAAAGAAAGAAAGAAAGAAAGAAAGAAAGAAAGAAATTATGACGGAATGAGTAACGGAAAGAAAGGAAAGAAATATGAGAGAATTGGTGGCGGAAAGAAAGAAAGAAAGAAAGAAAGAAAGAAAGAAAGAAAGAAAGAAAGAAAGAAAGAAAGAAATTATGACGGAATAAGTAACAGAAAGAAAGGAAAGAAATATGAGAGAATTAGTGGCGGAAAGAAAGAAAGAAAGAAAGAAAGAAAGAAAGAAAGAAAGAAAGAAAGAAAGAAAGAAAGAAAGAAAGAAATTATGACGGAATAAGTAACGGAAAGAAAGGAAGGAAATATGAGAGAATTAGTGGCGGAAAGAAAGAAAGAAAGAAAGAAAGAAAGAAAGAAAGAAAGAAAGAAATTATGACGGAATAAGTAACGGAAAGAAAGGAAAGAAATATGAGAGAATTAGTGGCGGAAAGAAAGACAGAAAGAAAGAAAGAAAGAAAGAAAGAAAGAAAGAAATTATGACGGAATAAGTAACGGAAAGAAAGGAAAAAAATTATGAGGGAATTAGTGGCGGAAAGAAAGAAAGAAAGAAAGAAAGAAAGAAAGAAAGAAAGAAAGAAAGAAATTATGACGGAATAAGTAACGGAAAGAAAGGAAAGAAATATGAGAGAATTAGTGGCGGAAAGAAAGAAAGAAAGAAAGAAAGAAAGAAAGAAAGAAAGAAAGAAAGAAAGAAAGAAATTATGACGGAATAAGTAACGGAAAGAAAGGAAAGAAATATGAGAGAATTAGTGGCGGAAAGAAAGAAAGAAAGAAAGAAAGAAAGAAAGAAAGAAAGAAAGAAAGAAAGAAGGAAAGAAAGAAAGAAAGAAAGAAATTATGACGGAATAAGTAACGGAAAGAAAGGAAAGAAATATGAGAAAATTAGTGGCGGAAAGAAAGAAAGAAAGAAAGAAATAAAGAAAGAAAGAAAGAAAGAAATTATGACGGAATAAGTAACGGAAAGAAAGGAAAGAAATATGAGAGAATTAGTGGCGGAAAGAAAGAAAGAAAGAAAGAAAGAAAGAAAGAAAGAAAGAAAGAAAGAAAGAAAGAAAGAAAGAAAGAAAGAAAGAAATTATGACGGAATAAGTAACGGAAAGAAAGGAAGGAAATATGAGAGAATTAGTGGCGGAAAGAAAGAAAGAAAGAAAGAAAGAAAGAAAGAAAGAAAGAAAGAAAGAAAGAAAGAAATTATGACGGAATAAGTAACGGAAAGAAAGGAAAGAAATATGAGAGAATTGTGGCGGAAAGAAAGAAAGAAAGAAAGAAAGAAAGAAAGAAAGAAAGAAATTATGACGGAATAAGTAACGGAAAGAAAGGAAAGAAATATGAGAGAATTAGTGGCGGAAAGAAGGACAGAAAGAAAGAAAGAAAGAAAGAAAGAAAGAAAGAAAGAAAGAAAGAAAGAAAGAAATTATGACGGAATAAGTAACGGAAAGAAAGGAAAAAAATTATGAGGGAATTAGTGGCGGAAAGAAAGAAAGAAAGAAAGAAAGAAAGAAAGAAAGAAAGAAAGAAAGAAAGAAAGAAAAAAGAAAGTAAGAAATTATGACGGAATAAGTCGTGGAAAGAAAGGGAAACAATTATGACGGAATTAGTGGAAGAAAGAAAGAAAGAAAGAAAGAAAGAAAGAAAGAAAGAAAGAAAGAAAGAAAGAAAGAAAGAAAAAAGAAAGAAAGAAAGAAAGAAAGAAAGAAATGATGACGGAATAAGTAACGGAAAGAAAGGAAAAAAAGTATGAGGGAATTAGTGGCGGAAAGAAAGAAAGAAAGAAAGAAAAATAAAAAAGAAAGAAAGAAATTATGACGGAATAAGTAGCGGATGGAAAGAAAAATAAATAAATAAATGAAGAACTGCAAAGAAAACAAAATGGGTAGGTTTCCCCAGAGTGCTAAATTTACCAAGCGAAGAGAGAAACAGATAAAGAAAGAAAGAATGAAAGGTTGATGTCGGTTTCTAATCACGCCAAAGGAGATGTTATAAAGATTTTTCCAGAAATACGGTAGACATCGTGCCAGTAGGCGAATATCAATTTCCCAGTTATTCTACAAGAACAGAACATTAATGCTTATTGATTTGTTCTCTATTAATATAGGCGACTTGTATTTTTCTTTTTTTTTCATCGGAGGTGATTATTTGTTAATGTTGTTTTTTATCATGTTATCTTGATTCCGGCAATATACATTTCATGCAATAACACACACACATACACACACACACATACATACATACATATATATATATATATATATATATATATATATATATATATATATATATATATATATATAACAATATATATATATATATATAACAATATATATATATATATATATATATATATATATATATATATATATATATATATATATATATATATATATATATAGTTAGTTAGTTGAAGAAATATCATATTCTATTTGTGTTAAATTAAAATTTCTGATAGAACATCTTTTCTCACCAATGATATAATTACGGAATTTATTATGAATAAGTGTTTGTTTTATATTTTTTAGTTTTCTGTCAAATATCTGTTTTGTGGATGAATTAATTTTTGCATGGTTTATTAGTGTTTTATAATTTCTATTTCATAGTAATTTGGACATTCACTCTTATAGCTAAGTTAAAATAAATTAAAATTAATTATATACTAGACTAAATCTAGTATATCTAATTCAATCATTCGTAACAATTCCCCACCAACTAACGTGTTGCAGAAAACCAACATTGTATATAAATTTAAATGTCCTCTGGGAGATTGTATCTCCATAGGGAAAAATATTATTTATGGTGACCACACTACGACTACGTTGCCTCGACGACTGAGTTTTCATTTAAATGATGCGTCAAACATATCTAAAGATTTAGAACAGCAAATGTGGCCCCTATTCGGAATTCAGAAAAATCCCAGTTGAAAATACATTTATATTTTTCATGAAAATAATAAACATAAACTAAAAATTCTCGAAGCTATCTATATTAAGAAATTGAAACAAAACCATAATAAAATTAATTATAAATACTGCACCATTTCTTTTTATGTCAGCAAGCACTCGGTTGACACTTTTGTGATGTCAACGAATAATCATTGTCACTTTTGTAATGCTCGTCGCAGTAGAGACTTTGTAATCGCCGACACAACTCTAGTACACCCTTGAACAATGCTGGTGTCAGACGCCTTCGAATAATCTCGAAATAATAATAATACATTTTCGATAATAATCGCTTGAATACTAGCGATTCGAATAGAGAAATAGTATAGTGAACAGAATAGAGAATAGCGTTCTATATAGCAATAGAGTATAGAATCGAAACAGCGATTAGAATAGTAATAGAGGTTAGAATAGAAATAACGATCATTTAGATGTCACGCGACTTTCTATATATGCGTTTCCTCTATGATCACGTGACCTACTTAATTGAATAAATGGGAAAGCCTGTGTTTGCTCACCGGCGATCTATGTTAAAACTCAAGTGCCATCAGCGACACTTTGTTCCCATATAATACTTTTAAAATGCTTTGAGTAGATAGCTTAAAATATCACTAATAGTTGCACTATTAGTTTTAATACTTATTTATTAAAAACTCTCGGCAACACCACAATTAGTTACCTCCCCTGAAGCTTTTGTCAAGCCAATCACAGTATTCACTCAGCGTTCTTCACTTCATGAGTAAAAAGAAATAACTTTCAGATGAACAAAGCAATTTTGTTTTGGAAAAGGATGAACACTACAATATTTATCTTGAAATAAACAACACGCTGATGATGGCATTGTGCAACGTCGAAAGTACTCGGAATAAAATATGTATCAACACGGTGATATTTCTCTCCTGCTTTAATAATGAAACCAAAAAGCTTGTCCGTGAATATAACATAATCGAATTGAAAATAAGTAGACAAAACTTGTTTAAATTATTCAATGAAACATGTCTCATTATATATATATATATATATATATATATATATATATATATATATATATATATATATATATATATATATACATATATATATATATATATATATATATATATATATATATATATATATATATATATGTATATGTATGTATGTATATATATATATATATATATATATATGTTGAGACATGAAAAAATAACTCACCCACCTCCACCCTATGACCTTATTTTTCTATTTTTCTGATTTTAATTGGTTAATCGAGACAAACCCAGAAGTATATTTTTTAATTTCTGACCTTATCCGGCACCTTTAAATTTCGGAAAAGTGGTTATGATTTGTTTTTAAATTTCCTTAACAAATCAAGTTACCAACAATCGTCTGACGAAGTACAATCATAGTATTGAAACATGAAAACGTTTGTGCAGCGATTTAAAATGTTTTATTATAATCACTTATAATAAGAATATCATAATATATATATATATATATATATATATATATATATATATATATATATATATATATATATATATATATATATATATATATATATATATATATATATATATATATATATATATATATATATATATATATATTAGTATCCACTGTAATAAGATTTGAAGTAATTGAAATTTTGGATTAAAAACAAATCCAAGAAATTGGTTAGTTTATGTTACGGTTAAGAAACTGGACAGATATAGGGAGGTGTAGTTTACTTACAATGTAAATCTTCGTAGGTAAAGGGTAAATCACACCTGGTAAAACGCATGTTTCTCCACTAAAGATGGTCCCAGGTTCAATTCTTGCCGAAGAGCATATTGTCTTCATTGTGATTTTTACGAAAGTATTGTAAACATAATAATGGAGTGTATATCAAATAAGTGTATCCAATATAACAGTCGGAGTGAATTATAATATATAAATTATAAACAAATCCATTACTTCTTTAGAAATATATATATATATATATATATATATATATATATATATATATATATATATATATATATATATATACGTATACGTATATATATATACGTATATATATACGTATATATATACGTATATACATATATATATATACGTATATATATATACGTATATATGTATACGTATACGTATATATATATACGTATATATATATACGTATATATATATATATATACGTATACGTATATATATATACGTATATATATATATATATACGTATACGTATATATATATACGTATATATATACGTATATACATATATATATATACGTATATATATATACGTATATGTATATATGTATACGTATATATATACGTATACGTATATATATATATATATACGTATATATATATATATATATATATATATATATATATATATATATATATATATATATATATATATATATATATATATATATATATATATTTCTAAAGAAGCAATGGATTTGTTTATAATTTATATATTATAATTCACTCCGACTGTTATATTGGATACACTTATTTGATATACACTCCATTTTTTATGTTTACAATACTTTCGTAAAAATCACAATGAAGACGATATGCACTTCGGCAAGAATATATATATACCTGTATATATATATATATATATGCATATAATATATATATATATTTTAAAACAGTTTATTTTACATATGTTGAATTATAAACAAATCTATTGCTTCTTTAGAATATATATATATATATAATTTTTTTCTAAAACAGTGTATTTTACATATGTATACACTAAATTAAATTTAGTATAGTAGAATGCAGTAATGACATATTATAGATATTCCGTTAAAAATATATGTATACATATATATATATGCAGAAATATAGTCTTAAAGTGTGCTATATTTATGGGGTAAAGTGCTCAATATCAGAGATAGAGCGTGTGTAAATATAAAAGTGGACATGGAAGTCAGCACTTAGAGGCGACAGTCTGTTTCATGCTAGTGCAATCGTCAGGCGACTCTGACGATTGCACTAGCATGAAACAGACTGTCGCCTCTAAGTGCTGACTTCCATGTCCACTTTTATATTTACATATATATATATATATATGTGTGTGTGTGTGTGTGTGTGTGTCTCTGTGTGTGTGTGTGTGTGTGTGTGTGTGTGTGTGTGTGTGCGTGCGTGCGCTAAACAAAATAAACTTTTAATCAAAAAGTGAACAGGTTAAAATGGTTTTGTGTTAGCCCCACTAAGTCTTCTAACTGAGCTATGCTGAGTGGAAAAAGATCATTCAGGCCTTCCGTAATTCTAACGACATTCACACTCTGCTTCCATTTTCAAATTCCTTTCAACAAACCATCAAGAATAATCTTTGAAAAGCTGGAACAGTAGAAAGGATAACTGGATCAGGAGGTCAAAACAGCAAGTGGGTTCATTAATTCATCAAACACCTAAATACATTCTTATGGTTCATAGTAGAGTCCAATAGTGTCTTAAAAATCTCCGAGAATTCCATTAAGATATCT
The DNA here is from genome assembly GCA_964036315.1 of Acanthosepion esculentum. Classification (NCBI taxonomy): domain Eukaryota; kingdom Metazoa; phylum Mollusca; class Cephalopoda; order Sepiida; family Sepiidae; genus Acanthosepion; species Acanthosepion esculentum. Next base: position 53,096,552 of record OZ038497.1, on the reverse strand, counting down.
TTAATTATTTAAAAGATACAATGGTTCAAAGCTTAATCTAATAATTCGACAATTTTTGCTGCTACACGATACAAGGACGATACGAGATTAATAAGATGTGGGGAATGATGACTGCGGCTGTACCAATTGCAATCGAGTTCTGGCCCTCCTGAGAAAAGAAATGGACAGTTTTACTAACAGTGTCCCTGGTAACATCAACATGCAAGTTTCACAGAAGATCGCCCTACTAGGAACATCCCATATGCTAAGAAAATTGCTATCAATTAAATGACAATTCTTCTATAGGGCCTAAGGACCATCGTTTGCACCCGGCTCTACAGGACACAAAGCAGGAAACATTACATGCACAAATAATAATGAGAATAATAATGATAATGATAAACTCAAAACCACTAAGAGATGCTATGGCCGCCAACCAGACACATATACACAGAATAATGTTGTGACTATCCGCGGCGATATTCCAATTCAAACTGACTGGAAACTAAATCCACCTGACCTGATATGATCACAAAAGACAAGAAATTCCAGGAAGTGTATGCTTATTGACATAGCAGTACCATCTGAGAGAAACACCTCCATGAAAATTATCGAAAGATTTTCCAAATGCATGCAGATGGAGATCTAGATTAAGAGGATGTGGGAATGGTTTGGTAGGTAATGTGACCATAGCAGAAATCGAAATATGATAATAATAATAATAATAATAATAATAATAATAATAATAATAATAATAGGAGATAGGACCTGTTACAATTGTATGTGACTATACAATACACACTGACAGAAAAATCAAAGCCAACCGCCCAGACATTGTTATTAAAGATCACAAACAAACAAAAATGCCTCCTTATTGATATGGCAGTCCCTGCAGACTGCAATGTATCTTTGAAGATATTCGAAAAACTGTCAAAATACAAGGACCTTGAAATAGAAATCTCAAAAATGTGGCACATGGGAACATCAACAATCCCTGTTGTAGTTGGAGCCTTTGGACTGGTTGGAAAAGATTCCAGTAGGCTGAGTGAAGGGATCCCTGGAAGTCCATGCCTCAAAGAGATACAAAACATTGTTCTGACAAGTACAGCCCACACTTTACGAAGTGCTTTATCTATGTATTTATTTTTTTATTTTATTTATTTATTTATTTATTTTTTTGCAGTGGAAAGTGTCATGATACCATTTCTAACCTTAGGTACCTGGGCGGGACCCGGAAAGAAATGTGTAAACGCCAGATATCAAAGAAAATAAAAATAATAATAATCAATATTGTGTTAGCCCAAATGCAGGTTCTGTGATAAATATCCAGAAACACTTGATCATCTTGTATAAGGTTGCACGGTATTGACACCCACTGAATATAAAACCCGGCATGACAGAATGGGCACTGGAAAATCTGCAACTTTTACGGGAAGAAACTGAAAGACATTAGTATGAACATCACTCAGACCCAGTTACGGAGATGGGACCTGTTACAATTTTATTGGCCTATACAATACACTCAGACAGAACAATCAAATCTAACTGCCCAGATATTGTTATTAGGAACCGTAAACAAAAAAGTGCCTATTTATTGATATGCCAGTCCCTGCAGACTGCAATGTATCTTTGAAGATCTTCAAAAAGTTATCAAAATACAAACACCTTGAAATCGAAATCTCAAAAATGTGGCACATCAACAATCCCTGTTGTAGTTGGAGTTGGATTGGCTGGAAAAGATTCCAGTAGACTAACTGGAGGGATTCCTGGAAGAGCATGCTTTAAAGAAATACAAAAAATTGTTCTCACGAGTACAGCCCAGTCTTTACGAATCCCTTTATCTATGTAAAACATGTGTTTTTTTTGTTTTTTTTTTGGGGGGGGGTGTTTTAATTGGCCACTGGAAAATGTCAGGATGCCATTTATAACTTTAGGGCTCTGGACGAGACCCGGAAAGAAATTAGTACGCATCAGAAATTAAAGGAATAATAATAATAATAATAATAATAATAATAATAATAATAATAATAATAATAATTCCACTTGTAGTTGGAGTTTCGGATTGATTGAAAAACTTTCCGATAGACTTATCGAAGGGATTCCTGGTATCCCATGCCTTAAACAAATACAAAAAAAATTGTACGCACATGTTCAGCTCACACAAAGAGCTTTATCTCTGTAAAACGCGTGTGATCTTAGGTTTGTTTGTATCTTAGAAAAGTGATCAGTGGAAAATGTCATGAAGCCATTTCTTATCTTAGGTCTCTGGTTGGGATCCGGAAGGTAATGTGTATACAACAGAAATCAAAAAAATAATAACAATAATATTACTAATAATAATGCATTTATTTCTATGAATTTCAAATTGGTATAATTTATAACCGAATAACGAACACGAAAATGTCTGCTATTTTGTCCATGTAGCAAATATGTTTACAGATATTTTTATTTATGTATTGGTGTCTTTGATTTCTGGTTTCCTTCATTTACGTTTCTATTCAAATCTATTTGTTTTTTTTAGATCTTCGTTCAATTATTCACTTTTGTTTAATGGAGAATTTTAGTCTTGTATCTTTCTTTGAGATTTTGTTTTTAATTCTTCTTCATCGTCCGTCAGTCTATTGTTTTCTTACCGATTTTCACTTACTACAAAGGAGATTACAAACTCGCCTCAATATCGTTTAAAAAAAGAATAGTTTAATTTACAAGGATTGGCCCCGAAATATTAAATATTTCCAATGTTTTCTTATATATATATATATATATATATATATATATATATATATATATATATATATATATATATATATATATATATATATATATATATCATAATTAAGAAGTAGTATATATATATATATACATTCTTCTCTTTTTCTTGTGGCAACGCAGTTTTATATTCGAATCAATAAATGAAAGCGGCCCTAGAAAATTTTCCAATTAATCTACTACACTCCTTAATCAGATGAATGTTTGGTGGATGGATATATTTATATCTAAATATTATTAGATTATTTTTAGAAAGGAGTGAAGAAATGAACAAGATTGGTTAAACCAAATGTTTTACACGTATATGCAAACACGCACACATGCATACATATATATATATGTGTGTGTGTGTGTGTGTGTGCGTGTTTGTGTTTTGTTTGTGTGTGTATATATTTATATATATATATATATATATATATATATATATATGCGTGTGCGTATGTGTATATGTATATATGTGAGCATGTATATATACAAGTGTATATATATTTAGTTTGTAAAAATAAAATGTAGCAAGATGATTCCGCTACAAGACAATTTGCAAATATTTTTTAAAACTTTGACTCTACATATATATAAGACATTGTTAAAAAAATTTGACCCTGAAGATGAACAATGATGTTCGAAAGTACTCGGTTATCTTACGGACAATATTTATTTCGATATAATTTTCAAATAAAAAGTCTCATTAGAAAATATGAGAAAATTCAAAAGTTGCTGCCAAATTACATATATATATATATATATATATATATATATATATATGTGTGTGTGTGTGTGTGTGTGTGTGTGTGTGTGTGTGTGTGTGTGTGTGTGTGTGTGTGTGTGTGTGTGTGTGTCTTTGAAGAGAGAGAGGTAGTTAAGTAAGAAATTATCCGCATTTTCGCCATAATATTTTTAGTCTTGTCACACTGCCTGTTGCTCTTGCGTGCTTATAGGTGGTTCTGTTGTGGTCATGTGACCCAAGTTTGGACTTGATCACACCAGTTTACTTGCTGCTATGACAGTGTAAAGACGGCGTGCTCAAAAGTGGCTTGTTAATTTTAAGGCCTCCAAAACGTAACTTATCCTCATTAATCATCCGAGAGAGCTCTTTCTGCCTCACATCAGCATGGTTGATGCTAACCTCCAGGAAAATGACTTTTTTCTTCTTCTCAGGCTAATATTCCCGGCTGACATGAAGTAGAAATATGACATTGAATCCATTGCTAAATCTGCTGCTAAGAAATTTGGTTCACTGTGTCATGCTAGATAATTTCCCTCAAGAATCTTTCTTCCATATTTAGAAGTCTACCATACGTCCATGTTTTGAATATTACATATAGTCCGGTGCTCTATCTATATATTTAGAGATTCTTTATGAAATCTAAAGAAAAATTAGCAACATTATTGGTCCTGACCTGGCATCTCGGCTTCAGTCACATTCCCACCGCTTTAATGTAGCTTCGCTATACCTTTTCTAAGAATATTTTCATAGTAATTTTTCGCATGAACTCTTCGCTATGGTACCTAGACTTTATGAATTTGAGCTAAAACTATATTGTGCTATGGATAGCAGCTCGGATTGAGGAATCGGAGAGCCGATTTCGAATTCCAGTCGAATCCATTACATTCCCTTGCGGGCTAATATTCTTTGGTAAATAGGACTGACCAGGTTCTATATACTTGGATGGTAACTGGTATATCGCAGAAAGAGATGGCAACCTACTGCGGGAAAAAATATCTGCCTCGTTAGTCATGTATCCAAAAATACAAGATCCCCTAAGCGTGTATCACGCATGGCACCTAACTGACTGATATTGACGGCAATGCCTCACCAATTTAGAGTTGAAGTGGCTAGATATAGCTGTATGCTAATAGTTTCTTTTCTCGCACTTCTCACTTGTGGAACTTTCTTCCGGCTGCATGCTTTCCAGCCAACTTTGATCTTCAAAAATTTAAATACAAATTCAATCTTTATCCTTTGATTCGATTACACTTCTATTGTTCTTTCTCCTTAATAACGTTTCTCCTTTTTTTTTCTGATTCTATCATATTCAATGACCGCTTTGCGTATTAATGGCTTTACTGCCTTGCGTGGGGTGACATGATTAAAAACAATATGGTCGGCAACACGCAAATGGCGAAATTGTTCGGCGTATATGTATTTTTACTTTCTTAATATTCAGTAAATTAAGAAAAGTTCATTGACTTACTGATCATTCTTTTTAAATTTATTGAATATATATATGTGTATGTGTGTTTTTGAGTGCGTGTGTCTGATTAAATAAATTACAGGCATTATGTCTGCTAATTTTTAATAAAATCTGTCCATACTCACGAATAACCTTCCGTGTATTGATGTTAAAGTATAGCTCTAGTTATCTATTGTTATCCGAGTATTTTAGATTAAAATACCGATATATATTTTCATTTATTTATTTCTACTATTCGATATTTTTGTCTACTTATTTATTAATGCACGACTATTTTATAATGTGTCTTGCATTTTTAGTGTTTTTCTTTATATATTAAAGAAAAAAAAACCCTTCGTTTTGAGAGAGCTTCCAAAACACGTAATGTAATATTTATATACGTACATTATATATGTTCCAAAGTTTGTCATCGCCGGAGGCGATATTGAGTATAAGAGATCACTATCTATAAAATGCTTTTGTGGCATGCGTTTCAGATAGCCTTTGACAACTGTCCATCTCCGAGGTGGATAATTGGTAAAGGCGGAGAACTGGCGCCTCATAACCAGCGGTTTCAGGTATTTGCAGTTCGACAGCCTATAAAGGCAGTCCATCAAGGGGTAGGAAAACACTTATTTTAAACCCCCGCTGTCTTTCGATTATATTCAAGCATAGAAAAGTCTAAGGATGTAAATCCAGAAAGAAAACCCAGAGTGGGACCCGAAGACGGTTGGCTGTCTACACTGGCAACTTTTCAGCAACTCCTGCAGCCAAGCCGGTTTCAGATGTAATGCCCTGTATTTCTTTCGGTTTTATTGGGACGGCCAAAAGTGGAGGCTCATGTAATCTGGACAGTGCACGGTCTCCATATAATATCGTCCATGCATGCCCCACGGAGAGTTCACTCCAGTTTCACCGTCAAAGGACTGAATTTTGACCAAACAGAATAGGTATCTGTTTGGTCAAACAGATGCCTATCATATCTATTGAGAGTTTTTATCAGAAGTCCTGCTCTCCTGAAAATGAATCATTGTTTCATTTTAACTCATAAAATTATCCTAATTTTCACAAATTTTTTGTAAATACAATTTTTTACCGGAACAATATTAAGTCGACGCCATTAGTCCGACTTGTACTCGAAATTTGAACGCAGAATGAATTTTGTTAGACAAAGAAAAACTGATTGATTTTTGTTGTTGTTATTGTTGCTTCCTTCCTCCAAACATCTAGCACAGCAGCAGGATAAATATTTTAACTCTGCCAAGCGTGAGCTGTTTCCAGAAAGGACAATTTGCGGCTTCGTATCGCGCTATTTCCCTCATCTCTTACCCCATGACACCGTAGCCGTTAGCAGGTCAAGATAGCAAACTTCAGGCTGCGCATGCCTATATCATTTTGTTTAACAAGTATATTTCTTGCTTCCGATTGATATGTGTATTTCGTTTAAGGTTTTTTTTCCCAAACAATATGTCAGCGCATGCGCTAACAACCTTTCTGCTCTTGATTTATCTTACTATTTTTTTTGTTTTGTTTTTTTTTGTTTTGCTTTGTTTTTTTTTTGTTGTTTTTTTCGTTTTTTTTTTTTTTTTTTTTTTTTTTTGAATTCGCTGTAGTGTTTGGATACTCAGTGGGTATTCCCGGTAGCGAATAATATCTATCCGTACACTCAGGATCGAGCACAGATGGGAAGAAGAAGAAAAAAATATCGCCTGACATTTACATATAAATGTGTTTGCTTTTAGCACGTCTTTCCAAATGATTACGCTGACATATGTTGGCTCATTGATATGTTTGTCTTTTTACTTATTTATTGAAAAAAAAAATATCCAGCGGGTGAATAAAACAGATATATGTTTACATATCTCTTCTCTCTTCATAAACAGACACAGACATTTTTTTTACATACACACACACGCTGATCCAATTATTTACGCATGCGCACATGGGTAAATAATTGAATTGAAGTTTTTGACACCTGTATCCATATGCGTAATCGTTGACTAAATCGGAGTATCTAAGTATTTGCTTTTTGTGTGGAAGTGTCATTTGATTTTTTTTTCCAAACATAATCCGAGACGGTGGTCTTTGCAAAATTCTGAATCAAGACGAATTTAGAAATAATTTTTACCTTATATATTTGTTTGTTTGTTTAATGACATTTCACCTTCTCATTGATCTTTTAATGCCGAAAATCAATTTTATTGGGGACTTGACTAACGTTTTTCCTCTTACAAAAATCTATTGCTGGTAATTGTTTTTCTTTTACAAAAATCTGTTGCTGATAGTTTATATATATATTTTTATCTATTCTACAGTTTTTTTTACCACAGTTTAGGGGGTTCACTGTTTGCCCACAGTTGGGAAACTTGATAGGTGCTACTGCCCGATGTCAAGGTGGACTTGGGACCAACAGCAATTAAGAGGTGATTTTGCTCTCCTCGTTTTCTCTCGATCAGAGCACTTCCTGCTGGATGTAGTTTATCGTCATACACGGGACGGTTTATATTATATAAATCTATAGGGAACACATTTAAGTATCTAAGGAAATTATTGTTATATTTTGTCTAGATTAGTTTTTGTTTTTTGATTGTTGTCTTTCTTGGCAAAGTTTCGATCGGGTTAACCTTCTACGATTGCTACGCGATGCCTCCATTCGTTATGATAAATTTCGGCAATCACAAGCTCAAAAGAACATTAAGTATATAAATACAAACTATAAGAAATCTAGGAAAATTAAAATTATTTGGATGAGACACATAGATTTACCTTAAAGACATCCTTCATGTTGTCTTCTGTGACTTAGATTGAAATGAAAAAAATAGGGTTTATTTCGCCACAATGATTGAATACAAAAATGCGAGGTTAACTTTTATAAAAAAAAAAGTTTCATCATATTTTAGCTTTATTAGACATTTTTTTAAAAATAAACGATGGATGAGAATGTTTCGCTATTTTAAATTCTGTGCTATGTGTTTTCATTGGCCAGATATATTACGCCACATGATATAAACTTGCGAGATTTACCTAGCCAACAAAAATGTACACCACATAAATCAAAATAACGAAATGATCTATAATCAGTTGTTAACTGGGACAACAAATGGCTTGTATGTAGTAACGCCAACAAAACGAAACTCCTATCTTTTAATGAACATAGAGAACCTTTTTATTATCTACCAGTATGGCTGATGCTAACCTCCAATAGAGCAATGCATTGAGCCTTCTTAGTCTCAAATCTGACACTAAAATGAAGTGGGGTGATTATATTGGATCAATTCCCAGCTCTGCTGCAAGGGAAGTTCATTCACAATTTTCCACCGTCAGAATGCATCTTGCACATGTATAACTCTATCATTCGTCCGTGCATTGAATATTCCTGCCATATCTGTCATGGTGTTCCTGCAGAGTCTCAACAAAATTCAAAGAAGCATCTGTAATGTTTTCGGTCCTTACCTGGCATCTCGATTTCAGACACTTTTTTAGTAGCGTGACGTGGATTCCCTCTGTCTTTTCCATAAATATGTTCATAGTAATTGTTCGAATGAGCACGCCTCCTTGGTACCTCGACCGAATGAATTTAAACGTTCTACTAGATTGGCAAATAGGTCCACGTTTTACTTTTAATATTACTAGATATAACCGTAGGTTCTATTCTAATTGTTCCTTCTCTCGCTCGTCCTGCCTATGGAAATCTCTTCTGATTTCTTGCTACCATCTTCAACAATTTAAATGCAACAACAATCGTCAGTATTTTTTGGCGTTCATCGGAATAAATTCAGTTTGGTTGAAGCATGACTCTATGCAACTCGTGCTACATTGTTTATTCATGCCATCGCAAACGACACTGGAAGAATTGCTTTGAATTGCTGCACAAAATACCTAACTCTTTCTGACATGCTGTTTTCATACAAAACTCAGATCAAACCAAGAATGGAGTATTGCTACCATACCTGAGCTTTAACTAATTCACAGTTAAACTTCTTTTAGCCTGGTTGCCAACTAATGCTGAATAGTCCAGTCTGTCCTACTATTTAACCCATACCTGGGGCACAAGAGATGGATTCATATCTTTCCCAAGTTTATTTGCCAAAAATCGAATTTTAACTCGGCTTTCCGATTCCTCATTCCGGGCGGCTATTCATTAAACCACCTGAACATAACCCTTAGATGCTTACTTCCTTAATAAATCAGAATTTATTTATTTATTTATTTATTAGAATTAGAAGCATTAATTTAATTATGCGTGTATGTCCTAACTGATTATTATTTGGAACTTCACCCTATTCAAATTATGTTTACGCTATGAATATTGGTGGAGAGAGGTCCTCCCGTATTTCACCGATGTTTTATACTTCGTTTATCTAGTTATCGATTACGCTTTAAAACGAAGGGGAGTTGAGAATAGGAAAACATCTACATGAAAACTTTTGAAAGAGTTATTGAGAACTTTTGATAAACTCCGCGAACACCAGAACCTTTCAGAGATTCGAAAACAAAAATGCTTTAACCCATCCTGACGTAAAGGTTCTTAGCACAAAAACGACCGACTCATACACGAATATGGGCTGAGAGGTTTTGATGCAATTTGGGTGAAGTATCATTCATTAACGTCTCATTATACAGAAACAACTTCCGATTGTTTACACTGGAACCATCGCACTGAACGGTCACTAGAATTAATTAGGCGTTCAGACGGCTAAAAGCGAAATATGATGAAAGAAAAGTATTCAGTCTATTTGAATCCACACCCTGACCGTGAATTTATCTGCAAGCAACAGGCTACGCAATGCCAGCGCCGACTCTGTACGAGACAGCATTACTCACACTGAATAAACCCGGTTATTTCTACGTCCCCTTTCTCCTATACAATTTAACTCTCATCCCGTCTCCCTAACTTCCGATTTCCGCCTTAGCATCTATCACTTAACACGCGAGATTGTGTTGTGGTGATTATCACCACCATCACATACATACATACATAGAGATCGTACGACAAGCATTCATTTGCTAATCTCCTCAAAACTAGCTCGCTGATTGGTCAATTCCGACAAATCCAATCGCCTGCACGCGACGAATGAAATTTCCCGTGCAGTAAGTTTTGAGCCTCTCACGTGTTACACCATCTTATATAAACGAAACACGAGTGGGCCTTTTCTCTTTTTTTCTGTCTTCCACCGTCTCTTTTTCGTCACTCTTGCGTCTTATTCCTTGCTGCCAAAATGTAACCTTCAAGAACTCCCGTCTTGACCATGCGTCAGACGTTAAAGAACATTATCAACATTCATGCAAGTACGAACACTTAACTCTTCTGAACTCTTACCAACTTTTCCAATACACAATTCCTAACATGCAACAGGAACTATATCCTTCTAAACTACAGTTTAATAATTAATCCAACTTTATGAGCTCAGGTACAAATATTTCCCAAATCTAAGAGACGTAACTATATCAAACCTTCAGCTTATTTGCATGTACATCAGAACAAATAAAATTAATTCTTATGTTTTGAACCATTACGTTATGTCTTGTATTTTATACTATGTGCTATTTTACGTCAAATATAAATTACATTGTGACCGACAAATTGGATAGCGACCTCCAGCGTCTTTGCATGTTCTTTTCGACGTCTTTCCTAGTCGAAGTTAAATAATTGTGGTGGAGTCCGTTACATCTGATTGGTCATCCTTCACATTCATATTGCTGACCGGTCGTTCGTCTCGGACCCCGCTACAGTGTCATTCTCGCGGACGTTAATAAGCTGAGACTTGGCCTCCATTATCTATTGGAATTTTTTTACACAACCAACGTTTGTTCGTATTTCTATTCGGCATTATTTCTGGGGTTTTTTCCTTTTATCTTTGCTAGATTTTTAACTTACATTCCACAACTTACTGATATTACACCCAGCAATTTCAACATTATAAAGATAATACCGAATTACCAATCTAGTACTACACCTAAAGTCGGGTTACCATAGAGGAAAGCTCACTATGAGAATTGCCATTAAAATACATCTAGAAAAGGGAAACTACGTTATGGCGGCGAAAAATCACTGAAGTCGAAATGCTAGATCAAGACTTATAACAATGCATGTTCTTTTGTTTTTATTCATAATCTCTATATAGATAGCAGAAGCATCAAATTAGATGTGGTGGCAATATTCAATGCACGTATGAGAGGAAAAGTAATATATGTAACGTTCATTTGGCACTATTTATTTCAGTGTTTTATTTTTTTAGATTTTAAGCTATTGATATTTACTAGCCTGAGGTTTATATGCAAGCGTCTCTAATGCAACCAGAAAGTAACCTGTAACGCAACCAAAAAGATTGAAACACGCCATTATCACAAGTTTTTTTTTCCGTTTCAAATGACATAATTAATTCCAAATCCTGGTTTTAAAATTGGCTCAAACCCTGTCATTTCTATCCTTACAAATCTCGGGGTTTGCAACTACAATATGCTAGATATGAATTAATTTTGTGAAAAAAGGACTAAAAGCAAAGGATTAAAATATCGAGACCGACTTAGTAACCAATATATTAGATTAAGGCCTTTAGGAATTCTCTAAATTGCGTTTACTTTAACAGATTTATAAAAAGATCTTCATTAGGATCGAACTCGTTGCACAAATTTTAAAAGTAACGTGCTTTAAATTCTGTGACTGTTTGAGAGATATTGCTTTCTTCGAAATATTGACTAGAATGAAACTTCTAAATTTCTTCAGTCAATTACAGAATTAATTTCAGTTGACCAACAATGGAAACGCTTCATAAATTATGCTTCCTTGGATACTTACTTAACATCACTGTGATGAGTTGGTCACTTAGAAAAACTCCCTATTGGTTTGTGTCAAGAGTCCACTAACTGCATCTCCACAAAAAGTGTTCACCATTTTACTGTGTGTATATCTACCCTTTTTGAGTCTGGTTCAAAAAAAAAACTAATAACCTGTGAAGGTTCAAATACCATAAAACAAGCCGTTTTAAAATGTATTCCTGGTTAACTCCATGCAGTCATACAAATACATGAATAACGAGACCTGATTATGTGCCCCTCTTTCACTTGGCCACATGTAAAACCAGGAACTTTAGAGATCAAGTCATGTTAGTGAATATAATAGACTGTAGTTGGTACAGCTTTAAAAATCTCTCTTCTGGTGATATTAAAGTCTGAATATAAATGGAATGAAAAAAGGGACCATTTTTACAATCTTGGTGTGGAGTAAAATTAAGATGTGAGAATTTACCTTATGTTTCAGATATAAAACGATTCACCCAGAAAGCTTCATTCCCAAGAATTTTCGTTCTCTACATTGAGTGACTCTCAAGCCTTATGTGAGATGAATTTGAGTAGAAAAAATACAAAAGCTTTCAGAATTCTTGTGTATAAGTGTTTCCCTTGTGTTTCAGATATAAAACGATTCACCCAGAAAGCTTTTTCCCAAGAATTTTCATTCTCTATCTTGAGTGACTCTCAAGCCTTGTATTAGATAAATTTGAGTTGAAAAAATCAAAACTTTTCAGCATTCTTGTATATAAGTGTTTCCCCTATGTTTCAGATATAAATCAATACACTCAGAAATATTTTCCCCAAGAACTGTCATTCTCTATATTGAGTGACTTTCAAGCCTTTTTAAATAAATTTGAGAAGAAAAATCAAAACATTTCAGCATTCTTGTGCATGAGTGTTTCCGGGATAGATTCTTTTTACCTTCCTTCTTGTGGAAGCATTATTAAAATAAAGCTTGAGAATTTGATTTCTTTAACATATTGACAAGAAAGAAAAGTTGATATTTCTTCAGTCAAATAAAGAATTCATTTCATCTGACTACCAGTGTTAAACATTCATAAATTCTTTTGTTTCTACTTTCGGGGAGACTTAGTCACCGAGTCCTGGGTATGATGATAAACTACATCCAGCAGCCAAATTGAGACCACGTCTTAATTGCTGTTGTTCCCAGGTTCACGTTGACCCAGGGTGGTAGCACCTGTTAATGTCCCAGCTACGGGCAAATAGTAAAGTCCCAAATAGCAATCAAAACACTAGAAAAGTATAAAAACATACGTTGTATTTAACAAATAACGACATCTATTAGAAAGATGAAATTTAAATTGTTAATTATTGCTTTATTACAAAATTTTAACATAACAACAGATAGCTATTAATTTGAACATCTGAGCACAAATAGTTATTAATTACAAAAAATTAGTAATTAATGTACAATACTATACATAACTACATGTATAAAATGTCGTATTTGATAAAAGTTAAAATAATAACAATAAATGCGTATAAAATGGCGTATATTGTGGAAAATTCCTTTTTACACAATATAGAGATTTGTGCTGTTATAATGCTTATTAACTAAACAATAATAATACTGAAAAAATTTAAAACATTAAAGTATATTTAATTACATATCCCTTATGTCTGTCGCGATCTGTAAAATACAAGCAATATAAGTAAAATTTTAGCAACAATACATCTTATCAACGACAAATTGTATATCTAAATAACATACGTTTACACTGAAAGTACAAAATTAAGTAAAAATATCTATTTGAAAGCGCATAAACTTGTGTACGAAATATGTTTGAAAGAATAAAATTGTGTAAAAAAGCATCTGTGTTTGAAAGCATAGAAATATGTCCAAAATATATGTTTGAAAGCATAAAATTATGTACTAAATATGTTTGAAAGCATAAAATTATATAGAAAATATGTTTTCAAATGCATAAAATTGTTTACAAAATATATGTTTGAAAGAATAAAATTATGTCCAAAATATATGTTTGAAAGCATAAAATTGTGTACAAAATATGTTTTTAAAAGCATAATATTGTGTACAAAATATTTTTAAAGGCATAAAATTCTGTTCAAAATTTGTCTTTGAAATCAAAGAATTGTGTACAAAATACGTGTTTGACAGCATAAAATTATATAGAAAATATGTGTTTAAAAGCTTAAAATTGTGTATAAAAACTGTTTGAAAGCATAAAATTATGTACCAAATATTTAAATTACGGTATTAAATAACCTATTGAGGTTGATATGACACAAAACAAAATCAACCAATTAACCAACCAATTGTAACATTAAAAGCTGGAACAAATTTCTGGACTTTAAAATAATAAAATTTTGTTTAAATTTTGTAATTTGACCCGAGGCTAAATTCGCATGTAGTGTAAAAGTGTCTTCAATTCTGTGCAAATGTGGGGAAACTATCTATGAATTTTGATATATTAGAACAATTTTAGGAAAATCTATGACAAAGTAGAAAAATATCTACGATGCGTTTTACCGAGTAGGACTTCATCAGACTAAAGTGATATTTACATTGATATGATTACACATGCGCATTAAGGAGAGGAGACGTTGAAATTGTAAATTTAAATTATTTCCCCAAGAATATATACCCAAACATATGTAAAAAAAAAATTATCTTCTTACTATTACTATGGTTTATCTGGCCATTAAAGCACATTCTAAATATTTTCGCCTTAATAAATTGTTTTCTCTTTTAATTAGAGTAGCATTTTTTTAAAATTAAAATTGTGTTCAGTCCCATTGCGGTAAGCAACTAATGACTTGATTTGTAACAATTCCCTCTTGTGTTCATATAAACTGTTATTTATGACACGACAACTTGTCAAATTTGTCATATTTTTTTCCCTAGCAACAAATAGCTACACTTGATAGAAAAGAAAACAAAGGGAGAAAAAAACGAAGAAAAGGAAAAGTAATTGCTACACCCTAAACGTACGCACATTTGTGCTGACGGTTGCACGCGCACGAACGTACATCCTCACAGACGGACGCAGGGCCGCGCGCACGCGCAAACATTCATGCGCAAACAATACAGAAAAAAAATCTTGCACCAAACATAAAAAAGAAAAATCAAGAAATATAATAAGTCAATTGCTGATACCTACTGAGGAGTGAACGACCGCGTCCCCCTACGAGATTCTGGAGGTAAAGTAACATCAATCAGCTAAGTGACAAACTAATATTAATTATATATATATATATATATATATATATATATATATATATATATAATTTTGTCATCCACAGACAGACTGTTTCGCTGTTTCACAGCTCATCAGTGTGGCTAGACGTCCGGTTGCCTCTAGCTAGGATCGAAACCCGACTGAATAGGCGTCGTCGGCTCACGGCAGGGATGAAGGTGAATTTTAGCGTGTTTATTTTTAGATTTAGATAAACACACAGTGACTGACAGTGACTCAATTCTGCCGAAGAGTCATGCTATATTAGCTTAAATAGTCACTGTTTACAAACTCATACCTCTTACCAACAGAGCTTAAGCGAAATTAATTTTTCAGGGGCCAATATTTTTGACATCCACAGACAGACTGTTTCACAGCTCATCAGTGTGACGTCCAGTTGCCTCTAGCTAGGATGGAAACCCGACTGAAATGGCGTCAGTCGGAACTTCTACCACTAAGCCGTCGGCTCACGGCATGAAGGTGAATTTTAGCGTGTTTATTTTTAGATTTAGATAAACACATAGTGACTGACAGTGACTCAATTCTACCGAAGAGTCATGCTATATATATATATATATATATATATATATATATATATATATATATATATATATATATACATATATGTGTGTACGTGAGTATATATATATATATATATATATATATATATATATATATATATATATATATATATGAGTGTAACAGCAAAATTGTCCAAATAATGTAACAGCAAAATATCCAGATGTTAGGTTAAGTTTGAACCGTTATATCTTAGAAATGATTAAAGATATTTTACTGGAATTCTCCGAGGCTTTTATAACACTACTTCGAATGTATAATTACTCTCTAAGCTTAACAGAAGAATCATGATGAAATCGATCATAAACAAAAATTACATGTTCATCATTAATTAGTCATAGCTAAGGATCGGAAGCTCATAAAGGATTGAAATAAAGTCCAAATATATGTATATATATTATTCCAGGATCATTTTTCAACCTATTCAAGATTATCTTCGCCCTCTCTAACCTTCTAACTTTCTGTCCTATAGTAACAAGTTGCCTCACAGTTTTTATGTACGATTTCATTTTCAATTCTGTTTTCACTGTTCTTTGAACAGTCATAGCTGAAACTCCTCTCTCACGCGCCAAACGTCTTATGGATTGAGTTGGATCTTTTCTAATTGCTCTCTTTAGCTCTATGTTGAAATGATGATCCTTCTTCTTGCTGTGGGCTCCTGATCCAGTTTTCCTCTCTACTGCTCTTTTTTAAAACTTACTCTTCTCTTGATGGTTCTTGAATGGACTTTGAATATGGAAGCCAGAGTTTGAATGTTGGTACCATTACTGAAGGCCTGAATGATCTTTTTCCTCTCACCATTGCTCAGTTGGGAAGACAGTGGTACTGACACAAAACCTGGTATATTTTTAGCTGAATAACACAAAGTGTTTTTCAGTGAATCTTACATCAAATGATGTCAAGATGGCTAAACGTCTTATCTAAAATCTTGGAAAAACGAAAGTTTAGTGTTGTTTTTTTAAATTAAACATTATATAGCTGTTCTTACTTTTAAGTGTATATTTTTGTGTATCGGTAAGTTTGTATGTTATGGTATAGCTATAAACTTTTAAATGCTTTAAGAATATATAAGTTCTGTTCAGTTACGTCCTTAAGAAATAGAAAAATAAAACGTCTGTCATATTTCGATTTTTTATCCTTATTGCATATATGGTAAAAACGAATTTTAGGTTAGGGTTGACCTTTTTCAAAACTTAAAAAAAATTAATGCCCTTTTCATTTCTTCTGGACAAATGTTCATCGATTTATGATACACAGTAACACAGGATTACAAAAATATGATATAAAAATTGTCCGAATATTTACCAAGCGGTTTCGGCTATACTTTTAGCCATTATCAAGGATGAATTGTATTTTACATTTAACCGAGTATGTGCATTGTTTTGTGTATGTATCTAGAGATATAGGAAAGTTTTATTTTCCAAACACGGTCATCACATTGTGGCCGTGTTCATAGTTGATGTTATTGTGTGTTGGCTTTTGTAAATTTCTAATTGAGCTATGGTTAGAGTGATATAACGTGAGTCTTCTTGTTAAACATCTTGCAGTATAACCAATATAATTATTTTGTATTGGTCAGGAACACAGCTCCTTAAATTTAAATCCACATGGAAACCTACTAAACACTATCCGCAACACGGTGGTTGATAATACAGATATAATAGCATCGCCCACATGTACAAAAAGGATAAAAATAATGGAAGCATTCATAATAAGAAAAGAAAAGGCCAACAGCCAATAATATGAACACGGCCACAGTGAGCTGACTGTGTTTGAAAAAATAAAGCATTCCCGCAACTATAGATACAGAAAACAATGGATATATTCAGTTAAAAGCAAAATAAAATTAATCCTTGACAATGGCCGAAAGCGCTTGATAAACATTCGAACAATTTTTATATAATTTATGTCCTGAAAAGAAAAAAAAATTATACAAACACATGAGAAATTATATAAAAACCGGAACCACTATACATTGTCAGTCGTTTTCAACGAAACTTGCATAAAAGAAGGATTACTACCCGAAAACACAATACATATATATATATATATATATATATATATATATATATATATAGAGAGAGAGAGAGAGAGAGAGAGAGAGAAAGATTGATATATATATATAGATATGTATATATCGGGGATTGCAAAAACAGGCTTACAGTATTATAATAGTATTACCGCTATCATAATAGATGTGGTTCATTTAATACTTTTTGCCTGCACATTTTGTTCATTATTACTGTATATCTACTTTTGAACCCCTAAATATATATACACACACACGTGTGTGTGTGTGGGGGGGGGTGATTTGATTAATAAATGAGAAAAAGTTTAACCTACTCAACAGACCATACACCTCGGTACTTTGAAATACTGTTTGACATCCACACACTGTTAGAATTTTTTTACTTTGATGTTCAAAGTTATTTCATTATTTTTGTATCGATCTTAAGCAACGCGACTCGATGACATTAAAGCGAAAACAGGTCAGATTGAGTTGGATGTTAAAGTTAAAATCGAATCTACATCTAATGGGCAAAAAAACACTCACACGTCAGCAAATATCAATTTATAATAATAATAATAATAATAATAATAATAATCAGCTATTTTTCGCTATCTTTTTCACAACCCTCCTTGAGTAAACTAGGCCGCATGTACCCGCGTAAATAAAAACAAACTAGCAATTCACATGTCTTTAATATAATATCGTATATACTCGACTATATAGCGGGTTGCACTATAGACAGGTAATACTTTTGAAAAGGTTAAAATCATGCATTTTCGGTCACCGGTGGTATTCTAAATAGTTAATTTTTTGTTGAGAGTTTAAAATTCATGCAAAAATATTCAGAGGTCGTACTATACAAGAAGTCAACTTATACTCCAGTATATATGGTAAATCGAGTCCACGAGTTAGGAGAACCCACACTTAAAACTGTTGCGAAATCACCTACACTTATGTTGTTGTTTGTGGTCTTCTTCTTTTTCTTCAGCTCGCCACCTCCTCCTTCAGCTTCTTCTCATCTTCCTACTCTTTTTTTTCTTCTCCTCCTTCTTCTCCTGCACCTCCTCCTCCTCCCCCTTCCTCTTCTTCCTCTTTTTACACTAACTGCTCACGGAGGTTACTCACTGTTTCGCCTCTGTTCCATCTACATTCAATATGACACTGCATTGGAGGATGACGTTTACTGTGAATAAAGAACACCAATAAACCACTCCACAGTGTTTTGTCAAGGCGACAATTTCAGTTTATGCTTTTGGGTGATAAAAATGAAAGAAAAAAATGTCAATGCTACGTCTCTTCAGGTCACGACATTCTCCACAGATTTCTCAATTTTTTTTTTATTTGTCATATAGTGGAGTAGTTTAGTGTCACCTTCTCTACGATTTGGAATTAAGGGTTTTTGCTCTTATTAGACTTGTTACCAACTAAGGCTAGACATCCCTACGTACCGAGATTGTTTCACTTATATCTAAGGCGATACGTGATGAATTCATGGCTTCAAAGGGACAGGAGTCTAATGGTGAAGGCAAGAGA
>OZ038497.1:53057497-53074997 GCA_964036315.1 Acanthosepion esculentum | reverse complement strand
CACAAAATACACACTCAAATTGTATTCGATAAACAATATTTATCAAAACAATTCTTAAAGAATCTAACGTATATTTATCTAAAACAAACGATGTGTTAGGTAAAAACGTTCCAAACTTAACATCCTAGATTCTCTAAATGTATATATATCTTCTTAGATTCGTTCTTGAATAGCATAATTCTCTTTGATAAGAGTTCTTTTCATTTGACCCTTCCTGCTATTCTTTAATATTACAAGAGCCTGATAAAGTTAAAAATGAAATACTGGTGCCATATTTGTGCCGGAGCTACCCCGACCTCACTTTCCAGACTTGATAGAGTCCAACATCGTCTCCGAGTCCTTGTGAATAACGAAATACTCTACACCCTTCAAACTTTTAGCCACAGGCGGGATGTGGCAAGCCTCTAGCTGCTCTATCTCTACTTCCACGGAAACTCCTCGGACGATCTACGTTCCCGGGCCCAGCGGAGGCAAACCGTCACAGCAAGAACACGCCACGTACATAGTAGCAAACCACCCACATTCCCTCCGTATTCCATCGGTGAGAAACAAGTTCCAGTCGAGCAGCTTCTTCCCGCGATTCATGGCCTTATGGAACCGACTCCCAACAGGATGTGGCCCTGATCAATCCAATCTTAACCTGTTCAAGGCGGGGGTAAACCGTTGTCTTCCACTCCTATACACAGAAATGACCTCCAAACGTAACCTTCTTCCTTGTGTGGTCCCCATGCCTTGTAAAGGGTGAAGCTCACTGCAACTTAAGGAGGAGATGCCCTGGATTGAAAAAGATAGTGAGTATTTTTTCACAATGGCATTAAAGTATTTGATCATAGATGTCTCCAACATCTAGAGAGTGCAAACGCAAGGACGAAACAATCTACATTAAAACGAACAGCCTGTTCTCGTAACCTACAATCTTGTACCGAATGTAGTCTTTGTCTGTTATTTTTTAGTAAAATGTGTATAAATAAATCTATCTTAACCAGTGAGAATTTCGTCATGATAGTTGATTTAATGGGCTCTCCTTGCTACCTCGACAGCTTGAATTTAAGCATATAACTAGATTGGCAATTAGGTTTCATACTTATAACGCTGAATTATTTAGTTCTATTCTAATAGTTTTTTTCTCACACTTGTCGCATGTGGAACTCTTTTCCCGTTTCTTATTTCACTGCCACCTACGAGATTCAAAAATTTAAATGGAACTTCAATCGTCATCTCCTTCTTCCTGAAGCCTGTTCTTTTATTGTCATATTTTCTCATTAAAAACTTCGAACTCACTACCTTTAACCGCTTGCGTCTTAGTGGCATTATTGCCTTGATTTGGGTGAAATGTTTAAAAAAATGTTTTTTAATTGATTAACTCTTTGAAAGATTCTATTAGTTTCATCAGTATTTCATGTCTCTTTATACGTCACCATTCCATAGTCTGCAATGTCTTATTTCTCAGTTGATATTTTTGTTTATGCACATCAATTCTGGGTTCTGGAACCCGTTAACAATTTAAATCTTACTTTGCTTTTATCAACAAATTTCTATCTTGGTACAGAAATCGTTTTGTCATTTTCCATATTTCATATTCACTTTTAGGCATGTCTGATTGAATAAATTATTGGCATTATGTCTTTTTTTTTAAGCTTATCACCCCAAGCAAGGCTGGAAGCCACTAGCACGCAAGGGGTTACAGAAGGTTTGGAGGAAGAGCAGATAGGAGTGGTAAAGGAGAGGATGTGGAGAAAGACAGGGGATCGATCAAGGCAAGGGGGTTACAGAAGATTTCGAGCGAGAGCAGATAGGAATGAAAGGTGAAAGGATGTGGAGAAGGGAAGTGGATAGATCAAGGCAACTGGAGATGTCGATTGACGTTACACTTAAATAGTTGGAGATTGTATTTGTCAGGGAAACAGGAATAAGGAAGGGAGTTCCACAGGCGAGATGTGCGAGAGATGAAGCTATTGAAGTAGAAGAGACGTCTACATCTAACAGTTTCAACGGTGAAGGGGTGGGAACGGGATGCCAGCCTCGTAGGACGTTTAAATTCATGAGGCCTAGGAACCACCGAAAGCAGCTCATCGGAGCAATTACCGTGAAAGTATTTGTAAAAATGACAGAGCGAGGCAACGTCGCGTGTGCTAATTTTTAATATAATCCATTCATACTCACAAATAACTTTCCGTATATTGACGTTGAAGGATGAGAGAAATGTGCTGTAGCTGTTTAAATTTCTTTTATTTTCATTTCCCAAGTACTTTCGATCTTTTTCCAAAATCATCTTCAGGGGTGCAAGTAATACAATACTATATATATATATATATATATATATATATATATATATATATATATATATATATATATATATGATGATCTTGGAAAAAAGATCGAAAATACATGGGAAATGTAAATAAAAGAAATTTAAACAGCTATCGCACATTTCTCTCATCCTTTAACATCAATAAACAGAAAGTTATTCGTGAGTATGAATGGAATTTATTAAAAATTAGCAGACATAATGTCAATAATTTATTCAATTAGACATGCTTAAAAGAGCATTTTCTGCCTAAACACACACACACACACACACACACACACATATATATATATATATATATATATATATATATATATATATATATATATATTAAAGACATTTATAATATGTTTAACGTTCTTTTTATAGATACAAGTATTTAAGCAAATGCTCTGTTTTATAATACTTGTATCTATAAAAAGAACGTTAAACATAATATAAATGTCTTTAAATAAATTGTCGGACTATGTCAAATTCTAAAATATATATATATATATATATATATATATATATATATATATATATATATATATATATATATATATATATATATAACCAAGGAAATACAAGGAATATCCGGAAAGTTAGAAATAGCAATAAATTGATTGGTATTTGAAGGGCCTTAATACAGAGCTCATAGTATATGGTATCATAATAAAAAACGATTGCCACCATGAAACAGGGGACAGACACGGAGATTCGATATACGATAAAATGTTTAAATGAATGAGATGTTTAAATGTTAAGGTAAACGTTTCAACTTTGGCTCCCAAAGTAATTGACAAGAATACATAAATTCTAAAGGTTAAAAAATGGGTGAAAAGTATTACCTTGGCTCCAGGCTAAGCTTACGTCCATGTCAAGTTGAAACATTGGTTCTCGTACGATCACCCAGGTTAAGCAACGTAGAACCTGGTCAACAGCTAAATGGGTGATCGCTTGAGAATACATACCAGTAATTAAAGTCTTGTCGATCGTTCCGTTAACGACAAAGATTTAGTCACTGGTCAGTAAGCTTAGAATCGATCTTAATTCTTTCTGCTTTATTTAGCGCGCGCGCACAGACACACACACACACACACACACACATATATATATATATATACTCATTTATTCGAAAATTGTAACATAAAAATGTTATAAATTCACTACAAAAATAGCCATTTTTTTCAACACGTCTGGTGCTTAACAAGTGATGGTGTTGAGAATATATATATATATATATATATATATATATATATATATATATATATATATATATATATATATATATATATAGGGTGCGACTGGTATTTGAGGACAGATTTTATGGATTAGTAAAAAACTTGTGTTAACAAATGAATATAATTATATTTGATTACAAATAATTAAACATGAAATTTAGCTAACTATTATTTAATTTTATTCAATAAAATTACTACTAACATCAATCTGATTAACTGGTCCTTATTTATGTCATACATTACTATTGCTATTGCAGCTTTAAGAGAGTCTTTGGTGTTATGAGGCTGTTTATTAACCTCCTTCTCAACAACACTGCACACATAATAGTCTAGCGGATTGAAATCTGGAGGGTTAGGAAGCCAAATGTTGGGTATGATGTGGTCGTATAAATGGTCAGCCACCATTCTTGCAACTCTGAGAAAACGGGCAATATCCAAATCGCTCTGATCAGCCTTTAATGCCACAATCACAGCATGCCTTTTCATTTCATTTGTTATCATAGGGTTTGCCATTCTTGATTTCTGAAAAATAAAAGCATTAGAAGTTAGTGGGAAGCAGTATTAATCTTAAATCTGTATGTCCTTAAATACCAGCCGCACCCTGTATATCCCTCAAATAGGTTTAAATCATTACAAAAACTAGGCTTTAAATCGATCTGAAGTCCTTATAATTAATTTCACACCTCCCACACAGACATAAATTCGGCTAACGGCCAATATCCCGTGAGCACACCGGTTGCCGTACAATCATCGAAATTAAGGAACGCCGAATCTGGTCATCAGTACCCCTTAAGAATACCAGGTGCTGTGAACTTGGATGTGCAGGTGGTATAATGGATAATTGCTCGGAATTGGGAACTTGAAAGCCAAATTACAATTCTAGCCGGTTTCATTATATTCACTTACGTGTAAACACCCTTGGGAAACGTATGAATCCAACTCTTATTCCCCAGCTATGGGTTATTTAGTTGGGCTTGTATCTGTAAATAATTATTAACTGCAAAAAAATCTTACAATCTAATAACAAATATTTAAATATGCTGCAAAGGTCGATAAGCCGTAAAAAACAAAAGAATCAATCCAATCTATTCGAGATGGTTAGATACACGCCCCTGTATCGCTGAAGTAAGTCCTCGGTGTCTGCAACAAACATTTTATTGCGTGCGTGGCCGAGCCGTGTATTTAACAGTCCAACCATGAGATAAGTGTTCGAATCTCAACATGGTCGGTTAGTCATCATATGGCATCTGTCTGGGAAGACATTCCCAGGATTCATCAATTTTGGAAAGTGTCTGAAAACCATACCACGAGATTTTTTTTATAAGCATTTCACCCTAAGCAAGGTGGGAGTACCACTAGTACGCAAGGGGTTACAGTGAGTGAAAGTAAGAGAAAAGACTGTGTATAGGCGGGATTGAAGAAAGGTTAAAAAGATTAACGGAGATCAAGGCATCAGAAGATGTCGATTGACATTACATTTAAATTTTTGAAGATTATTATTATTATCAGGGAAGCAAATAAGAGGAAAGGAGTTCAACTATTGGAAAGTGTGAGAGTAGAAGAGGCGGTTACATTGAACTATTTCAACGGTAAAAGGGTGGGACCTAGATGCCAACCCAGTAGCACGCTTAAATTCATGCAGTCGGGGCACGAGTGAAAACAGCTCGTCAGAGCAGTTGCAATGACAATATTTGTAGAAAAGACAGAGGAAAACCACATTACGTCGGTGAGAAAGTAACTGGATTCGAAACCCCATGTTAGGACCTATCACATTGTATATCTGTCTTTGGATTTTGTCGAGAACCGCGGGGGCAACAGTATTCTACGCAATGGATGAATGATATATTTGTAAATACGAAGGATGGACTTAGACGAGAAAAAACCTTCTGGCGCGCGTAGAGAAGAAAATTTCCTTGTGGGAGATGCAGCTATTGATTCAATGTAGTTATTCCACCTCAGCTCAGTGGAAAACGTGATATAAACTATCTGGAACAAAATGAATAGAACGGACTGTTCGGAATCTATTGATATTTGTAGTGGCATGAAATCACAAGTCATCGTGGCCGAGAATTTGAGTGTACTGGCTTCGTTCGAACTGGTGAGCCCCGCCATAATATGCGCTCTCTCAGAAATGGAACTAAAGCCGCCTCAGCATCGTTGCAGTATAAACCGACGATTGGCTGTATGGTTGTTATATGAGCACAAATATACCGGAGCCTGCGTCTACATCAGGAATGAACCATTATCAGAGAGGCATGATCAGAAACTATGAACCAGCCATACAAGAAATACACAATTTCCTTTACCTACTATTTCAAATATATATTTTTAAATAAGGTAACCTCCAACAGTTTCTTGTCTCGCACTTCCCGACTGTGAAACTCCCTTCCTCTTACTTGCTTCTCTGATAACTATAATCTTCAAAAATTTAAATGCAACGTCAACCGCCATCTTCTGTTGATTTAACCCCGTTCATCTTTTATCCTTTCCTCAACCCCTTCTATACACAGTCTTTTCCCTCATTTTCACTCTCTGTAACATCCCCCACATGCGTGCTAATGTCACTCTCGCCTTGCTTGGGGTGAAATGCTTATATATATATATATATATATATATATATATATATATATATATATATATATATATATATGTATATGTATATGTGTGTGTGTGTGTGTGTGTGTGTGTATTTAGGCAGCAAATTCTCTTTTAGACATGTCTGATTGAATAAATTACAGACATTATGTCTGCTAATTTTTAACAAAATCCGTTGATACTCACGAATAACCTTCCGTGTATTGATGTTAAAGGGTAGGAGAAATGTGCTCTACCTGTTAAAATTTCTTTTATTTTCATTTCCCAAGTACTTTCGATCTTTTTCCAATATCATCTTCAGAGGTGCAAGTAATACAAAACTATATGTTGTTCATTAATATGATTACAGTTTCGACCCATCCTCATTCCCTTCGTATTTCTAAGGAGATATTATACCGAAATCTTCTTCCCTTCTTCGTGGAACAAAGTCCCTCGACGAAGATTCCTCGACCACTAGAAAATTTTCCGGGGGGGGGGCATTTCAACGTGATGTAACGTTTAGCAATCTTATCTCGCTAGATGAATTGCAACTGAAAAGTGAGTTGGATACTCACTGAATGCATCTAAACTGTCAGACATGTGCCACATCTGAACAACGGATAGAAAATTACCTTAACCTCATCAGGACGAGGGTCAACCGTTATCTATATATACAGTACTAAAAATATTTTAAGTGAATAAGATTTTAAAATACGAGTTGTTTATACAGTATTTTAATTTTAAATTACTTCAAAAAGATAACTTTTTGAATTAAAATATTTTTAACATAAAGACAGACACAACGAGATCCCGCTTTGCTGTTTCGCCCAGTTGTTTGTAGAGGAATTATTTATATTTCAGCTTTCTTTAAACAGACAGTATATTAAATATTTAAAAATTTATGTTTTGACATATTTAAAAATATTTCCAACTAAATATGATTTAAAATATTTTTTGGTATATTAAAAATATTTTTACGTTAATCTGATTTCAAAATTATTTTAAGTGAATAAGATTTAAAAATACGAATTTTTTATACAGTAAGTATTTTTATTTCAACTTTCTTCAAAGGTTTCACAACCTGGACCGTCAGTGACCCAACGAGTCACGGGTAATCTAGTTATATATATTTTCATAATGTACATTTCTTACGTTCGTATAACAACCCCATTCAATAACACTATAACTTGGGTGGCTCTTGGGCCGTGTATTGGGTAAACAACAGAGTAAAAAAATAGAAACTTGTAGTATATACTGGAGATATTGCAAAGGCTATTACCTATTTGCAACAACGCTGTCGCCTTAACAATTTTTTAAAAACATGTAAATTCGTAAGAAACAAAGTAAAGACTTTAAATGCTATTTCACATATGAAAATAATTGCTGAAAATATTCCTTGAAGATGAAGACCAGATTTGGGGTAACAGATATGTTATTCTACAGAAGGATGCTGAGAATACCATGAGGGAACAGGTAAGCAACGAGAAAATAAGAGCAAAAAGAAGACTTTTACTTAGAATCAGAAAGAGACAGTTGAACTAGCTTCTATGATGTATATGAGAAAAGACGGCCTGGACAATTTGACACTCACAAGACACATAGAAGGAAAAACAGATAGAAGAAAGCAGCGAGTAGCCTACCTAACAATATTTTGTAAATGGATGCAGAAGAAGGATTTTGAAGACGAAGCTTACTGATAGCTACAAAAGAGAGAATGCCGTGGAGATCCTTGACTATTCTCGTCTTGAATAGACAAAGCAGATGGCAGAAGAAAAAGGTAATCTGGGTCATAATATTCTGAACCTTTTCCCAGTGTGAAGCAGCGAGTAATCTGACTAATGAACTTGTGTATATGGATGGCAGAACAGGAACTTGGAGGTACAGTATGGCAATAAATAACTCCTAATTCTATAAAGAACAGGTGGTTAGGGTAAACGTAATATTAGCCGTTTTTCAACAAGAAAACATGTAGCTTCTCTGCCTGAGCAGTCAATCATACTTTCGGTAAAATTTTATATAATCTTTCTGTTAAAACAATTTTTCACTAAAATTGGTTGCTCAAGGCTAGAGGAAAAATGGTCGGTTCCCTGTAGCGCTCAAGTAACTACCTAACTCTTCGTGTTATCCTCTAACTTTACAAGAGTCAGCTCTGGTCCAAATTGGAGTACTTTTGTCATATTTTGGCGGGAACTTCCCAGTCATCACCTTTCAGTCTTGATAGAGTCCAATAGTGTCTAAAAGTCCATCTAGGTGACAAATTAATATTCCAACCTCTCTCTCTCACTCACTCTCTCTCTCTCTCTCTCTCTCTCTCTCTCTCTCTCTCTCTCTCTCTCACTCACGGGCGGGATGTGGAAAGCTGCTATATCGCTACTTCCATGGGAAGTGCTCAGACGAACTGCATTACTTGGTTCCGCCATTTCTAACCTTTACAGTCAGGGCTCATCATGCCACACACATTGTAGCAAACTACCTACATTTTCTCTGTATCCCATAAAATTCCGAAAATGAAAATAGACGAAAACTAAAATATAAGAAAAAGAAGAATTTGGGGGAGAAAAGAAGGAAAATGGAGACTTAGACGTAGGAAAGGAAAAAGGAAAGCTAAAAACGAAGAATTGAGGCAGTTGGAACTGTGTTTCGAATAATAATAATAATAATAATAATAATAATAATAATAATAATAATAATAATAATAATAATGGTGGGTGGATAAAAGAATAAGAAAAAAGAAACGGATATTTCAAAAAAATTTCCACCCTCCAAACTCTCTCTTTCTTTCTTTCTTTCTTTCTTTCTTTCTTTCTCTCTCTCTCTCTCTCTCTCTCTCTCTCTCTCTCTCTCTCTCTCTCTCTCTCTCTCTCTATTGCTCTCTCTCTCTCTCTCTCTCTCTCTCTCTCTCTCTCTCTCTCTCTCTCTCTCTCTCTCTCTCTCTCTCTTTCATAGGCGGGATGTGGTAAGCTGCCCTATCGCTACTTCCATGGAAAGTGTTCAAATGAAGAAATTTGCGGTGTTTGTCGAAACTAGATCTGCCTAAGCATTATTCTATATTCAAATTCCTCTTCTCCTATCCTAAATTTGTTATAATTGATCGATATGCCGATGTATTCGAAGTGTTTGGTATTTACTAATGGAGAGCCAAGAAGAGACGCTGCACATAAAAGAAATCGCCTGGATCCCGAATGCTTTGCCTGATTTCCAGTTTCTGCAGCCATTTTTCTGGATCATCCAAAACGGCCATCACTTTCATTTTCCAGGGATTTTTCAGCTCTTTGTAAAGGTCCAGATGCATATATGTTGATAATATTTGTTCTGTGATCTGCGCAAACTACACAATCTATTATCTGGCACATTCGCCTTTTGTTTAGGACTATTTATTCTGGTTATTGTCTAGAACTGAGTGCACCATTTGAATACCAAAGACCCAGAAGATTTAATGTTTCATTCTTCAGGATGGATTATCAACTTTGCTTCACACCGTTGTGTCTGTATGGTCAAAATTCAATCCGTTTTTATATAGGTTTTATGTCCTTCGATCTTATCGTTTATTCGACTTACCTTTTTAACTTACTACACATCCCAAAAGTCACTCAAAGTAGAGGAATATTGAATGATGTTGTTGTAGGAGAGACTAAGACCTGTATATTATAGGGATATGAGTTCTAATATGGCGTTAGATAGCATAATAGGTATTTATTTTTGCGTCTTTGAAAAATGGATATATTTTCTTTAGGAGTTTGTATCGAAGGAAATCATTCGTATGTTTTTCTTTTGGTAGAGGTTACCGTATTTTGAGTTGTTTTCTAAGTTGATATATTTCATATTGTTTTTATAGTATTTTATGTTGTATTTTTGTGCTTCCATATGCATTTTGAGAACGACGCACTGTTTTCTCTTGATCTATTAGATGTGCATTTGGCTGGGAATTGTTTGTCGACTAAAAGTATGATTATACTTTTATTGATAGGCTCATTGTCACAGGGTTTCCCCATTAAAACTGCCCATACTCGGTAAATTCTTAATACTTTCTACCTTGCTACACGTGTTGCATTTCTTCTGATCCCTCTGAAACCTATTCTCGAATTCTCTAAGGCGACTTCCTTTAGGATCCTTTACGCCATATCAAAACCACGAAACAGCGTCTGTCCTTTTCGTTTTTTCCGAGTTTAACCACTAATCACTGATGCCAGTTCTACTAGATTCTTCAACAATCAGGATGTGTCGTAGCAACAATCCCCATAGCATCAACGGCAGCAGTTACTGTCACAGTGGTGATGGTGCTAGTCAGGGCCGTTGACAACTATTGAAATCTTTTTTCTCGTGTTAAACGCCGTTCTTTTAAAACAATATTTACGTATCGATTGAGTCGAGCAAGAAAGATACATATAGAAAAACAACTGGAAAAGAATGAGAAGTAAGAAGGGTGTAAGAGAGGAGATAGTGAGGAGGTTTAAAAGAAAGAAAGAAAGAATCGAAAGTGATGGACAGGAAGAAGAAATAGAAATAAAGGAGGAGGGGGAATTAAGAACGGTGAGGAGAGGCAATAAGTTGACGATAAGTTAATAGAAGAGGGCAGGCAAAAGAAATAAACAAACAAAGAAAAAAAGAAATTGTGGAAGTCAATGGAAGGATGAGGGTAGAGATGGAGAAAAAAGCAAATGAAGGGGAGGAAAAGGTAAAAAAGATAAGTAAAAAGAAAATAGTAGTAGTAGTAGTAGTAAGAAGAAGAAGAAGAAGAAGAAGAAGAAGAAGAAGAAGAAGAAGAAGAAGAAGAAATGGAAACAATAGATGAAGTATAAAGGAATGAAAAGAAAGATAAAATAACTAAAGAAAGAATTAAAGAGAAAAGAACTGAACATTCGTAAAGAAAGAGAATAAAAAATGAAGGTGAATGAAATAAAATGCTAACAGAGAAGGAAAAGAGAAAATGATGCGACGAAGAAGTTAATGAAGAGTTTAATGAATTACGGTTAATAAAAAAATAGACGAAAAGCAAAGTAGAATATTAATGAAATATAATAATAATAATAATAATAATAATAATAATAATAATAATAATAAGAAGAAGAAGAAGAAGAAGAAGAAGAAGAAGAAGAAGAAGAAGAAGAAGAAAAGAAGAAGAAGAAGAAGAAGAATTTGGAGGAGAAAAGAAGGGAAATGGAAACTTAGACGGAGATAGTAAAAAGGAAAACTAAAAACGGAAAAGAAGTGAGGCAGTTGGAACTGTATTTAGACGAAGAAGAAGGAGGAGGAGGGGAAGAAGAAGAAGAAGAAGAAGAAGAAGAAGAAGAAGAAGAAGAAGAAGAAGAAGAAGAAGAAGAAAAAGAAGAAGAAGAAGAAGAAGAAGAAGAAGAAGAAGAAGAAGAAGAAGAAATGTGGGTGGATAAAAGAAATAGAAAAAGGAAAAAAACTAAAAATGAGAGACAAAAAGAAAGAGACATAGCGACAAGAAGTTGAATGGAGAATAATCGAAATAAAATCAACAAAACAGAACAGGTAAAAATGATGAAATTCAAATATCTAAGTAAACCATGAATGGCAAGTTTTGGTACGTTGTACTCAACGCATCTTACATCGTCACACTTCACTTTCCAATGTCTCTTTTTCTCTCTCAGTCGTCCTTTTCCAATTCTAGTCGTTTCGATTAAGTATGAGATCATGATTTTTTTCTTCCTTTTCTTATTTTACTTTCACTTATTTTTATCGTGTCGACATTTTCTTCTTTTCTTAATTGTGTTTATTCTCCTTTTTTACCGCGGAACTTTCTGTCTTGTTTACTCTTCCTTATTTTCCCTCCTTCAATTATTATTATTATTATTATTATTATTATTATTATTATTATTATTATTATTATTATTATTATTACGTTGTTGTATTCTCCTTAAAATCTCTGTTGTAAAACTTCATCTTCTTTCTTTTTCTCTTATCTCAACCAATTTTCTTACTTTTTTGTTCGTCTTTTTTTTTCTATTTCCTTTTCTCCTTCATTACTCTCTTGCTTCGCGTATTGATGTTCCTCCTTCTCCTTTCTTTCCTTTTTCTTTCTTTCTTTCCTTCTTTCTTTCTTTCATTCCTTCTTTACCTTTAACTTTTTCTTTCTTTATTCTTTCTTTTTTCTATTTATTTTTCTTCCTTCCGTTCTTTCTTTCTTTCTCTTTAATTTATTCTTTCTTTATTTCTTTTTCTTTTTTTCTCTCTTTCTTCTTCCTTTTTTTCTTTCTTTCTTTTTTCATGAATTATTCTCCTTTTAATCTTTTCATGTTTATTCGCGCTTTTTTCTTATTCTCTCGTCTGCACGTCTTTGGTTTTTCTTTTTTTCCTTCTGTAAGTTTATCACTTTTTTTCTGTTTCTATTTCTTTTTTGTAATCCCTCTTCAATTTTCTCACATTTTTCCTTCTCAGTTTTTCTATATTTCTTTTTTTCTTTTGTTAATTATATCTATTTTAGTAATTTCTTTCATTTTTGTGGTTTATTTCTATTTTTTCTTTTCTCTTCTTCTTCCATTTTCTGTTTCAGTCTCGACACAATTAGATTATTTTGTCTTTCTTTCTGCCTCATTTTCTTTTCTTCATTTTCTATTGCTCTCTCAACTTTTTATACTTTTCCCTTTTTTCTTTCTAAATTAAATTATTACTTTCTTTTCTTTCCTTCCATTCTTCTATCATTATTTCTTTTGTCTTTTCGTAATAACTTTCTCTTTTTAATTCCTTTCTTCATGTCTTCTTCTTCTTTTATTTCCTTTCTTTATTTCTTCTTCTTTTTCTTCTTCTTCTTCTTCTTCTTCTTCTTCTTTCCTTCCTTCCTTCCTTCATTTCTTGTTGTTCTTTTTTCTTTTCGATTCTTATTCTTACATAATTAGATCCATAATTTTTTTTCCTTCTTTTCATTTTTCGTTCAGATTCTTTACGATTTCCTTTTTCTTTTCTACAGTCGATATTTTTTTTTCCTTTTCTCGTTCTTATTCATTTTCTTGGTTAAATCATACTTTTCTCTCCTTTTCTTCAAGTCTTCATCGATTCATTTTTCCTTCGTAAAATCTTTCCCCTCTTACCTCCCATTTTTAATGCCACCTCTTCTTCTTCTTCTTCTTCTTCTTCTTCTTATTATTATTATTATTATTATTATTATTATTATTATTATTATTATTAGTATTATTATTATTAACCACCTATTTACTAAGTTTAAACCAGCATCCGACCAAATTGAAACTGTACGATGTTTTTGCGACAACCTTTCTAACGAGAATAGCCTAGTTGCTTATAAACTCATTTTCGAAATATAATGCTTTAACTGAGTTCGAACCCTGACAATTAAGACCAATGGGAAATAAACATTTATTTTTGCTACAAGGCAATACCCACTACTGATGCTATATAACAGGACTGCAACCAATATTTTCGCTTAACAATTATTACTGCCACTATATTGTTCCCCATGTACAAGTGAATTGTTTTTAGTATCATGTACTGCATCAATGAATTCATATTCTGTTTGATGAGGGAAATTGTTATGTCTTTCCCAGTGGGGACAATAGTAACAGTTTGATTCAGTGAAAAAGCCACAGTTTCGACTGCTGATTTTAAAGGGGTGAATTTCCGTCAATTCTAAGAGACTGATACAAAATAATCCTCCGCCTGAGTTATATCTATAGATCATGGTTAATACATTTATCTAGAATCCGTTCGTATGATGAGTGCGAAATTCTATGATGCTCAAAACAAAGTAGCCTTGTGTCAGATTCTTCCGGTCTTAATAAATAACAAAATATTAATAAATATAGAGATTATGCATGTTTATCTATTTTGTGGAGCCGCTCAGATAATGAGGCAGGATTGTGAATGCTTATTTTAAGATCAGATATATATTGGAGCAACACAAACTTGTTTTATTTTAATTTTTTGCTAGATTTTATCATTTGATGTACTCAACAAAGGTTATTATATATCAGCACAATATTCCTGTTCACAGATAAACTGAGAAAATATCCTTTACATTTTCGCGATATCAAATATTAATTTTTTTTCTTCTTCGTTTTCTTCTTCTTCTTCTTCTTCTTCTTCTTCTTCTTCTCCTTCTTCTTCTTCTTTATTTTATTAATTCCATCTATTTTTATTCCCATTTTTACCTATCCTTTTTTCCTCTCTTTCGTCGTACATTTCTGTTCCATTTACTCTGTCTTTTCTCCCTACATTTTTTTTATATTTGCCCTTTTTTTCTTTTTTCTATTTCTCTACCTTCTTCTTACTCCATACTTTCTTCTTCTTCCTTGTCATTCATCATCATCATCATCATCATCATCATCATCATCATCATCATCATCATCATCTCTAGCTTCTTCGCAGTCCTTTCTTTCTTCATCCACAGTGTTATTCATCATCATCATCATCATCATCATCATCATCATCATCATCATCATCATCATCTCTAGCTTCTTCGCTGTCCTTTCTTTCTTCATTCACAGTGTTAATCATCATCATCATCATCATCATCATCATCATCATCATCATCATCATCATCATCATCATCATCATCACCACGACCTCTACCTTCTTCTCACTCCTTTATTCTTCTTCTTTGTCATCCATCATCATCATCATCATTATCATTTCTACCTTCTTGTCACTCACTTCTTTCTTCTTCTGCTTCTGCTTCTTCTTCTTCTTCTTCTTCTTCTTCTTCTTCTTCTTCTTCTTCTTCTTCTTCTTCTTCTTCTTCTTTCCTCATCCTTCTTCTTCTTCCCTCATCCTTCTTCTTCTTCTTCTTCTTCTTCTTCTTCTTCTTCTTCTTCTTCTTCTTCTTCTTCTTCTTCTTCTTCTTCGTCAATCATCATCATCATCATCATTTCTACGTTCTCCTCACCCACTTCTCACTCCTTTCTTCTTCTCTGTCATCCATCATCATCACCTCCTTTATCTATCGAATAATTAATACTATTTATTTCACTTCTTTGTATCCTACCAAATTTAATCATCTTTTTCTTCTTCTTCTTCTTCTTCTTCTTATTATTATTATTATTATTATTATTATTATTATTATTATTATTATTATTATTATTATTAATATTATTATTATTATTATTATTTTGATCACTTTATATCTGCATTTTCCCGTATTTATTTCTAAGAAAAATAACTTCCGTTTTTCGTAAGTAGTCTTTTCATCCACTGCTCAACTCTCTTTCTTCTTCTTTTCCATTTCCCTCTTCCTCTCTTTTATTTATCCTCTTCCTCCGCCCCCTCTTCCTCCTCTCCTCCCCTTATTACTCCTTCAGCGAACTATCAATCCTACAACTACTACTACTACCAGTGCTATTAATTGCATTCTATCTTCCTTTTTACCTTTGCGATGTCAATCTCTCAAACGACAACTACAACAACAAATCTACATACTAGTGTCTCTGCTTCTCCAGTCACCATGACGACAGCAACACTCACCTCCTCCTCTTCTTCTTCTTCTTCTTCTTCTTCTTCTTCTTCTTCTTCTTCTTCTTCTTCTTCTTCTTCTTCTTTCATTCTCATTTCTTGTTTTCTCCTTATTTTCAAATTTTTCACAAATTGTCGAGAAAATGTGGAAATACCTAGCCATGCATGCATATCCCCTCCTGCACAAGAGCTTTCACGTTTCCCTAGTGTAACAACTGTTGGTTTGAGATGGCCCGAACACGCGAGGAAGGAAGTAGATAGATAGATAGATAGATAGATAGATAGATAGATAGATAGATAGATAGATAGATAGATAGATAGATAGATAGGAATATACAGGGATAGATAAAAATCCTGCATCATAAATTAACAATTATCCTTATTTATAGCTGTTTAGTATAAAGGTACACTACTCATAATACACTGGGACACAGATAAAGACACTTACATGCACGCACGCACATACAAGTATTGTCCACGTCCTTAAAGGCCAAGGCACATAGAAGACAAAGGTCAATTGGATCTTAATATTCTGAATTTTAACCTCTATTTCGATTCACAAAACCAAGTCCTTTTTTCAGATCAAGCTAGTTTTCTTGTTTGGAACCATTTTAAGTTTTTTCAAATATATATATTATTTTTTTAAGCCAGGATTTTAATTCGCCATTTTGCAATTACTTTCTTGTTTATTCCGTGAAATACGTTCAACTTTTTTTGCTATTGAAAGGTTTCTTGTTAATACTAAATACATTAGAATTATTTTTTTTTTTGTAAAATTATATCTTTCCTTTACCTCGTGGCAATTTTTATATAGCTGAAACTTTAAAAAAATATTAATAAGTCTACTATTAGTCATAGAACTTCTCTAAAATTTCTGTATAAACAAGATTTTCAGCAATATATCTATTTTCTAATGTTCCTTGTGTCATTATGTAAATTACGTTTTATTTTTCTGGACACAGTTACATTGAGCTGACCAAAAGAGAAACATGAAAATAATAATTTTGTAATGTTTATATTAATAATAATAAATTAGTTTGGCAAATTTACTATTTTTCACGTATTTAAATAAATTCGGTGCAGTTTTAAGAAAATCTATTCAAGCATATTATTTTGACGTATTTATATAATTGCCTTCGCTTTTCGGGTCTGTTTAACTAATAGCAGACGACAAC
Organism: Acanthosepion esculentum; assembly: GCA_964036315.1. Taxonomy (NCBI): domain Eukaryota; kingdom Metazoa; phylum Mollusca; class Cephalopoda; order Sepiida; family Sepiidae; genus Acanthosepion; species Acanthosepion esculentum. The sequence continues at coordinate 53,058,294 of OZ038497.1, read as the reverse complement.
CATGAAAGATTTAGGTTTTGTCACCTATGATTGCATATCGACATGGCAGATATAAGTTCTTTATAAATACTGTGAACAAAAATCATCTACGTAAATTTTGCATATATATGATGATTTTTTAAGCTTTAATCAGACAAAATTAACACAGCAGAAAAGTTTATCAAAACAGACTTTTAAAAGTGTTACGCAAATTACATATTACCGCTTGCTGTAAGTGCCATTTTGTGGGGGGGGGGTCAGCATTTATTTTTAGGCACGATTCGTTAAATATGTGGGAAAAAAGAATATTTATTAGTTTTAATTTTTCTTGTGATTATGTAAATTTGCTTTTTGCGCACACTAAAAAAGAAATCGATAAGGTTCGATGGATTTAAAATTTAGTCCAGTTCTAAAATAAATGTTCAGTAACAATCATCGATGAAAGATTTACTGTAATCCAAATAAATAATTATCATAAATATCATGGTCATGATTACTGATACGATTAATTCTTTTATAAAATATGTCTTGTGTTCCTATAAGTATTTTCTTTTCTGGGCATAAAGTGTGTAAAAAGCTGTCCAAATGTACTATATATAAGTGCGCTTTCGCTATTCTATTAGCCATTGTTATGAATGTTTATTTTATTTTTATTTTTAACTGAAATAAAAAAAAAACATCCCCGATAATGGCTAACAGAATAGCCGAAAGCGCTTGGACATGTTGAACATTTGGACCGTGTTTACAACAAAAAAATTAAAAATTAAAAAAATAACTTCAACAAAACTATACATAATACACATATATATCACCGCCTA
>OZ038497.1:53039997-53047497 GCA_964036315.1 Acanthosepion esculentum | reverse complement strand
GCCGAGTAGTTAGAACGTTCGGTTTTTGATTATAAGACATGAGTTCGATTTTCATCAAGGCCGATTTTGCAGGAAGAGGATTTACCTATATTATCGATCTAGGAAGCGATCCTAGTGTGAGGCCAATTTGGAAAGTGTCTGAAAACCATTCCAGGTGTTGTCCAATGACTTGTTAGTGAAATTTGGTGGACTGAAATGTTTGAAAGCCTTCAATGCTTGTTCTAGCACGCACGGAGTCACAAGACATCGTGCCCGAAGGGGTTTGAGTGTACTAACGTTGTTTCAAACTGCTGATCATGTCAGATTATTCACTCTCTCCCCGAAACTGTAACTAAGGTGCGTTCAGCATAGCATAAACCACAGTTGGGTTCTGTGAGTTTTAAACAAACACAAATGTGACTGAGCAGGCGTCGACGACAGGGATTGACTAAATATTCTAAGAGACAGTTGCGTTCGCAAAACGCGATTAGCTAAACATTATATATAAACATCCATTACTAATCCACTGTCACATCCTTTCAGATTTCCCGGAAGTATATTTTTTTCTCCGAAGGTAGGAACTAAGAGATAGTGATGAGTTTGATACGATGAAGTCCCCCGCCACACCCCAAAAGACCCCCTTTTTCATCTGTATATAAAAGACATAACATATATTTACCAGCTGAATTACCCGCGCCTTGCTGTGCGACACACATTTTTTTGTAAGAAAATGATGATTGATTTTAAATCATTGTTATAATTAGTGGAGAAAAATAATGCATTTCAATATTACTCAGTGATCTTTCCGATGTGACCTCTATCTTCTGGCTTTCTCTTTCTATATTTTGGATAGGAGTCATTTAAATTTAATTTAAATCAAAGGAGAAAAAAATCAGTGGTGGGTGTGTGCAAAAACAGCTTGATCTGACTCTTTTGATATGCATTTGATTCAATACTTGATTGAATTGATGAGCAGATTTCAACGTTGATATGACAGTTGAATTGTCGCAACAAATATGCATTGTAAGGTACTACCCTGTGATTGGTGATTTCATACTCAACTTGACGTCCATATTGTCTGTTTGATCTTGACGATGTGATCTCCATCCTCTGGTTTCCTCTTTCTGTATTTGGAGTTAAAGTTTGGAGTAGTACAGGGAATGAAAGAGAAAGAACATATTTGTTGGAAGGAAACATAAAGGGAGTTAACTCCAAAGTATCGTAAGAGTTATCCCACTTGCTTTGGACATCGTGACGTCAGACGTCACGCGTGGCAATAAGGGAGAGATTCAACATGGCGGACTACAAGAGGCCACGTGTGGCAAACGTCTCTCCATGTGTCACTATTTCTTTTGTAGAGTAGTATTAACTCAGTTTATCTAGTAATTAATAAAATGCTGTAAACCTAAAAACGTTCTTGGTAATTATTTCCAATCAACAAATGCATTGCTCGGTCCTCAGAACTCACACAAACATAACAATATTTATTTTTTAATTATTTTCTTAAGAAAGAAAAAGGCTAAGAGATACGAACTAACAAAAGTAAACACGTGGTATAAAGAAATCATTTGAGTTTAAATATTTATTATCAGATATTCGAATGCATCATCATCATCATCATCATCATCATCATCATCATCATCAGTCTCATGATTGGGTGAATCATAAGGTCACTGCGTAACTAAGTGTTGTCGGGCTCTCCCCCTTTTACACAAGATGGACTCGTCTAAAGTATACTTATACGGACAGAGTTGGAGATAAGAAGGAGATACGTTGAGATAAGGTTGTGATACGTAGAGTCCACAGAGAGAGAGAGAGAGAGAGAATTACGGCTTCACTTACAGAGACGTGTACATATACTTTCTACTAACCCGTATTCCTGGACTACTAATCTTCATTTCAAGTTTGTATTCTTACGTTCAATACACTTATTTTCCTATTTCAATTACTGGCGTTGTTTATTTATTTGTGCAGGATTCCATCCCCGGAATCCACAACACTAAGCATCTGACCAGTCCCCTTGACCTCACCGAGCAGAAAGCCGGAGAATTGGACAAGTAGACATGGCATGGTCCATCCTTCTCCAGGTCAAACAACGTCAAATGCTCCAACTTGAAGGCTCGCGTAGTCGTTTCATTACACCAGGGAAATCCCCCGCCATTACCTGATAACTTTAAGAAGTACTCCGTCCAGTGATGCCGTGTCGTCACCGAAACTGGCGAAATATATAGCAATAGAGCCCACTATACCCCATTTTACCTCATAGTAGTTCACCCTACAAGAAGTTTCAATCGTCCTTGGATTTTATTTGTAATCGTGCTGGGTGTCTAGCCACACTTTTCATCAGAAAAGCTTGATGGGAAAACCTGTTCAACCACCGATGACCTAAACATTTAGCCGGTAGCATTGGGGAGACGTTAACAGTCGGATTTGTACCGTGACCTGACATTGGTTCCAATACTTAACATGATAAAACAATTCAAATTCAAAATTTAAGGGCTATAATAAGGTACTTGAGAAGCCACCTGTTAGTCACGTTGAAAATAAATTTTACTAAAATTTCGTTAGAAGCAAAGAATTGTACAGAGCTTCTGTGAAATACGACAGTGAATACAGGACAGTAGCTTTACAGGTAATAAGTGACTCAACGCTAGATTTCGCTCAGCAGACGGTAGGCTGAGAACATGAAAGGAAAACCTATGCGGACTTCTAATTGATTATTTTCCACTATACAATCCCTTTCCCCACATACGAAACGTCAAAAGCGTCTCGCTCCTTTTTCGCTATTTCCATGGTATGTGTTCTGAGGAGCTACAGCATTTAGTCCCACTAGCCCTTAACTTTGCAGCTGAGACCCGCCATGTCACGTGAACAATGGTGAATCATCCTCATTCTATCTGTCTTCCATTAATAAGGAGTGGTTTATTCTTCCCAAGAACTGCTGCTTTGTGGAATAGACTCACTTTTTCCAATCACTATAATCTTGACCCCTTCAAGTCTAGAGTAAACACTTATCTTTCCTGCATAAACCCATGAACATCAGGTATTGCCTTTCTTACTCTCATACAACACGATATATTAACCCTTTATTTAGAGTGGTTATTGGGCTAATATTAGTCTAAAAAGATGTGAGCAAAGATGAAGCTTTTGGGAAAACGGAAAATTAAAAGACACTTGGTCTTAGAAAGAGCAAAGTGATGCCGTGTCGTCACCGAAACTGGTGGCATATACCATTATAGAGCCCACTTTATCCCATTTTACCATATGGTAGTTCACCCCACAAAAAACAGAAAAACTTCGTTATAAACAAAGAAAAGAGTACTGAACACTTACAGATTATCAGTCCTCCTATATGGCAGTGAATGCTGGGCAATCTCCTTAAAAGAAGAAGAGACTTGAAGCAATAGAATTTATGTTCTTCAGAAGGATACAAAGGATTCCATGGACTGAACACACGAGCAATGGGAAGGTTTTAGAGAAAAGGAAAAAATGATATTTATACTTAACCTCAGAAAGAGACAGTTGATATCTGTAGGGCACATAATGAGGAAAGAGGGTTTGGAAAACGTGATTCTCACAGGTGAGATTGAAGGCAAAAGGAACAGACGAAAATATCGCATAGCCTATCTAGCGAGCTTGGGTGAATGGATGGCAAACAGGATTTTATGAAAGTTAGCAAACAGACAATTTATTAAAAGCTACAAAGAAAAGGAAATAGTGGAGAGCCATGAAGTGACAAGGCACAAATAAGAAGTTCATATGTTTTTCTATGTTTTAACCAAACTCATAAAATCCAAAATGTTTCAACTTTAAATAACCTACAAAGTGTTGATAAGCAATAAAAACAAAATATATCAATCAATCCGACCTCGTAAATGTAAGCGTTTTTTTGCTAGAACTATTCTATCACTTCTTCATCTGCGAGGAAATTTTCCTTTCTCTTATTATTTTGTTTGGTTTCACGTAAGCATCTTTCGCCATTCTATGACACCTTCGAGTGTCTGTGTCACACTTTCCGCCGTCTGTTAGGATACTAAGCGAAAAGGTTACAAAAGAAGCCATTACCTCCATTACTCTTATCGACTGATGGAAACTAGTCGATACATAGAAAAGAAAACATGTTTTCTTTCTTTTGGTAGGAGTTAACACTGAATATGTGTGGAATTCAATTATCAACAATGCGGGTGCTTTTCTAAAGTCGGCGGATACAAACCATTTTGCTTACAAACAGTTTGACTCGATCGGCAGATATGGCTCTGAAAAATTTCTTCCCAGCTAATCGGAAAATATTTGGCATCGCGTGAAGACGTTTGGATAACTTCGTTTACTTGCGATCGATGTCCACTTACGTGTTATTTACATGTAAAAGTCTGCGGGCAAGATTTTTATCGTTTGCGTGCTCAATTTGTAAGAGGTTCAAGTCGATAAAATTAAACTTTAACTTTTAACATGAAATATGAGGAAAGTTTCTGACTACGCTGTCACGAATTTCGGTTGTAGAAATCCTTGATCGGAGAAATTGCTTATTTCGGCTATTTGTGCACTTTTAAATATTTGTGTGTTCCTCACACTCTACTTAGCCATTATATATATATATATATATATATATATATATATATATATATATAAATATATATATATATATATATATATATATATATATATATATATATATATATATATATCTGTCCTGGACATTGGATTCTATCGTCTTGGGAAATTATATATATATATATATATATATATATATAATTTCCCAAGAGGATAGAATCCAGGTAGAACACAATGTCCAGGACAGATATATATATATATATATATATATATATATATATATATATATATATATATATATATATATATATATATATATATATATATATATATATTTATATGTGTGTGTTGTTGTTGTGTGTGTTTGTGTGTGTGGGCGCGCGCGCGTGTGTGCGTGCGCGCGCGTGTGTGCGTGCGCGCGCGTGTGTGTGTGCGTGCATGTGTGTGTGTGTCTGTATTGAAAGAGAGAATGAGAGGGGTATTTATGCATAAATTGTCGTCTCAATTAAGCGGAAATGAATATAACACTGACATCTCATTTTAACTGATATATTTACCAAAATTACACAAAAATATTTTGGACTACTAAAGAGTAAATTTATTCAATAAAATCGTCATTGGCTTCAAACACGGCCAACTGACGATTTCGGAATCTCCTGCAACTCTTATGCACGTTCTTCTTGTTTAAGTTGGTCAATACCGCTTTAACCCTTGCTTTCTGTACATCTTTGATGTTACCAGTAGTTTTATGATCTCTCGCTCAACTGCGCCCCACATATAATGATCAAGAGTTTTTAAGTCTGTGAAGTTAGGTGGTCAAATGTAAGTGGTGATGTCGTCGCAGAAATTGTCTGACGCCTATGATTGGATTCTCCTGCTTGTGTGGCATCGTGCAGTAACCTATTACGAGACATAGGGTCTTCCAGCAGCCACTTGATGTAGGCCTGCGTCTTGAGTCTGCACTCACCAACATATTCGGGAGTTCTTTTCTGATCAGAACGATCACTGTCTCTTATCCGAGCGGCCGTACGTTCGTAATCACCATATGACTCACCCAGCTCTTTCCGAATCATCTGCACTGTCCGTGGATTGACACCCAAACATTCTCAAATGCTCGTACTGGAGCTTCCGGCGCGAATGCCAAGCAGTACCAAGAATGTAGTTAATTCAACGTATATAGATTCACCTTCCACCACAGACAATACAAAATCATACAGATAGATAGATAGATAGAAATTACTACAAGCATGCTGTGAGATCAAACGCATATATTCATATAAGCGCACACACACATATACACACACATACATACACACATATATGATACATGATATATATATATATATATCTATGTATATATATATATATATATACATGATATATATATATATATATATATATATATATATATATATATATATATATATATATATATATATGATAAAATATAGTTTTAAGGTACGCTCTGTTAATGAGTTAAATTGCTCGATATCAGGGTTAAAGCGTATGTAATCATATAAGTTGATACTGATGTCATCGCCCTGTGGCGACGGCTTCTTTCATGCCTAGACGCAGTCTTCAGGCCTGATAAAAATTCCATAGATACAATGGATGAATTTAAAAATTCTAAAAGAACTATAACAGACCGACGTCGTTGGTAATTAAAAAAAAAAAAAACGTAATGCAGATTTTATCTCAGTTACAATATGTTTGTGTTTGCAATTTACCACAGAAGATGATCTTAAAAAAATGTCGAAAGTGCTTGGGTTTGAAAAAAAATCTACGGTTCTTTCCTTGATTTCATCTTAGCGCCAAGAAACTTATTAGAGAACTGGAAAAGACCAATATAAAAACAGACACAATATTTATGCTATTTAAATTGTTCGTACTGTTGTCATCATCTTTATTGTCATATTCAAGACGTTTCAGTCGTTGTACACTCTGACAATAACGAATTCTGTACATTTTAAAGAGACTTTTAAGATTTCCCTAACATTTTGCCAAAGACGTCGCTGGGAACATTTGCATCAAAATAATAAATCCCTTTAAATTGATGGCTTTTTATTTCATTTACTTGCAATTGCTGTTTCTCTGAGGGAGTGGCAATATCTCCAGAGGGGTCGTTGCTGATCGCTCTTAAAATTCAGAAAATCACTTTCCCTTTTTTTCTCTCTCTCTCTCTCTCTCTCGAAAATCTTGGAGTTGTAATTACGTGATATAATTTGATTTGCTACGCGCAAAATTGAGTAGTGTGTCAAAATATCGCTAAATAGACACTGGTAAGATTGAACGATATTGCTGGGTATTCCCCAGCTAAATTTCTACCCCCCCTCCAAGATTAGCGTTTCAACGATTGTTACCCCCTCTCCCTTACTCTCTTTCTATCTCTTAAACGCCCATCTTATCTCTTATTATGCCCATGCTTTAAGAAGTACCAAGAGCGTAGTTAATTCAACGTATATAGATTCACCTTCCACCACAGACAATACAATATCATATATATATATATATATATATATATATATATATATATATATAGAGAGAGAGAGAGAGAGAGAGAGAGAGAGAGAGAGATACATATGAACAGACTGTGATACACACACACATATATATATGAACAGACTTAGATAGATAGATAGATAGATAGATAGATAGATAGATAGATATGAACAGACTGAGATAGATAGATAGATAGATATGAACAGACTGTGATACAAACACACATATATATATATGAACAGACTTAGATAGATAGATAGATAGATAGATAGATAGATAGATAGATAGATATAAACAGACTGAGATAGATAGATAGATAGATAGATAGATAGATAGATATGAACAGACTGAGATAATAACACACACACACACATACACACACATATACACACACGCACACACACACACACACACACATATATATATATATTTATGTAACGTAAATCATTCAAACGAAAAACAAATACTGAA
>OZ038497.1:52984997-53029997 GCA_964036315.1 Acanthosepion esculentum | reverse complement strand
TACTGTCAAAAAGAAGCTTATATATACTCTGGAAAGACAATACAACCTCAGAAGAAAGCGTCTAACACGTGTAAGAAGTCCAACAAATAATTAAAGCAAAATATACCAGCATAAATAAAATCATTGATCTGTGTGATATTAGGCACCTGTACGTTTTCTCTTATCAGGTCTCTTTGTTGTGATCTGCTCCCTGTGTGGTTGAACCCGCCTTAAAGCCGATAGGCATTCTCAATTTCTTTCAACTTTTCAACTATATCTTCCCCCGTAATCATCTTCAAAGAACATCAGATTCCTTCAACTTCCAGCCACATTCACTTTCATCAGCTGAAAAAAAAAACTCCTGTGGCACTGTTGCCTTGTCCCACATCATCGAAACTGTAATCCTCGACGAAAACACGACAATCGCACCATCTTCATCGAAATCAAAGAAAACCGATCCTCTTCTCCAGACGAGTGAAAAATCCTTCCTTTCACTTGGTTTCTCTTTTCTCCATTTCCAGCTTTCTCTTGACGTCTTCCAATTCCACTCTGGATAACCAAACATCTTTAACAATATGTCATTTTTGCTTTTTTTACATTGAACATGTATTTCTCTTTCTAGATCATATATGCATTCTTTTCATATCTGTTGTTACTGCCGTTTCAATTCCTATAATAACATTCTATCATAGACCCATTTACTTATTGGAAGCACTTTCTTCTCCTCGCCCAAGCAGTATTAGGACGAAGACTAAGACCGCCCTGCTGCGCAATCGGACACCTGCCGAGCAATCTACCTTCGCCATTGGTTCTAGCGTTAGTCAAGCCTTTATTTTCAGTATTCTGATTAGACATTTAATTCCTAATATGACGATGTACTAAGTGCAGCATAGTTGTGGCACCAGTACGAAACTATGGAGCCCCCAGTAAGGATCGCTCTCACTACTCAGTCGCTAATTTATCTAGCGCGGCAAGCTTGGTAAACATTACACCACGCCGAAGTTTCCTATTTCATTCCAAATATGAAGGTGAGTGAATCAAAGGTTTCAGGGTGCTTTTTATCAAGACAACATCCCAGGAGTACTGCCGTTCAAGGCTAAGAGGCCCTGCTACCCAGGAGACACGGTAATATCAACCAGGCACTTATAGATCACGAGAAGATTATTATTATTATCATTTGTGTATGCTGTATTTCCTTCTTTGTATCCTCTAGAGCCGAGTGCAAACTATGGTCCTTAAGCCCTATAGGAGAATTGCCATTTAACTGTTTACACTTTTCTTAGTATATGTAAAATTCATAGTAGGGAGATCTTTTGGTCAACTTGTATGTTGATGTTACCTGGGACACTCTTAGTAAAATTCTCCATTCATTTTCTCACGAGGCCAAGTGATCCGATTGCTATTGGTACAGTTTCAGTGTTCGTGCCCACATCCTGTTAATCTCGATCTCCAGGTCCTTGTATTTGGACAATTTCTCGATAATTTTTATGGAGGTGTTTCCCACAGATGCTACTGCGATGCCAATAAACATAAACATCCTGAATTTCTTAGTTTTTTAATGATAATATTAGGTTTGTTGGCTTTTATTTCCCTGTCAGTTTGAATAGGCATGACCCAGAGGGTAGTTACAACATAATTTTGAGAGGCTGTGTTCTTCTTCCTCTTCTTCTTCTTCTTCTTCTTCTTCTTCTTATTATTATTATTATTATTATTATTATTGTTGTTGTTGTTGTTATTATTATTATTTTCCAAAATATACATTAATAGTATTATTAATAGGGGCAGATAGGTTTACACATCGACAGTTTCACACTCCTCCCCAGTCTTTTGAACAGGAGTAGAGATTTATTTCTTGTCTCCAGTTTAGGATTGGGTTTCTGGTTCCTACTAAAGTCGCCTGCAACTCTATACATCTAACGACTCTATCTGTGCTCTGACATTTTACTTAATACTTTTACTTTTTCTCCTCAATAGGAGCAAATAGTTTCATCTATTATCCGTTTCACACTCCTCCCCAGCTCTTTGAACAGGAGCAGAGGTTTGTATTTTGTTTCCTGCTTAGGACTGGGATTCTGGTACCTTCTAAAGTCCATTGCAACTCTATACTTCTAACGCCTCCGCTTCAACTAAGGCACTTTATTTACTATTTCTTTTCCCCCCTCAATAAGAGTAGATAGGTTCGTCTATAGTTTATGCCTTATTCCCTTTTCATTGTTGGATCTCCCGTTCTTTCTAAAATCTTTTCATTCTCTTTTGCTTCCACTAGTTCCTTTGGTTTTAGTGACATTATCGGCTTTCTTGGATTTAATTATTTTGAAAAAAAATAACGACTAAACCAGACATCAGCTCTTTTAAAAAAATCATTAGAAAATGTATTTTCTTCGACGTAGCTATTGCTAGTGACTATACCAACGTCGTAGAAATTAACAAGCTTACGATATAGACTAACCTCTGGATTGATGTTGCCAGGCGACTACTGCTCCAGTTATCATTGGGGCGTTGCGGTTTAGATGGCCGTACATAAAGTTCCACATTGAAAAAATTGGAATAAAGCCGAGTAACACACCGCTACAGTAGTTTTTTATGGCTCTAAGGTGCTATCTGTCAGAGAAAACCCATAATGCTTTTGATTGACTGATTTGATTTTACGGCTTTTCGACGTTTTTGAGATTATATAAAGCTGATATATATTTTTCGATTGAAAGAATATTTTGCAGATAAGGACTGTTTGAGAGAATGTTTGCTATTTAACCCATAGCTTGGAGGAGAAGAGGTGGATTCATATCTTTCCCAAGGGTATTTGCGCGTAAATGAAGATAATGAACTCGACTGGAATTCGAACTCGGTTCTTCGGTTTCTCATTTCAAGCATTTATCCATTACACCACCCGCACATTCAAGATTACGGCAGCTGATATTCTTCACACATCAGGCAGATCTCCGTTTGGAAACGAATAAAAACTGTTTTTAAAAAAAATGAGAATTTTTCGAATCTATGTACGTGAGCAGTGATGGTCTGAATTGGAAGAAAAATGAAATGCAACACATCTTTTTTGAAAATAGTGAGGGTCACGTGTCATCACTTCGGAAAATCTCTCACATCAGAGACGAGCGAGGACGGAAAGAGATCCGTAGACGATTTGGGATGGCCAAGAACACATTCCAAAAGCTGGGCAGAGTATTGCGAGACAGGAGGATTTCTTTGGTAACGAAGAAAAGAATACTGAACAGTTACGTGACATATGTCCTTCTTTAAGGCAGCGCATATTAAACGATTTCCTCAAAGATGAAGAAGAGACTCGAGGCGACTGAAGGTCATCCAGAAGGATGATAAGGATATCATGGACCGAGCGTGTGAGCAACGATGAGATCTTAGAGAGGATGTAAACAAGGAGGAGGCTTATACTTAAGATATAGGAAGAGGCAGTTGAAGTTCCTGGGTCACATAATGAGGATGAGGGCCTGGAGAATCTGATACTCACGTATCGAATAGAGGGAAAGAGAGACAAAGGAAAACAACGCGTGACATACCTGGCGGGCTTAAACAAGTGGATGATAGAACGTGGTCTGGGGGAGGAAGCATAGGGAAGGAACTTGTTGAGAGCTGAAAGGGATAGAGGGAGGCGGAGAGCCCTGTTCGCCTACGTCCTAAAAGGACATGGCGCATAAAAAGAAGAAAGAAAGACTGTCACGTTTCTTGGGTTATGGCTAAATGTCAGTACAGGAACAATCATGAAAAACACTTCTCATTTTTTTTAAATGTCCTATTAGATGCATTGTCACCCGGTTAGACCATCCCAACGAACAAGGTTGTTTGTATCTCGTTAGAAAGAAGACAGGTGTAAAGTGATACCGTTCATTTCTAGTGGGTTGTTTGCTTTCGACGCATTCGCGTATCAAAAATAATTAACAGTTGACCAGAGAAATATATCCCACCGACACTAGTGCTTTTTCTGTTGAAAACTTTTTAAAGTGTCAACTCACAAGAACAAATGGTAGCATTGTTCTGTCAATTAAAAATAGTGAACTTAAATAACATTGTGAAACATCTACGCACACCTTCCTCTTTCTGTGACGTTCGTTTTATTCCACAGATGCATCCCTCCTCTCCCTCACTCCAACTGCCCCCTTCTCTCTCTCTCTCACTTGTATGTATTAAGGAGTAAGATTGTGTGTGTGTGTGTGTGTGTGTGTGTGTGTGTTGCGTGCATGGTTTCTCTTTGTTTATGAAATGAGTTACATATCACCTTTTCATATGACATTTCAAAAGAACCCTTCCTATTTCTCTATAAATTCTACTTATGTATAAAATTCTTTCTTTCTTTTTCTTTCTTTCTTTCTTTCTTTCTTTATATTTTCTTTATATCAATGTATATATATATATATATACATACATATATATATATATATATATATATACACACACACACATATATATATACACATATATATATATATATATATATATATATATATACACACAAACACAAATATATATATTAAATGAATGACACACACACATATATATATTATTAAATGAATATATATATATATGTGTGTATATGTGTGTATATATATATATATATATATATATATATATATATATATATATATATACACACACACATATATATATATATATATATATATATATTCATTTAATAATTCGTTCTATCTATAACTATCTATTTAAGTGTGCTCATCTGTCTGTATGCATGTTTGTCTATCTGTGCCTGTTTATATCACTAGGAAGGGCATTGGTTACTTATTTTTATATTGAAACAAATTTCGAAAATACTGCTCGGATCTATTAAAATACAAAAAAATATTTTAGAACAAAGCTATGAAATATATATTTTAATGTGATACAATATGTATATAGACACAAACATTTAAGTAAATACCCTGTTTGAAATTATCAGTATTAACAACATTTACCGGCATGAACGTCCGAATAATTTCATAGAAAAGATATGCGTCCTCTGATAGGAATCGAACCTGTATTCTACACGGTAGTCGTTGTATAGCCTGGAGAGCTATAACATTTATGCCACGAAAGTCGAATCTAGCTAACAGGGTCAAATTAGAGCATTTAAAGTACAGTGTAACCCGGATATAAGAGAGTTGTCGGTACAGGAGAATAAGTCTCTTATATCCGGGTTTCTCTTATATCCGGGTTTGGTCTATTATATTTACATTAACACAGGCTCTAATTTGGGACCAGATGAAATCGCTCTTATATCCGGGTCTCTCTTATATCAGGGTCTCTTATATCCGGGTTGAAAACTAAGTACACTTATATAATCCCAAGGTATCATTTTAAATGATAACACAATGCCTCTTTCGCACGTAGCTCACACAGCACACACAGTTCCGTTACTTTGCAGACAGACCTCGTGTATATATATATATATATATATATATATATATATATATATATATATATATATATATATATATATATATTAAAAATTATAACATAAATATGTTATAAAATCACTACAAAAATAGCCATTTTGTTTCAACACCTCCGGTGTCTTATCAAGTGATGATGTGAATGTAGAATAAAGGGTTTTAAATGTTTCAAATTAATTAACGATCCTTCGTAAGGGGAAAGGCTGTTACATAGGCAGGAATGACCAATCAAAATACAAGTATACGGGAATTCAAAAAAATTGACAACGAATTAAGGTTATAATAGCTATTAAATGCTTTAAAGTTGGGGTTTTACTAAAATAGAATTTATTCTAGCCAATAAGTATTAAATTATATGATAAAATTTGATATTAAAATTAAAGGTAAAAAATTACCAATTTTAAAATCTAAATTTAATCTATATTAAGTTTAAAATTATAAAACTACTGATGAGAAAAGAAAAAATACATATGTTATTCAATTTATTTTATTTTTTCATTGAAATTACGTTAGAACTGACGCTAATTTCAGCTTGTCTTCCCGACAAAATTGTATACATTTTAATTCCAAGTGTATGAATAGGGTGTTAACCTCTCACGTAAAACAATATACACACTCAGATTATAATACATAAGCACCCAGACATATTTAGATATATACACAACATATAGGTGACGAGACAGGAGACATCTCCACGGCCCTTTATATATATATATATATATATATATATATATATATATATATATATATATATATATATATATATACATACATACATACACAATTAAATGTGCATGCATTTTCTATACACATAGACATCTATAAATACACATCCACATGTATACATACACAATTATATATGCATGCATTTTCTATACACACAGACACCGATAAATACAAGTACACACATCCACATACATTGACCTAAACATTCTGATACAACAAGCAAGAATATTCAAGACTGAAAGTGTTATTAAACGAATGCTAACCACTTATTAAAATATAACTTTTACTGGCAAATATGCACAGATAAAAATAGTCAAATAGACCAGAGAAACAAAGAATATGGAAAGGAAGGACATTAAAACAGGTATATAAGATAAGACTCATGGATCAGAAAAATTAAAAAACTTTTTTACTTTCTGCAACAACTTCCACGATACAATTAAATTTACCATGGAACATTCACACACATCCGTCCCTTTCTTAGACGTTATGATAAAATTAAACAAACATACACTTTCTACCAGTCTATACAACAAACCCACAAACCAGCATAAATTCCTACACTTCAACAGCTGTCATCTTCTTAAATTAAAAAAATCTATCGTATACAGCTCATTTCTAAGAATCAAACATATATGCACAGACCATCTAGATTTTCTATACAGCATTAATAACTTAACAAAACAATTCCTAAAATGTAAATACCCAATAAATATAATAAAAGAAGCACTAAATAAAACTATCCATATACATCGTAACACACTTCTCACATACAAGAAAAGTAAAAACAACAATCGGATTCCCATGGTTTTTAACCACAATCAGTATTCCCACACTTATTCACAATTTAAAAAAGGATTACAAGAACCTCCAGTTAAACAAAAAGATCAAAGACATTTTCGATAAACCACCCATTAATGCAAAGAAACAATCACCTAACCTATCAGCTATCCTCACCTCTACCAAATATCTAAACAATACAAACCAATCAGGAAATTACAAATGTAACAAAACACGTTGTTTCGTTTGCAAACACTTAATAACCGATAGTGTATTTTCTGTACCCAACACCAATATCAAGATACACCCACCTCGTCTCACCTGTGATAGCCATAACATAATCTACTATTTATTCTGCACAATATGTCCCAATAGTGTATATATTGGTGAATCTGGAAACAATTTTAGATTTCGCTTCGACAATCATAAACTAACCATACGTCAAAACAAATATTATTCCCCCATAGCTGAACACTTTAATCAATCAAGACACTCATTAGACAACTGTAAATGTTTATTGATAGATTCCGATTTCAGTTCCACATACACACACAGAAAAAAATACTGGATTTTAAAATTAAACACATATAAACTAGCGTTAAACAAAGACTTGGGAATTTTAAATCTGTATAAATATTTCAATAGTTAAAAAAATTTTTTTTTAGATATAGTTAACAAAAAAAATTTTAAACAACATCTAAAATATTATTATCGTTAGATTTACGTTAGAAATATTCAAACAAAGTTGCATTCCACATCACGTGACGTCCGCGTCTCGCGACGGACGCTACTTGTAAACAAACTTCTGAATACAGTTATTTCTGATGAAAGATCGGGGCAGATCTGAAATATCAAATATATATAAAAAAAAAACATAAATAAATATTTTCACAAAAAAACATTCAATTTTTTTTAATTTGCAACTTTTCTGTTGTTTTCTCCATATTATATACATATCAAGAAAGTATATGTGGCTTCTCATTATGCTCTCTCTCTCTATATATATATGTGTGTGTGTGTATGAAAAATTATAATGTTCACACACGCACACACACACACACACACACATATACATATATATATATATATATATATATATATATATATATATATATATATGAAAAATTATAATTTTTACATTGGAATTTCCGCGGGAGATTTTATTCCCATAGACACTCTTTTTATAACCCTAAATTTAAATAACAGACAGTTCTTTGAAATAAATTTGGGAATTGAAGAAGAAAGGTTTGAACCCACAGACAAGCAGGAAGATTATAGGTTCCAGACATCCTACTAATAAACTTAGAGATAGGTGTAATCTATGTTTACAAGAAAAAAATAGAATAATAAAATACAGTAACCAAATTTCTATATTTCAATTTTTACACCATATTAATTATATCTTATAATTGTTCCCTTTTCTAAGAACTCCTTTTCTTTTTATCTCTTACATCTCTTTATATATATATATATTGTAGTGTTGTTTTTTAATATGACTTTATATTAGCTGTCACAGTTAAATTCCTAATTCCGACACGAACTCAGTCTATACCAGGGTTGAATAACACTTACGAATTTCGTCAGTTGAAATAAGCTTATTCCGCATAGGAAGTGATTTTGGGATTTTACTGTGTATTAATTATTTGCTCTGTAATAATAAATACATTGAGCTCTTTTGTGGATCAGTTTTAATATTTTATATTACTAGGAGCTACTTAAATTATATACCAACGGATTTATTACGTTTACGATATATATATATATATTGTCCTAATGCTCTAGAGTGAGCGGCTTGGTGATAGTAGTCGTGGCTTCAGGGAGCACAGTCCTGTGGAGAGAGAATCTCAGTAGAGTTCCACCACGGAATATGTGAGCGAGCGGCCCTATATTGAGTCTGATTTGCTATCCCTTCGTCATCGAGGCCAGTTGGAACAGTTGGTATGATGTTTGCTTGACAACCTAACTGTCAGGGTTTCAATTCTCGGTAGTGGATGCTCACTGTGATGAGTCCCAAATATAGGACGAAACGGCCGTCCAGTGCTTTCTGCATTCTGTTGAGGTTTCAGACTCGATGAATTACTTAAATATAATTATCAAATCCTCCTAATAATTTCTATTATATATATATATATATATATATATATATAAAGCATTCTGTCACAATTTATAAAGTAAATAAACGGCGGGTTTTCTTTTTGAAATTCTTAAATATTTCATTTATTAAATAATAAATTTAATGGATCATCTACTTCGTCTTGTGGGATATCAAACAAGATTTTACTGGAAAATCTTATCAAGAACATTTTCCTGAATAATTCATCTTCATACAGTTGATCATTTCTGTGTATATTTGAATGTAATTCGTAATTTCTCCGGCGTCTTCATTTCTTCCTAATTCAGGACTTACAAATGTCACATCTAGTTTCATAATTTAATGTCCACGCTTTTTTCTTAGTGGCCATTAAGAAGTGATTATCTGGTCATGTCTAGAGTTTCTCATTATAAATTTGATAATGGCGAATGGGTATATCTTGATTAAATGTCATATCTTCGTAAAATAATAGTCATCTAGTTATTTATGTCCCGGATACGTTATATATATATATATATATATATATATATATATATATATATATATATATATATATATATATATATATATATATAATTTTATATATAGGCAGCAATCCTTCTTTCATGCACATTTCATTCAATACGACAGACAAGGTGCTTTGATTTAGTTTTTTATACAAATTCTCATGTGATGTAATAATTTTTTTTCTTTTCAGATGATAAATTATATAAAAACTCTCCAATTGTTCTTTTTATCCGAGCGCTTTCGGCTATACATTTAGCCATTTTCAAGGTTGAAATATATTAACTGTTAACAAGAAATACAATGTTGTATGTGTGTATTTATATGATGTTTTCATTTTCAAAACACGGTCAAGATATTGTGTCCATGTTCATAGTTGATATTATTGGGTGTTGTTTTTTTTATTAATAAGGCTTCAATCATTTTTAGTCTTTTTTTGCATGTAGATCTGTGTTTTCAACAAGTATGTTACGAATAGGGTCCGGTAGGTTTCCAAAAATATTTAAATGAGATCTAATTGAGCTATTGTCAGAAAGTTGTAGAGTGAGTCTTCGTGTCAAACATGTTGTAGTGTTACCTATATAACTATTTACGAATTTTGATTGATCAGGAATACAATTCTTTATGGAAATTTAAATTCGTAAATAATATTTGTTAAATTTAATTTTGTTCTAAGAGGCGAGTTATCATTTTTAACTATAAAGTTAGAGGCCTTAATTTTTTTGTAATAAATAATTAATCTAATTTGTTTGCTATTGTCAACTAGTGTTGTGCATTTTTTTTAATAATGTTCTTAATTCTACTTTCGTCTTCTGTTTATTTCGTATGAAAATACAAAATTGTAGCACAAGGCTGACGGGGAGGAAGGGGGGCTGATCTTCCTTAGCAGTCCTAGTCCTAGTTAATTCGACTCGCCACCCATTCATTCATTATAATCTACACGTTTACCACAAGAATTTATCCATCACCTCCAATCCTACATACACCAAAATACCACATACTCGCAGGGGAAGCTACAAAACACCCCATGACATAAAAATTTAAAAGTCCATAAATATATATAAATGAAAGTTTCATCGTTTGTGAAATGATGGGGGAGGGGAAATCAACCCCCAAAACAAACTAAAAAAATTAAACACAAGATACAACTAAAACACAACAATGTTAGTAGGAACCGTCCACCCCTCAAAATAATAGAAGAGGCCACTGTATTCTGCCACTAGACAGAATCAATCAGCAAACTCACTAATGGAATGGGTATGGTAAAATAAATGATTTCATTTGTTTCAATATAGGACATATAATAATTAGAGAAGCACGGTCCGAGTGGGTTTCCCATACTCCATCAGTTAGCGTATAAGTAGTAACATTCTGGCTATAAAAGAAACTCTAGTGGTGCAAGTGAGCAAAGATTTTCTTAAAATATTGGGTTGGATTGATGCAGGTGGAATTAAATTATATTTATACACAGAATTAATGATAATATCAATAGTTTCTGTGACGGGAACGTTTGTAAATAAATTCTCTACGTCAAGTGACGCAAGAATGCCTTGGTTTGATTTTACTTTTGTGTTTTTAAGTATTTGGAGGAATTCATGGGTAGATTTAATGCTATAGTTAGTAGGAAGATATGAGGTAATAATATCATTGAGAAAATTTGATAGTTGGTATATGCATGTTGGAATCTGAGAAATGATAGGTTGGTTTGTGTATTTTAACATATCAGTGGCCAGGTTGGTAATCTCCAAGAATTTTGTTTATTTTTAGCGATCCTGCAACAGCATTGTTGGATGTTATGCGCTTATTACATATTTTTTGAGATTCAGTGGTGTTATACAATTTAGTAAATTTAGAACGATCATCAATGAGGGGCTGAAGTTTTTCGTGATAATCCAATTTATTCAAAATTAAGTAAGTATTGGATTTACCACACGAAAAGAAAAATTTATTAGATCACATGAGAAGCACCTTGTTTGTAGTATTCAATGAAATGTGCACACACACACACACACACACACACACACACACACACACACACACACATATATATATATATATATATATATATATATATATAAACATTGAAGTCAACACTCAGAGGCGACAGGCTGTTTCATGATAGGCGCAATCTATACATATATATAGGCAGCATATCTTCATTCAAACATGTTTCATTGAATAACATATATATTCTTCCTATCTATTTTTATACTGATCCATTCCAGTTTTCTAATGAGTATCTTGATGTTAAGATGAAATTCATGAAGGAAGGCCCCATAGTTTTTGGCTACCCAAGTATTTTCGATCTCCTCCAAGATCATTTTCAGGGTTAAATTAAAAAGGCAAAAAATTATTGTATACTTGCGATAAAGTATGCATTCCGTTGTGATGGTGAGTTTTAAAAATCACGAGCGAACGCGTTCTGTTATAGTTAATTTTAAAATTCTAATTTATCTGTTATGGTATTTTTGTAAAACTAGCGTTTCAATAAAAGGGAGCTAACCGGGTATTTGTTGAAATGCGAAATGGTATTAAAGGTTTGTTTAACTGTTGGAACCAGGCATTCATCATTCAGGCTTTCTCTGGTTTTCATCTCAACTACACTCTCTCAAAAAGTTCAAATTTCAACTGTTCTGTTCACAATACATTTGACACATTCAATGCCCAATTCATATGATTTTGCCCATATAATTTTATTTCTACTTATTAGCCTTCTGTAACAGGTGTTTAATGTTTTTAAAAACAAATATTACTTACTTTTGCTTTAAAATATCGCAGAAATGCATTTTTAACACAGAGTTAGCTGTTTTTATTACGTGTTGTCAGCTCTATTAACAGCCGGAAATTTAACTAAATTTTTTCTAAGGGGGACATACGTGTAAAATTTACGAAAATAGCGACGAATCGTTACCATATTTTGTTGAGTGTTGGTTGGTTGATTTTGAAATAGAGGGTGCCGAAAATTTGGAATTTCTGTTTATTATATTCATGGTGTAGTATATTGGGTTTGTCAATAAATGTTTTTTTTTTCTGTATTGTGAAGGTGGACAGGAATGTGATTTTAAATGTTGTGCTGTAGAACCTGTATCCGACAAATGCGCGTTTTTTTAAAATCACCATCACAACGGAATGCAGATTTTATCAGAGTTACAATATGTTTGTCTTTCATTTGGTGTTCTGCAACATCTGTGTACGTCATGTCAAGTGGCTTCCTTATTCTAATGCCACTGACCTCGCTGTCATCCAGACACTGAACTTCCCAATTACTCAATCACTCATTCAAATAGTAGACTTCCACATAATTCTGACAGACACGCTTTTCTATTTGATCTCTTAATTATCTCCTCTCCGGATTCATGTCGGGCTCTGCAACTCTGTAAATATCGCTTTCCGTCCTCCTATCAGCCAAAGACTCCCTATTAACGAAACATATTTCTGTTATCAAAATACTGATAGGGATTCATTTCGTGATTTCCTTCGCGATGCCCCTTGGACTGATATTTATTAATCATTTGCTGTTGTTCAGTACACTCTTGCAGAGCCGCCAGTATTTAGTATGCTGTGAAAACCGGTGCCGAAGCTTTTGTGCAAGAACGGAAATATCAAGTGAAACCACAATATTCTCCTTGGTTCTATCCAACCTATTCAGCTGCTATAGATCACTTGAATCACTTGTTTCGGATATAGCGGAACAACATGTCCGACAGTAACAGACGTCTCTTTGTCACCACTCGTAGTGAATGTAAGCGTGTCCTGAAAGAAACAAAGCCACGATTTACTGATTTAATGAGATACAGTATAGCCTGTTGAAAGTTTGGTTCAAGGGAATACATTCGGATTATTGACATGTTATGGTAATTTACGCACACACATGGAATCTCCCAAGTATAAATAGGAGCAAGTACCGCCTTTTGAGGGTGAAGTTTCCAGCAGTCAGCTCTAACAGTCGGACCGAACATTCTTGCTGTAATAATCTCGTTTTATATGTTTGTATTACTGTTTCTGTTAATATTATTGTATATTTGTTTAATTCAGTTCCTCTATTTGTGTCTTTATTTCTGGCCCTAACAAGGGCATAACAATAACAAGAAAACAAATTTCATTGATAAATACGAACTACAAGAAATTGTGGAGCCGTGATCGGCAACGTTCTGAAGGGACACGGCAAATAAAGAAGATTACTAAGAAATTAAGTTTACGACATAATTGTTATACGTAAAATGTAAATGCATTGCTAAAGCCTTTTACCTTAGCAATCCGCTGAATATAAAAATTCCGCAATTCCTACTCCCAGAGGAGTAGAAATTACGGAGACATTATTTATAAAGGATTTCTTATGGTAATTTACCCACGCACGCATGGACTCTACCAGCTATAAATAGGAGCAGGTACTGCTGTTATGGTCATTTACCCACACACGACTGGACTCTCCCAGCTATAAATAGGAGCAGGTATTTCCTTTTGGAGAGGAAAGTTTCCAGCTGTCAGCTCTGAGATTCGGACCGAGCATTCTTGCAGTAACACTCTCGTTTTATATGTTTGTATTACTGCTTCTTTTAATACATTTATCACTCTCTTGTGTCTTTATTCGTGGCACTAACAACACGACAACATGTCCCTATCTTTCTTCATAATGAAAGAAGACTGCATGATTGTTAACAAAATGGATACAAATTACAAATTGGAGATACCGTAATCAAACAAGTACAAAAAATTTAAATATCTGGGACACGTTTTAACAGAGGACGGAAAGTGTGACACTGAAATTGGAATGGGGATTAGGATACCAAAAGTGCCTTCTCAGCAATGTATCAAAAAACCGTAAAAGATATAGATTGTTGAAATTTTATGTAATGTCAGTCCTCCTATATGGTAGTGAATGGTGAACAAACGACTCAAAGGTGAATAAAATATTTGAAGCAACAGAAATGTGGTTTTACAGAAAGAGCCTGAAAATAACATAGCCCAAATATCTGAGCAACAACGTGGTTCTAGAGACAATAGCACAATAGCAACAAAAAGGACAATTATATTTAGTATAAAGAAGAGAGAGATGACATTTCTGGGAGAGATAATGAGGAAAGAGGGCTTGGAAAAATTGACACTCACAGGACAGAGAAACAGAGGAAACTAGCGCATAACTTACCTAGCGAGTGTAAGTGATTGGATCGCGGAGCAGATTTGGGGGCGATGGCAAAAAGATAAAATTATTTAAAAATTATTAAGCGCTTGAAAGGACAGGGAATTGTGGAGATCCATGATCGGCACCGTCCTGAATGTACACGGTACACAGGAGAAGATAAAACGGAATTCATGAAAGATACCGTGGTTCTTTGAAAATTTAAAGACAATTTTAAACACGAAGTTGCTGAAAATCCTTATCTAAAAATACTTATGCTCATTTTTTCGTTTTTAAGAAGGGCGAGGAACCTCGAGGTTTTTAGCAAGATTGCGGGAAGAGTGCCGAACCGAGAATGTTTCCGCAAGGCTGTGGGGATATTTCAGTCTAATTTAAGTTAGTTGCTGTTTCTAGGCACGGTGGTGTTATGGATTGCGGCTCGGATTGAGAAATGGGTGAGCCGAGTTCGAATTCCAGTCAAATCCATTACATTCACTTACGTTCTAATACCATTGGGAAAGGTATGAATACTCTTCTTCTCTTCCCCACCAGCTATGGGTAAATAGCAAGACAGATCTATAGCTTTGGATGGCAACTGGTCTGCCGCAGAAAGTACTGGCAACCAACTGCTGGAAAAAAATCTGCCTCGCCAGTCATGTATCAAAAGACGCATGAACGCCTAAGCATGTATCACGCATGAGACATAACTGACTGCTGTTTCTAGAATGTGCCGAGTTTTTCAGACGTTTTTAGTTTACCCTATTTTCTAATTCAATTGATTTGGTCAGATCTTTCCAAAATGCTGTGTCCTGATATTTTAATGCAATGCTTTTTGACTTTTTATACTATTTTTCTTTTATTATATGCCGTGTCACATCAGGGTGTGAGCGATCATCTCTCTCCACAACATCCTTCATAGCTCTTAACTATGTTTATCTTTTTACTATTCCTCCCAGTCCCTATTCTGACATCTATTGACACATCCTCTTGCCTTCCATATATCCCGTAAGTGTCACACTACTGAGGCCCCCCCTTTTTTTTAAATATGTGTCACAGTTATTGCAACTGTCTCTTTCTGATTTTATAAATAATTATTGTTTTTGTTTCATTTTTCCACGAAACCTTCTTCGTTGTTCCCTCCATAGTATTCTCAGCATCTTACTGTAGAACCATATCTCTGTTGCCACGTCCCTTCTCTTCATCTGTGAGGAATTTGTCCAGAATTCGCTGCCATATAGGGGTGAGTTATATTTCAGAGCAGGGCAACACTCCCATCTTTCTTTTGAACATCATTTTCTTATTTCTTAATATAGTGTTTAGCTTTTGGAACGTGTTTTTTTTTTTCTATTTTAGTGTATATCCGGATGTCAGTGTCACATTTTTGTTCATATGTTAAAACACTTCCCTTATATTTAAAATTCTGTACTTGTTTGATTTTGACTCCAAATCATAATGTTTACGAAATTACTATGCCAGAATACTAAAAGGAACTTGATCGTCGCTGGGCGCCCACTCTTTGGTTTTTGTGTCTGACTGGGTCAAGACTACTCTTACTGTTGCACTTGCCTTTGAACAATAGGGAGCAAAAGAGTTTCGCAGGACCATTGCTAATGTAGTCAGTTCTAGGGTTACCGGTTACTCATGTACTTATACGCAAGGTATAGACGGGTAAGTTTGAATAAAAAGATAGGTTTGTATAAAAACGTAGGTTGGAATAAAAGGGTGGGTTTGAAATTAATTCAAAATCTTTTTTTTTCAAAGGACTACAAGAGAGGATATGGAATTGAAGTGAACGCACAACTTGGAATGAAGAATAGCAGTAAAAAGAACGTGTGGAAATAAACTGGCGGGGAAGAATAAAAGGTGTTATCCTGGGAAAATATAAATTTAAATAAATATTCTATCTATCTATCTATCTATATATATATATATATATATATATATATATATATATATATATATATATATATATATGAATATCTATCTATCTCAACAAGGGAATATCTATCTATCTATCTATCTATCTATCTCAATCTCTGAATATCTATCTATCTATCTATATATCTATCTATCTGAATCTATATATCTATCCATGTCAACCTGTGAATATCTATCCATCTCGACCTGGGAATATCTATCTATCTATCTATCTATCTATCTATCTATCTATCTATCTATCTATCTATCTAACTCAACTAGGGAATATCTATCAATGAATCTATCTTTCTATCTATCTACCTATCTATCTATCTGAATCTATCTATCTATCTATCTGAATCTATATATCTATCTATCTGTCTGTCTGTCCAACTATATCAACCTGTGAATATCTATCTATCTATCTCAACTAGGGAATATCTATCAATGAATCTATCTATCTATCACAATTTGTTAACATATATCTGTCTATCTGCATATGTATCTATATACACTAAAATCTGGAGCAGGTGCATAAACTGGAATACAAGTGTAGATTTGAACATTCATTAAAAATGTATTTCCTTTTAGAAGGAGGTTTGAGGAAACGGATGTGCAGACTCTTTGGAAAACATTAATTAAACGAAGAATCTGGAAAAACTGTAGGACGGTTGGAAAAATAATATTTTAACTAGCTAATCATGACCGTCTATTCCTGGCGCTAGAGTTTCATGACAATGTACCAGACAAACAAAACCTTAACGAATATCAATAGAAGTATTTCGATTTATAGAAGTGTTAGGAAACCTTCCGTTCAGGACATGCTAAATGTGGAGTGCTATATCCTAACTTACTGCTTCTATTCTCGCCTTGTGCCAGACGTAGAAAATTTTTAGTGCATATCAATAAAAGCATTTAGCTTTAATTTCTTCAAATTTTAAACTTCCCTATGACAAGGCTGAAGAGTCATTCAATGTAGAGTCTTATGAGTAATTAGGAGTGTGATATGAAGGAAACAGGCACGGGTAGGAAGTTCAGATTATGACGATGAGGATTAGAGATAACACTTGACTTTGGAAAAGTTAATATTGCACTCCTCGGGGAAGCATCCCCGAAGGATTCTGTTCCACAAAGTAGCATTTCTTGAGAAAGTGCTCTCTGAGTAGGACGTTACATTTGGAATATGGAGGAAATAGGAGTGATTCGACTTCGTGGAAGCGGTATCACTTCATTGTAAATGTCTAAATTCTTGGAACTAAAGAATCGATCCTGTCTGAACATTTTGTATGGAAATCGCGACAGAGCGGCGATATTCTTGCAACGTTTTGCCTGTAGGAGGATGGTTGCAGAATCCTGAATATGTTAAAAACGAGTCTTCCACAAATCGGGACAACTTTAAATTATTTTGAAATCTAACAAGGCCAGAAATTGAGACATGGGCAACTTCATCCCAGATATGACAGCAATACTCAAATTTTTGGTTTAATCTGATTCTTGTAAAGATAAAACATGGCAGAACTCCGGTACACTCTCGTGTAAGCGAATCTTTCCAGTATCTTTAACAATGGATTGTATATGACTCATGAATTCTCATCCAAAATTGTGTAAAAGAAATAAGTATTAATGTTATTTCTGTCTGAATTTCTCAAACTATTTATATTCAGACTATTGTCCTTATCTCGGGCTATGAGGACCTCATTAGTTGGCCTAGCATAGAAATAAATACGATATGGGAGCCGTTAATAAAGAAAGAAAGCCAAATAATAGCAACAGTAACAATCAAGAAATGACGGGCACCAGCACTCAAAGAAGTATTCAAGTATGACAAGCAGGCTCTGAGTTTTAGATTAAAGCGTTGGTTTATGAATTTCGTTACAAATAAAAACAGTCTGTCTATATTTCTGAGATGTGGTATTCTGTACAGTATTTACATTATTCGGAATATTGTCCTCATCTTTGACGCCATATTTATTACAACGCTTCTTCAGGTAGTTGGAATGTCGAACTGAACCCTTTATTTCGCTCACTGGTAGACTGTTCATGTCTAAAGGATGTCAGTTATCAGTTTAATTCCCTCTCCAAGTTCTCCACCGCCTTAACCAGGTATTGAACTCACATTCTTTGGGTCCTGTCACTCCATCCCCTTTATCCACTGTGCCATGTATCCTTGAGGACATTGTGCATTAATTTCTGGGTATTATAAACCTAATGTCTTCAGCAATCATTTTTTACCACTGCTCATATTGCAATTTTTGCTGTTATCAATCCATGCTTTTACTGGAGCTCATATTGCAATTTTTTGTTGTTATCGTTTTTCTCTGGCACTTCTAATTACTGGTTACCATATTATATCCATTTCTATGCTTAGTCGGGTCAGGAGATTTTTGTGGCCATAAAAATCTCCTGAGGCGTTGGTTAGATCCAGTGACAGGACCCAAAGAGTGTGAGTTCAATTCCCGGTTAAGGCAGTGGAGAGGGGAATTAACAAATAACTGATAACTGACATCCATTAAACATGGCACGTGCAACTAGAAGTCTACCGCAGTGAGCGAAATAAAGGGTTCAGTTCGACATTCCAACCACCTGAAAAAGGACGGAGCGTACAACGGCCGAAACGTTGTAATAAATATGGCGACAAAGATGTGGACAATAGTCCGAATAATTTAAATAGTATAAATAAAAACTATCCCTGGCTAAATGCAGTTTGTACTTGTACTTGTACTAAAAATAAGAACATGGGCAGGGGTGCAAGAAAAGTCTGCGCCTGTATATTAAATAAAGTGTTCAGTTCAGAATATATACCTGAAGGAGGAGTATTTTTCTCACGTTTGTTGTTGTTGTCACATCGTTTCAGACGTTACGATAGCAACAACAAAGACGAGCATAATAGTTCGTATATAAAAATTGTAAATAAACGGGTTGAAAAGAGTTTACTTATATTACCAATAATGACACCAAAGTGACAAAAAATTTTTTTTTCTATTTTCTCGATTTAAAAACGTATTCAGATCTGTTTTTAAAGAGAAAAAGAAATGATTATAAACAAGTTGATTAAAATATAAATATGATTTGTAGTGTTATTTGAATTATTTACATGCGGACTATTGGTGTCATAATCTATTTTTTCATCTAGGAGGAGGTTTCATTCATTACTTATTTACATGTGGACTATTTTCATCATATTTGTTGCTGTTATCATAACATTCGGTCATTGTACCTTCCGACTTTCATCAAGTGCTAGCCGATCAGAGCATTGCGAATTGAGCTCTTTATTTGGCCTATACAAATACATCTGTACAAGATGTTACCAGTACTACCGGGAAATTAATGCAAAAGTATATTAAATCCAGATTAATCATAGAAAGATAAGCCATATATAGTTCAACGCATTACAACTAAAACATAAGAAAAAAAATTATCAAATTGGAAAGTTTAAATAAATTGTAAAGTAAAAGGTAAAATTTGCTTACAACTTACACTTAATACACTTCTTTGATTTAACAATGAATTTTTCATGAAAATCTGAAGATTTCAAGTTTTTAATGTAAGTACAGAAAACAGGGTTCATATAACGATCTACATGTCCTTGCCCTTTTAAAAATTTTCCATTTCACCTTAGGCCTCTTATTATCATCGTTTAAACTCCAAAAATATTTAGAAAGTGATGTATTATTTCTGTAAGTATTATGGGTGAAGGACAAGATATTTTGATACCACCTAGTCTTAAAAGAATTCATAGTACTATAAATATAATATTTTTCAACCGTCGGATTGTCTATTGCAGAGATAGTACACCCCCCATTCAATCAATTAGTCAGTACTAAGTAGGGCTATAAGTTCCTACATTTAATTAATAAGCATTTTCCTAAAAGTAATCCTCTTAGTAAAATATATAACAGAAACACATTAAAACTAAGTTATAGCTGCACTAATAATCTTGAGAAGATTATAAAGTTATATAATAATAAAATTTTAAATCAAAGTAATAATATGGATACACGCTCCAAGATAAAAATGAATGATATTGGCCAATGTAATTGTAGGAATTCTGACCTATGATCATTGATAAACAAATGTTTAATAAATTCTCTGATTTAACTTAGTACTGTCTCTTGTAAATATATTTTGGTATTTGGTGGCTATTTTTGACATTATACCTTGTTTGGTCAGTGTTTTTAATATTTTATATGAAGGATCTTTATTTAATAGTTGCATATTAATTTATCAATTACATCTATATATTTAAATTATTTACTAGTTTCTTAAAGAAGCTACTTATTTAACAGCTACCTAAAAATATGTAGGAAATTCACAAAGCATATAAATTCTTTAGCATTTTGTTAAAGTACCTTGCCATCCCATTTTAACTTTTAGGAAACTGCATTGTCTAATTTTTATATTTTATGTAACCATTTGTATCCGTTTTAGTTCATGTCTGGCTGGCGTTAGCTGCCAATCTACAGGTGATTGTTACGCATCGAACCAAGACTGCAATTGTGTAGCGATTTTTACGTTTGAAGTGTAATAGCATGATATATATATATGTGTGTGTGTGTATGTGTGTGTTTGTGTGTGCGTTTATATACACCCACAATGCTCTGCAAAAATATGTGAACTCCTAAGATAATATTTAAGAAATTGGGCTCTTTTTTACAGATAATCAACAAATCTTAACTAAACTATGTATTCAATAAGAAAAAACCTTTATTAGACGAATAAAAATCACTTAAAAAATTATCATGGAATTAATACTGTTTAATTAAAAAGACAGTGCATTTGCTTATATAAATTATATCTATAAAAATAAAGTATAAAAGGAAAATATATTAAATAATTGTCGGAATTAATCCATTTCATTAAATATATATATATATATATATATATATATATATATATATATATATATATATATATATATATATATATATATATATATGCATACACAGTGGGAACAAACAAATATTCGTACACATACACATTTTTCATTTATTGTATTTCCAACTAATGAATAAACATACTTTTCATATAATTACCTATGCACAGATGCATAGTAAACAAAGAAAATTGAATTAATAGAAATAAATCACATTTATTCATTTAAAGTTGAAAAAGTATTCGTATAATATAAATTTCAGATTTTAAAACTTTTTAAATTGCTTTAGTACTCAAGATTATTCAAGTAGAATATTCTAGAATGTTCCAATTAGTTATTTTTAGCCTAAAAATGCAAACAGGACATTCTGTAATTGATAGTTGTGCAAGAAGTTTATCATTATGCCAAGAGGTAACGAATTGACAAAATCGCAAACAGAACTGATTGTTAAGCTCTGGAAAGAAGGTAAAAGTTACAGGAAAATCTCAGACAACCGGAATATTCCATTTACTACAATTATTTCATTCATTGCAAGGTATAAAAATATCAAAACTGTTGGAAACCAAAGAAGAACAGGTGCTCCAGGGAAGGTTTCTGCAAGATCTTTGAGGAAATTAATGCGTCATCTTAAACGAAATCCAATGGTTACTCGTCAAGATTTGCAAGATGATTTGCTTCCATCAGGAATTTGTGTCAGCAAACGGACAATAAGCAATTGAATTCATAGGAACAATCTTAAGTTGCACTCCCCACGGAAAACTCCACATCTATTTAAAAAACACAGGGGAAAATTCATTCGTGAACGTAAAGATAAGGGGTAATCGTATTGGCAAAGAGTATTATGGGCAGATGAAGAAACTAAAATTGTGTAGTTTGGACGTAATTCTAGAAATCCTGTATAGAGGAAAGTTTGACATGCCTTAAAAAAAGAACTGTTTTACACCATGGACAATAGAGCTGATATATACGCTATATTCGGAGACAGAGACTGATTGGTCATTATAGGCAGCAAATTGACAGTATGGTCAAGAATAGTCCCTTCAGAAAGGAAGGATCCCATACAAGGTCCCTTTATAACGTTACCACAGTGTCCTTGTTTTTGAAAGTCAGTATCTTCCGAGCAGATTGCCGGATGAGAAAAAAATACTAAACATTTAGATACGCCTGATCCGACACCCAAAATAAAACATCTATTCTGCTGACAAGCTGAGAACTTTAATGGATGGATCGGAAGTGTTCGTTTTCATTATACTTCCCTCTAGTGTCTTTTTTTTTAACTTCTTAAGAAACTTGACCAATGAATCGGAGAAAGGCTACACGACACAATCTAAGCTGTCTTGAAAAATAAAATTCTGTATTGTCGTAAACGCAAGCTACCAAGATCTTTTACAAAAACGAAACGAGTTCATTCAACTAAGCCGATCAACAGATAGATAGAACGTTAGATAGTCAGTTCGACAAAAGTTAATGGAAGATGGGGAACAACAAATATTTTCTCTGGTTCCCAAACTGCATTAATTTAAACGTGTTACTAGGTTTACATCTCAGTCCAACCCTTGCACTGTCGAAACGGTTAAATAAACTCAAAATGGCTTCATGTCTCGCACTTCTCATCTGTGAAACTCCCTTTCTTCTTACTTCCCTGACAGTTATAGTCTTCAAATATAATGTCAATCGACATCTTCTGACGCCCTGATCTAATTCCCCATTCTTCTCTTAATCCTTTCCTTAATCCCGTCTCTTTACTCTTGCTCCCAATCTCTGTCATCCCTTGCGGGCTAGTGGCACTCCCGCCTTGCTTGGGGCGCAATGCTTAAAAAACACTTTCGAAATCGTATGTCACACGTCTGTAAAGGTATAGATAAGCGTTGTCACAGGATGTGATATGATTCCATTCCCCACCACACACACCCCATTCTTTTTTTTTACTGGCTTCTCCTCGAATGTCCTAATTTAATATCGGGCTGGCCTACATTTCGAAATGGATAACTGCATGAACTTCGAACAGAAAATTGAAATTAAATTCTCATGATCGATTATTTCGTATGTCTTTAAATACATGCGATTGTGTACGGGAAACACGAATTCTTGGTTTGACAGTTCATAATGATCCATTTTATCATCAAACCGTGTCGTTTTATGTTACTTAGGTGTTACGTTAGGTAATTAGCGGACAGCAGTTTGCCCCAGTAATCAGTCACTCATCATTTTCTGTCAAATATAGTGACAAGTCTGGTTTGTCAGTGAATCCAATTTTTCAAATTATCTCGTCCCAGTCGTGTCACTATATTTGACAGAAAATGAAGAGAAAGAAAGAAAGAAAGAAAGAAAGAAAAAGAAAAAAAGAAAGAAAGAAAGAAAAAAAAGAAAGAAAGAAAGAAAAAAGAAAAAAAAGAAAGAAAGAAAGAAAGAAAGAAAGAAAGAAAGAAAAAGAAAGAAAAAAGAAAGAAAGAAAGAACGAAAAAAGAAAGAAAAAAGAAAGAAAGAAAGAAAGAATGGGGCTACGATATATCGATAGATACATAATTTCTGCCTGAATTTCATTGATGGTGGGTTATCTTTATTTCTATTATTTACATTATTTTCGGCCTTTCGGTCTTCATCAGGTGTTTGTCGACCGGGTAACATACAAGGAAGTTCAAACTAAAACCTTTTATTTGGAGATATCTCAATTGGGGTAATTCTTATTTAGTTCTTTTCAGTATTGCTCGCCTCTTTCCACTGTTTCGAAATGCACACTGCTAAGCCCAGGGACTGAACTCGCAATTACTATACCATCTAATTAACGAATCGTTGCTTCAATCCACTAGGCTATATTCCTGTGGGACAGTTCTGAGTGAAGAACTGCTGCTGCTACTTGTCACGCTTGATTTTGTTCATTGAGGCTTCCCTTCATAGAGGGTCTTGATGGCATGTCTTTATTTATTTACTAATGGTTCCCATGTAGTATTTATTTCTATGTAGTCATCACCCCCTGGGGAATGAAGTTAAAATACGGGACAGAGAGAAACATTGCAGAATCAAATGCTGGAAAAAAAATCAGAGCTTATGCTAAGGTATGAGGATTTCCTTAGTAGGCCGAGCATAGAAATGAGATAGATAGATAGATAGATAGATAGATAGATAGATAGATAGATAGATAGATTCATTGATAGATATTCCCTAGTTGAGATAGATAGATAGATAGATAGATATTCACAGGTTGAGATAGTTAGAGAGATAGATAGATATGCAAAGATTCAGATAGATAGATAGATTCATTGATAGATATTTCCTAGTTGAGATAGATAGATAGATAGATAGATAGATATTCACAGGTTGAGATAGATAGATAGATAGATAGATAGAAAGATAGATAGATAGATAGATAAGAGTATGAAGCAGATAATGAAGAGCATCAGATAGATAGATAGATAGATAGATAGATAGATAGATAGATAGATAGATAGATAGATAGATAGATAGATAGATTCATTAATAGATATTCCCTAGTTGAGATAGATAGATAGATATTCACAGGTTGAGATAGTTAGATAGATAGATAGATATTCAGAGATTCAGATAGATAGATAGATTCATTGATAGATATTTCCTAGTTGAGATAGATAGATAGATAGATAGATAGATAGATAGATAGATAGATAGATAGATATTCACAGGTTGAGATAGATAGATAGATATATAGATAGATAGATATTCAGAGATTGAGATAGATAGATAGACAGATAGATAGATAGATAGATAGATAGATAGATAGATAGATAGATAGATAGATAGATAAGAGTATGAAGCAGATAATGAAGAGCATCAGATAGATAGATAGATAGATAGATAGATAGATAGATAGATAGATAGATAGAAACAGAGAGAAACATTCCAGAATCAAATGCTGGAAAAAAATCAGAGCTTATACTAAGGTATGAGGATCTTCTTAGTAGGTCTAGTATAGAATTATATACGAAAAGCACAGAGGCTGAAACATTTTGATAAAATCAACAAAGATGGGGACAACAGTCAGCGTGTAAATAGTTTAAATAAAGAGAGATAGATATTTTAATGAACCTAATAATCCGTGCACAAATGGTTCATTTCCAATGTAACGTAAAAAGCGTAGCTCACGTGTTAGTTTATGGCAGTGAAAGGCAAAATTGAAAGAACGCCAAAACGTTGCCACGGGTGAATGCACTAAAACACAGAGTCTCAGCAAGAAAGAGGAAACGGTCGAAAACCAACTCTAAATATCAATAGAACAAAAGACGGGAAAATACGATTCGTAATCGCAGGTGAAAAAATTATAAATAAAAAAAAAGGAAAAGGAGAAAAGTAATGGTGTATAAGATAAAAAACGAGATAATATTAACAAAAAAAAAAACAGCCATGGCAAAAAGTAGCAAGAATTTCGTAGTCAAGATAAGAATGGGGTTCTTACACCACAGCAACCTCGTCTTACTTTCGTTGGAAATGTTACGTTTCAGCTGACAGATTTCTATCAGTGACACAGCGTGTAAAAATTTCGAGCTGTTCGCTATTTTCTATCGATTCGAAGCTTTTGTTGAATGCTGTTCGGCTCGGTGAGAGGTTGACGAGAAGACGCGAAGAGAAAGGGGCAGGAGAAAAGAACGGGGGGAAAAAAAGAGAAAAGCGATGAAAGCAGAATAATTGGTTGAAATGTACAGCAACAAGAGAAAAAAAAGAAGAAAAACCCAAAAAGTATTAAACATCAAAATGTAAGGAAATTAAGAAAAATGAAGCTTTTAAAGACAGAATCAAAAACAGAATTTTTTTTTAAAGAGGATGCCGAATGCTACTTTTATAGCAAGTCCGCTGTTAAAATAGAAGTCTGGCGTAACACAATCTTCTTACATCATACCCCATCCTTTTGAGCTTTTAACGTAATAAATAAACTAAATAGTAAGCAAACATGTGAGGCAACATGTTACAACAGGACAGAAAGTTAGAAGGTTAGAGAGGGCGAAGATCATCTTGAATAAGTTGGAAAATTATCCAGAAATCATATATATATATATATATATATATATATATATATATATATATATGAACTTATTTCAATCCTTCATGAACTTCCTATCCTTAGCTATTATTAATTAAAGATGAACATGTCCATTTCGTTTATGACCGATTTCATCACGATTCTTCTGTTAAGCTTGGAGAGTAATTATACATTGTTATTGCTCAAAATAGTCCAATAGTATCATAAAAAACTTAGAGGATTCCAGTAAGATATCTTTAATCATTTTAATCATTTTTTTATTTAAAATATAACAGTTCAGAGCTTAATCTAACAAATGGACAATTGTGCTTTACCACAATTTGGATAATTTTGCTGTTACACCCAGTATATATAAAATTACATATTAAATTAAAGCAACTATATGAAGTTTGGAAGGGCTCACGATTAAACAAAATAGACATTCGTTGTCTCTTATATTTAACAATATTTAACGATATATATATATATATATATATATATATATATATATTACCTGTAGACAAAATTTCCGCCTAGAAAAATACGAAATTAAAACCCATGCTAAATTCACTATAACTGAGAGAATAGTAAAGTTCAGAGCAGATAACATTAGAAAGATTTTAGAGTTCCATGAAAACAAGTGGATACAACGTTTAAAAACGCACTATCCAGACGGGCTCAATCACAAATTTAACAATATAGATTGTATTAATATATAACCCCACAAATCATGACCTACCCACATTTCTCACCCACACAAGACAGACATGCTTACGGAGGCCTCACACTTATAAAAACACCCACACGAATATACACACTTACACACATCATACTCACTTACTCCCTAATGTGCCAAATGATAACACACACCCATAGTAATATACACGCTTACACATATCATACACACGGACTCCCTCAGAACCAAATAACACACACTTAACAGAGGCACATCCTCTCTCCAGGAACCAAGAAAACTGTAAGACTGACCAAGGGAATTCAAAGTAGCATGAATCCATCCACGTCTTATCTCAAATAACAACTTAAAAGAGACTGTTTGACCAACACAACACAACAAAAACAAATGAAAACTACAGACAAAAGTTCATTTTCTCCATCAAGACATTCATTTCTATAGTTCAGTTTATTACCAGCAAGTAGAACATTTTTTCTCCTGATGATGGTCATGTTGGCCGAAACTAGTTGAGGAATTTGCATGAAATAATAATAAAAACGAAAGAATATTAATATACAACCCAGTGTGTCTGAAGATTTTAATTGTTTAATATTTTATTGTTCAATATATATATATATATATATATATATATATATATATATATATATATATATCTAGAGTTTTTGTTTAGAATTATTTGTTAATTTTATTTTTTGCTACTAAGAAAGTTGGTTCACTGTGTCGTGCGAGACAGTTTTACTTTCCATAACCTATCTTACATATCTATAAGTATACAATTCGTCAATGCTACTTATGTTGCTGCCACATATTTTCCGGTTCTTCTGCTTTGTATTTTGAATTTACTGATAATATCCGAAGATATTATTGGTCCTCACCTGGCGTCTTGGCTTCAGTCCATTTTCAAACCATGGTAAATTTGCTTCCCTGTGCTTTTCTACGAATACTTACATGGTAGTTCTTCAGAAGATAGAGGAGGGAATGAATACTATTCGAATGGGATACCACATGTCTTACTCTTGCCGGAATGACAGCGAAATACGTTGGACACAGTTCAGGATATATACCGAAGGCGGGAGAGTTTTAACACTTAGGGCAACCCATAGTGTTTGATAGAGTGCCTTCAGCGGATACACTTTTGAATTCGAACGAGAATTATTCACGTGGAGGAATTTTGATGTTCTCGTCAACGAGACTTGGCTTCAGTCAATTTTCAAACCATGATGAATTTACTTCCCTGTGCTTTTCTATGAATACTTTCATGGCATTTGTTCAGAAGAACTTTGCAGCAAATTTTAATCTTCAAAAATGTAAATGCAATGTCAATTTTTATCTACTGTCTTCTTGATTACTCTTCTAATGTTCTCACGAGAGAGACGGGTGGAGGAAGGAGTAGATACTATTCGAGTAGGGCACCACATGTCTTACTCTTCCAGGAATGACAGCAAAATACGTTGGACACAGTTCAGGATGTATACCGAAGGTGGGAAAGTTTTATCACTTAGGGCAACCCATAGTGTTTGATCTGCGTGCCTTCAACGGATATACTTTTGAAATTGAACGAGTATTGTTCACGTGGAGGAATTTTGATGTTCTCATCAACGCCGAGTGCCAATCGATCCTCCACTTGAAAAATCCATGACACTAGTAGAGATGTCTACGAAGGTGTTGTTGCGTATGTCGAAGACTAGTTAGAGGGACATATGCTCATAGTGCTATACTTCTAATGGTCATATTCACATTTCTGAGACCACAGTCGTCATATTGATATTCTCTGAGGGCCAAAGAATCCACAACGCAAAGGCGCGGAAACTATGCATTCCGCCATTATTGAAATTGGTCGATCTTTGAGACTCCAGAAACTGTTCTACAGGTGAAAGAATGTTCATTTGATCGCTGTTGCCAACATAAAAAAAACGAACCATCGCACTCAGCAGTTATCCAAAATGAAAATGTAACATTCCAGAAGCACCTAATTTGACACAGCTCAAAATGTCCATATTTAATAAAAGGAGCTGTGCATTTGGTTTGACCGATGTTTGTTGTAGACTCTTTTTTACCCAACGAACCTTGTAACCGTCTAAAGCTCAAATGCAGAAGGCACACTGCTATGGATGTTACTATTCCAAAAGACGACTGAAGGTTTTAGAAAATTTTATCGTAATATCTACGACCTTCGAGGAAAAACAGACAAAATTCATACAACCCACAAGGGCACATTTGTAAAACTTCTACTACATCCTTGGAGGTGGATTATTAGTGGATTTTTTTAAATTATTTATATCAATCTCTATGTGTTAAATTAGTGCCGAAATCGAAATATTTTCTACATAAATTTACACTTTCAGGGAAAGGTACGTTTAGATATATATTTTTAGATGATAAAATAGATTGTTTGTATTTAATTTTAAATGTATTGCTGTATAGTAGATTGTTGGTAATGTTGTTTTTTTACCTAAAAACGTATTGTTTGTAATTAAAATGTACATTTTTATAGTTTTGCACTCATTCTCATTTTGCTATAAAAATCTATTCTTGAGCATTTTACTATAAAAAAAGACTTGTTGAATTTTTAGGGGTTTCAATATTTGGCCATATCTGGGACCCTAATATGTGCTGCCACTCCGAATAAGAATGGACTTGGAAACAAGAGCAGTTAAGATGTAGTTCCAGTCTCTTTAAAACCTCCAATCTGCCGATCAGAGGCTTTGCTGCCGGATAGAGTTTATCGTTATACCCTGGATGATACATCCTCGGATCCTCTGATAGTCACGACAAAACCGCCATCCGTCAGTGAACTGAACTTCATTTATAAAAATGTGTTAAAGTTTGTTAGAAATTGTGCCACAATTTCACAGTAGAATTTGAATCGAACTATCGACAAGAATAAAGAGACCAACAGATTCATTATCCAACTATTAATCCTCGTGTGGCACCCAATTAATTATCGGATTGTGAAATCTTTACTTTGTCTATGACACTGCTCTAAAACCGACACCCCCGCTATCTCGAGATTTTTGACAAAAACTATAGAAAAGTCTTCACCTGGCGTCTTGACTTCAATCACTTTCTTACCATCCTGATGTGGGTTCAGTTTGTCTTTTCTATAAATATTTTCATGGCAGTGGTTCCAATGAGTTCTCCTCTTTGATACTTCGACCTCATTAATTTTTGCGTCTTACTAGATTGGTAATTAATTCTTGAGCTCTCACAGATCAGCACCGTCTATCCTATCTGCCATCCTGTCACACCTGTAGACTAATTATCAGCCCCTAGGGTCCTACTTTGCAGCTACATCACATTGAAACACTAGTTTCCGTACTAACGGAAAGTTAAGCAACGTCGAGCTTGGTCAGATCTAGATGGATAACCGCTTGAGAAAACTTGAACGTATGAGTCGTGTAAAGGATAATGGCTCGGAATTGTTAATGGAAGAGCCGGCTTCCAATTCCGTGCAAATACTCATGGGAAATTCATGAATCCGTCTTTTCTCTCCAAGTCGAATTAGGAGAATAATGTATCAATAAAACATTGTAACTGTCACAAATAAAATATAATTGCGTACAAAATGTTTAGATTTCGGCATTAAATTACCCATAAGGGTTAATATGCCGCTAAGCAAGATCAACCGAACAAACAGATTCTGAATCAACCCCACATAAGCTAACAGCTGCCAGGCTTAGGTTTGCCTGTCGTCCGGATAATGGGAGTAGATAGATTCGCCTATCACCCGGTTCACACTTATTCCCAATTTTTGAATAGGGGTAGAGGTTTATCACTCGTTTCCTCTTTAGGACTGCGTTTCAGGTTTCTTCTAAATTCGTCTCATTTTCTTTCAAAACGACAGTATCCCCTCCCGGTAGCCCCCAGGTGACATTATTTCAGAAATTACCGGCTTTGAAAGCCAACTCGAAATTGAAGAATGAGTAAATGAAATAAAACAGAAATGTAGTTTTAAAAGAAAGAAAGTGAGAAAGAAAGAAAAGTTATATAAGAAAAATATCGAATTAAATACCCGAAAAAGAAAAAGAAAGAATGAAAAAATTATGGAGAATTAAAAAAAAAAAAAAAAAAACAGAACCGGAAATGAAATGAGCTTTCAACCGGAAGAACTTATAATAGCTGCTTTCCGTCGTGCGATCTTAAGCAAGTCAATCAACCCAGTTCGCTAAAGCGACGTTATCTACCATTCAATTCTCCCCATTTGTGGCCTTGTGCCAGATCTAAATTAAACCAACTAAATACGTAAATACATCGCTGGGAGGAGTGCGATTCAACTAGTTGGTCCGTTGCTGACTGTAAGACATATCACCCCGTGTTAAATCATTTACTGTCGGAGATTATATGAGTTACCCAGTGGGGAAAGAACTCATGACGCATCTTAAATTACGTTGTTTGAATTTTATGTTCAGTTATTTAATGTGAAATTTTGTGTGGGACATCAGTGAGGATAAAACTCACTACTTACTGTGTTAGGTTGAATGATTTTATGATATATCAAACATTGTTAACTAAATGTCGAATTTTGTATGGGGCACCCAGTGACGATCGAAGCCACTTCCCAATATGTCAGGTGAGGTTTGGTTGATTTTACATCATATCAACACTTATTGTCTTACTTAATGTTGAATTTCGAATGGGGAAACCAGTGAGGATCGAACCTACTAGCCAATATCTTACGTTAGGTTGGCTGATTTTCCGACATCTTAATACTTGTTGCCTTAATTAATGTCGAATTTTGTATGTGGCACCCAGTGATGATCGAGGCCATTTCACAATATGTCAGGTGAGGTTTCGTTGACTTTACAAGATGTCAACACTTATTGTCTTACGTAATGTCGAATTTCGTATGAGGCACCCAGTGAGGATCGAACTCACTTAGCCAATATCATATGTTAGGTTAGGTTGACTGATTTTACGACATTTCAATACTTGTTGCCTTATTATTGACAATTTTTTATGGGGCACCCATTGAGGATCGAACTCACCGCCCCAATGTTACATTAGGTTGGCTGGTTTTACGACATGTCAACACTTGTTGCCTTATTTAATGTTGAATTTTTTACGGTGCTCCCAGTGAGAATCGAACCCACTACCCAATATATTAGGTTAGGTTGTTTGTTTTTACATTATGTCAACATTTTTTGCCTTATTCAGTGTCAAATTTTGTTCGGGGCAACCAATAAGTTTTGTTGGATTTGGTTGAATTTGCGATATATCAAATACTTCTTGGGTCATTTAATGTAGAATTTTCTATGGAGCTGCCTTAGAGAATCGAATTCACTACCTTCTGGGTTAGTTTTCGTTGATTTTACGACATTTCAACTCTGGTTGCTTTATTTAATGTCGAATTTTGTAATTGGCACCCGGTGGGGATCGAACTTATTACTCCGCGTGTTAGGTTTGGTTGGTTTTCAACCGTTGTCAGATTATGTAATGACTAATTTTGTATGGGGATCACTGTGATAGTAGTATGCAAGTTCATCTTTTAAATTCAGCTATGGCGGGTTTGATCATCATTCAGTATCTTTCACTTGTAAGCATATGACAGGTGAAACTAATATTATAAAGGTCTGATCGACACGCCGTAGAATAGGTGCTGAAAGACTTATCTCATTAGCCATTACTACAATAGCGACCCTAATGCTTAATGAGTGCTCTATATTTGTAGCCTTATGCCAGAATAAGATAAAGTTAGTAAATATGAATACTAGAATGTGTGTACAACGAAAACGGCGACATAAAGAAAACAATAAAAAGGCGGAACAGTTGTGGAGTGATATTTGAAGATAGATAGATAGATAGATAGATAGATAGATAGATAGATAGATAGATAGATAGATGAAGAGACTGAGATAGATAGATAGATAGATAGACAGATAGATAGATAGATAGATAGATGAAGAGACTGAGATAGATAGATAGATAGATAGATAGATAGATAGATAGATAGATAGATAGATAGATAGATAGATGTACGTATGTATATTTGTATTGGGCTGTAAAAGATTGTTGAGTGTGAGAAAGAAAAAGGTAGGAGTTGAGCTCGAAGAAAAAGCATCGTGAATTAGCCAATGAACGAAAAAAAAATGAAGACGAGGTGTAGCAAGACACATTTTGATCGTATCTCTGGTTAAGCAGGCTACGATATAATGGGACAATTTCTCCAAAAGAGATGGGGCGATAATCCGAAATTGCATTGAAAGAAAAGGGGAAAATAGTTAGAAGAAAAAAAAAAGACATGAACAAAGGAGAAAAATAAAGAAAGAAAAACTAACGAGATTTCAGTACTGGAAACGAGAGTTCATCGCAACAATAAGCAACGGACGCCATTGATTGATTTGTTTCTTCTTGTTTAGTTGTTGTTGTAGCTGTATCTTCTGCCGCTAATTTTATTTTTTTGGTTTTTATTAAATTTATTTATTTTGTCTTCTGTTTCTTACTGCGTCATCGCTTGTTGCTATAGTCGTCATCGTGGTATATATGGAATAGTTGGCACCGTCATTCGCCAGACATTTCCATACTTTCAGGAATATCTTTCGCATTTTCCTTGACACCACGGTTCCCTCAGCAACTACATCTACTTTTCTGCTGGTGATTTTTTTTGTTTACTCCTGTCTGGCACAAGGCCACAATTATTATGTACTCATGTAATAATTCATAAATG
Source organism: Acanthosepion esculentum (assembly GCA_964036315.1). Classification (NCBI taxonomy): domain Eukaryota; kingdom Metazoa; phylum Mollusca; class Cephalopoda; order Sepiida; family Sepiidae; genus Acanthosepion; species Acanthosepion esculentum. The sequence continues at coordinate 52,996,245 of OZ038497.1, read as the reverse complement.
AACTGATTATGCGTGATGCCAGCGCGCGAAAACAATTCTTGGCTTAAATAAAGATAAAAGAAAATGTTTTTTTTTTGTGCCAGTTCGAATGGGTGATACTATAGTATGATATCTACCGTCCATTTTCTACTATGGTATCATATTTACCAACTGTTGGAACTATGAAATATATTAGGGTTAGGAGTTAGGGTCAAGGTTATGATTAAACGTAGTAAACAGTGAATTGGTTATGTACTTAAAATCATTAACAATTTTTTTATAGAAAAAAGTAAAAAAATCATCACATAGTGATTTTAATGTTTGTAAGCTGGATAGTGATTTTAATGTTTGTAAAATGAGTTGATGCCATTTAAAACAAATAAAAACTTAAACAGGTCAACGTTTTTCCTGAGCATTTTCCAGCAATAATCAGTGTATCATTTCTCAAATGCCTCGGTAGATCTCATATTATAGTAACACCATCGAAAATTTAATCATTTCAGATGTCAAATTCATTTTAAATACGACAGCTGTTCAGGACGTGGGCGGTCATGATTCTCTAAGTCCTCATTGTTTTCTGTTACCTTGGAATTGCCATGCGTTCTTGGGAAAATGTTTGATTGATTGATTTTGTTTAACGGCATATCAACCATTATTGGTTATTTATTGGTCTTTGGCGAAGAGACCATACCCGAGTCTATGAGTAAGAAATATCAGTAGTCGGGCATCGTAAAGACGACCGGGTTCCTCGCGTAACAAATATCATCATACCTGACCCCGACTATTCGATTATGGCTATTACCGAGCAACTCATTATGGCCGAGCCCATGATCAGATAGGGGATGTGCAAGTACATCGATCGCAATTCACTCAAGATGAGAAGAGGGCAGTTCATATCCGACAATATCTTGGTGAAACGACTTTCACGATCATGTCGCTACCAAATGTAGCTTTCCAGCTTTCATGATTTAAATCCCCTTGGCCACTATGCCTCATCGAGCAAGTGACCCAACATCGGCCCCACAAAAGCAAAGACTTGTTGAAGACTGGGGTGAAGACTAAAATTGATGTAAACAGCTTCATCAACTTATGCAAACGTTTATGACGAGAAAACGAGGCAGAAAGCGCTTTTACTGAATAAATAACCTTTTTTGTGCGTTTTTTCTGTGATGGACATGTCTAAAAATATGTTTTTCTTTTCTCTTACTTTAATAAGTTATCGCTTATCTGTCTCACACTGTCTTTATTCGTGTTCGTTTGTCACTGTTAAGTTCTCGATTCTGAAAAGATCGGCTTGGATGCACCAGTATCTAGAGCAAGACATTTGCTCGCTGAAGCACAGACTGTCGATTGTTTCCGAAACTTAAAGCCATTTAAGTAAGCTGGCTCCTGTGCGCGGAGCGTGACGGTATTGGGTGTTTGAGTTATATTAAATGCTTTCGACGAACTCGGTGACAAAAAGGGAAAAGTGAAAGAAAAAAAGATTAGAATGTTTCCTTGGTTATCAGCTTTGCCATATCTTTCATATAAGAACAATGAATATTCGTTAAAAAGAAAAAAGAAAAGGAAAAGAATTAGAAAACGAAACGGATATTGTGTGACGTCCGAAAAAATTCTGTCGTTATCAACCTGAATCTACAAGTTTATCTGAATGAAAACATCATTTCTAATGAAATGAACACGTCTTTTGTGCACAATATCCATTCACGACTTGGGTTAATATGGTTCTCCACAACTTCTTTTCGTAGTAATCTCCTTTCCATGTCGGTATACTTGATCCAATCATCGGACGATATGCGATAGAAAATAACAATAATGTGAAGACAAGACAGAAGTAATCAGGTATTGTTTTAATGATTTGTTTTTTTTTAATCATTTTATCACAAGTAAGGCGGCAATGGTTGAGGGGGTTAAAGGGGGGTGAAAGAGAATGAGAAGACTGAGAATAGGAAGGATTGAGGAAAGGTAAAAAAATGTACAAGGATCAAGAAGACAGAAGATGGCGATTGACATTGCATTTAAATTTTGGACATTGAAGCAAGAAAACGGGAGGGGGTTTCACAGGTGGGAAGTACACGGAAAGAAACTTCTGGAGTAGAAGTGGGGGTTGCATTTAGCTACTTCAGCAATGAAACGGTGGGACCTAGATGCCAATCTAGTATCACGTTTCAACTCATATAGTCAGGAAACCAGTGTAAAAAGCTCGTCAGAACAGTTGCCATAAAATTATTTGAAGAAAAACAGAGGGAAACTACGACACGCCGGTGAAAAGTGACTGAATCGAGACACTCAGTCAGGAACCTTCTTTGCATTTTATCATGAATCTTGATATGTACACCAGGAGCATCAGACCAAATATGGCAACAGTATTGTATGCACGGACGAATGGTAGATTTAGAAATGTGCAAGATGAACTCTGACAAGAAAAGATTTCTGGTAAGGCACAGTGAACCTACTTACTTTGCAGTAGACGAAGCAGTTAATTCTATATGGTGTCTCCACTTCATGTCTGTGTAAAACGTGACGCCAGGAAGCCTAGCATGTAGATCGGCTGATAGCAGACAGAAAAAGCTTCTCTGTGATAATTACATGAAAACAGTTTTTTTCTGGAGTCGTTCAAATTTACAAGCCATTTATTGCTCCAGGTAACCACTGATTGGATGTCCTTTTTAAGATCACTTGTCAGGTATACTTTCTCTGATATGTTGGATTTTCTGCTGTGACGGGAGGAAATGGTAGTGTCATCTGCATAAATGCCCAGTTGCTTAGGAAGTCACGCAAGCAATTCTTGACAAGTAAAAAGTGGAAGAAATAAATAAACCTCGTGCCGATGATGATTCGGACATCGCTAGCGCTGTTTTAGTTTATGAACTTTATACTTCAAAAGAAAAAAAATACAATTTCATTCAGTTATATATTCTCCATTATTTTCAATGGCTGAATGCTATTTATCAGGCGGGCTTTGTGCTCCTTTTGACCAATATTCCTCAGGTTTGATGTGAAAAAAACTGAACACTTGAATCTGATTTACATTGGATATTTTTTCCCATTCAAAGCGCTTTGCAACGTTCGACAAACGTAATTATCAACTAATGCAATGTCAGGATGTTTGAGGTAAAAGAATCCAAGATAATTCCAAAGTTGTTCTCATTTTAATCTTGCTGTAGACGTCTTTGCGTTATCATCAACATTTTCCTATTGATGAGCATAGGGCACGTTTAGACCAAACGCCAATAGACACGTTGCAGTTTCTGAACGTATCAGTGTGCATTTAGCGTTTCACTCCCTTTTGAGAAGCCTAAATGAATAATATCTCGACGATTCCTCCACACTCACATGGCCATTCTTTTATAGAGACCAGCTTTTTTTCAGAGTTCATTTTTCAGAGATTTATCAATCTACTCCGATTTGCGTGAAACATTGTTCAGTATAACTGATTGTTCCTCAACTATTATGATATATTTAAGGAACAAGCAATGTCTCTGTTCTGAAACAGGGATTTGTCACTATCGATAAACCAGTGCCCATCCCTTTTTTGCTATGAGCGTTTGAAACCAAACATGCCATCTTACAGATTTCCCTGTTATTTTCAAGTTTTTAAGTTTCGATATATGGCAGACTGTGATATGTTTAATATCTTTCATAATTTCGGGGTAGTTTGCTGTGGATTAATTTCTAATAATGACCCTAGAGCTCCATCATAAAAGTCCTGTGAATACCCCGGTTTGTGTTAATGTTCCAATGACGTTTATCCAGGACGAATCTTTGCAAATAATTTTTTGTAGGTCTGTTAGTTGATTTTGTTTAGCGGTATATCAACACATGTATGGGTTATTTAAAGCCGAAATCTAAATATTTTGAAAACAGTTTTATGGCTTCAACCAAATATATTTTGAAAGCAATACACATACGCAATTACAGATGAATTATATCGTTGGTACTTTTGCTATAAAATGAATTGTTGGTAATTCTAGTATAAAATGCATTGCTGGTCATTTTGCCTTAAATTGGTATTGTTGATAATTTTGCTATAAATAGGTATTTTTGGTAATGCTTTTTATATAAAAATGTATTGCAGGTATTTTTTATATAAAAATATATTTTTATACTTTCATCGTATTTTGTCTTTGCTTGGGAGTTCATTATTTGCCCATCGCTGATAACAGGTGCTACCACTCCGTTTTAGGGTGGACCTGGGAACAGCAGCAATTAAGAGGTGGTGTCATGCTCCTCAAAACCTCCAATCTCCTGATCAGAGGCCTTGCTGCCGGATTTAATAACAAATGCCCATAAAAACTACACATTTTTTTAAAAGTTACCATAGCGTTATTCCGTTACTTGAATAAAATTTCCCCTAGGTTCAAAAAGGTAACTGTGTTCATATCTGTACGTTGACATGTCAATGCCTGTATTCTGGTGCGTCTCATTACAATGGCATGACGGGAAGTGTACATGTGCGCATGCGTGCGTGCGTTAATTCATTCAACTACAATAGCGTCCAAAAATAGCTTGTACCTATTGATCGCCCAATAAAGAATCCGTTGATTCTATTTGAATTTCTACCCTTCGGATTTGAATTCAGTTTCAGTCCTCCCAAGCGATCAATAGTCGGCTAATTTCACAATTATTATTACCATTAAGAGGAATTCATTTTCCCGATTTTCCACCGACACATTAATGTCCGTTTCTTATATGATTTTTTCTTCTGAAAACATATATCTATATATCTATATGCTTGTTTTATTATCCTATTTATGTGTTTCCAGGGATTCTGTTAGTTCGTCTCTTCGTTGAGGCTGTAAATATAACTTGCTCTGACGTGTACACTCTAGTTAACGCGATTACGGAATGGAGGACGATTAGTTCATTTTCCTTCTTCCCTTTTTACATATTTCTTCTATGCTTCAGGGAGTGGGCGATCATGGCTCTCCACGTCGTCCTGTCATTTATAGCTCTTAGAAAGGTTTGTCTTTTTGCTATCTATTCTAATCCATGTTCTGTAAATACACAAGCTTCTTAGATGTTTCACTGCTTTCCTCTGACTCTCTGGCCTTCAATTTGTCTTGTGAGTGTCAATTTCACCAAGTACTCATTCCTTATTAATTGACCTATTTTATTTATTAATATTTTAACAGTACGAAATGTCTACCGGTTTGTGCATTCGAAAGACGATAAAGAAAATATGTTCTCAAGTAGGCTTCGAACCTAGGCACCCCTGTATGGGTGAAAACAGCGTTTGATCCGGCTTGATCTCATCACCGTTCGATCATAGAAATAATATCGGTTTAATATTAAATCAATTAATTCCACACACACACACACACACACACACACACACATATATATATATATATGTATATATATATATATATAGAGAGAGAGAGAGAGACAGACAGACAGACAGACAGACAGACAGACAGACAGATTGAGAGAGATGTAACTGCAGAATTGTCCAAATCGTGTAACAGGAAAATTGTTAGATTAAGCTTTGAACCGCTGTATCTTAGAAATTATTAAACATATCTTACTGTAATTCTCTGAGTTTTTATAACATTATTCTATTCTACTTTGAGCAATAAGAATGTATAATTACTCTCGAATCTTAATAGAAGAACTGTGATGAATTCGATCATAAGCGAAAATGACATGTTCATCATTAATTAACAATAGCTAAGAATGGAAGCTCATGAAGATTTTAAATTAAATTCAAATATATATATATATATTATTCCAAGATCATTTTGCAACTTATTCAATATGATCCTCGCCATCTCAAACCTTCTCACACAGAATTTCTTTTTTCAAGTCTTTTTTTCACTGCTCTATCGACTATGATAAGCGAAACTCCTCTCTCACGTCTCAAACCTCTTATGGATTGAGATGAATCTTTTCTAATTAATACTTTTAGTGGTATGTTGAAATGATGATCCCTCTTCCTGTTGTGATCTCCTGTTCCAGTTTTCCTCTCTACTGTTCCCTCTGTTTTAAACTCATTTACGGTTCTCTTGATGGTTCTTGAATGAACATTAAAGATGGAAGCCAGAGTATGAATGTTGGTACCATTACTGAAGGCCTGCATGATCTATTTTTCCCCTGCCATTTCTCAGTTGAGAAGACAGTGGGACAGACACAAAAAGATATTAACCTGTTCTCTTTCTAGCTGAATAAGTCAAGAGATTCTTACGGCAAATGGCATCATGATGGCTAAACGTCTTATCAGGAAACCTGGAAAAAAAACTCAATTAGTTTATTGTTTTTTACATATTAAATCTTTGAATTCGAGCGCTTTCGGCTATACATTTAGCCATTTTCAAGGATGAAATATTTTACCTGTTTATGTTATTAATAAAAGAAAAAAAAACTTAATAATATCAACTATGAATATGGATACAATATCTTGACCGAGTTTTGAAAAATAAAAATATATAAATACATACAGGCAACAAGTTAATTCTTATTTAACAGTTAAAATATTTAATCCTTGAAAATGGCTAAATGTATAGCCGAAAGCGCTTGAAATAAAAGATTCGGGCAGTTTTTATATAATTTATCATCTGAAAAGAAAAAAATTATCAAAACTCATGAGAAATTGTATAAAAAAAATAAATTAAATCACCTTGTCTATCGTATTCAATGAAATGTGCAGGAAAGAAAAATTGCTTGCTAAATACACACACACACACACACACACATATATATATATATATATATTTGTGTGTGTGTTTGTGTGCGTGAAAATTCTCAGAATAGATCTGTAGAGAAGACAAACTGAATAAATTAGACAAGTGGAAAATAAACAATTGGAAAATAGTTCTTAGTCCTTGCCGATGCGTTTCGTCATCCAACTTTATCATGGCATATGATGATATGCAAAACCGAAATTTGGTACAGTTACACAAAATTTCAATTCATTTTCTCTACAGATATATACTGAGAACTATCACACATTGTCGACATGGAAAACAAAAACACACACATAGTCAAAAAAAAAAAAAGAATGAAAAAATTTATAATATCCAAAAGAGGTTTTCGCATGAGCGTCTTTTAAATTTTTAAATTTCTGACGGCATTTAAGCTAGAGGGCTCTCGTATGGCCCTTCGGCTTGGTCAATTTGCGAATACACGGAATGCCTGCAGTTAGCAGTTACCTCCGTCGCCCTTCTAATCTGATGACCCCGACGCCCTTATAATTGTGCGTGATGACTCATTTATTGGTCTAATGCCTATTTCTCATCTATTGATATGTCACTCGAACGCACCGGCGTATCCATCTTCATCTTTTTCCTGTCTTTTGGTTCACAATTCCATGCATTAGTATGCTCATTGCACATACTGGTTTCATATCACTGGAGATTAAGTGCGTAACAATAAGTCTGCTAAAACCTCCAATACCTATAGAGTTTCATTGCAGATCCCCCCCCCAAAAAAAAAGCGCCCCTATCTGGAGGATTTTTGTCATATCTCCGATTAAAAATGCTAATTCTAGCAATTTTTTAAATACTTTCAAATCAAATAGTAAAGGTAATACTTTCATGTCTACTCTATTTTCTTCGATCCCGAGCAAAGTCCTGGTGATTTAAGATTTGTTGCTTTCTGTATTACACTTTTTTTCCTGTTGAGGACAGCGATTTCTACCCGCCCAAAGGTCCTATTTTCAGTCTTTTATATATCGGAATCGCTTTATTTGCATGGATTGAATCTGGACAACAAACTCCTCAAATAGATATTTATACTCACAGCCAGTTGGACGAAAGTTAGAAAAAGGCTGAGTTTAATGTATGGGTCCCACGTGTACATCGGAGCGAGGACAAAAATTACTCAACACTTCCCTTCGGAACTTTCAAAGTGCTGGGGATTATCACTAGCCCTCACTCTATTGGAGCACACTCGGCTTTAAAATAGAAGTTGCAGGCATGCACGGAGCCATGAAAATGAATATGGCTCAGTCTCGAGGATGTTCCGTTTTGCGGACGCATCAGATGCTTGCTATTAATTCTGTACTTCTGCCATTTTAGAGTTACTGTCTGGGTGATGTCCCCAACTCGGGTTCAAACCCGATTTGGGGACGTATTTTATAAATCATTTATCCCCGATGAAGATTAAACAGAGCCAAGACTATCTTATATATTTTATAAAACATGCCAGAAGTGAGTCCAACAAATGAGAAATGCAGGACAAGAAATTGTTAGCATAGAACTTATGCTTGCATCGAGATATTTCAACTGTAAAATGATAAGACCTTGCCGCCAATCTAGTACTGCGATTGAATTTATAAACTCAACGTACCATAGAGGAAATATCAGAACAAATACCATGAAAGTATTTATAGAAAAAGCAAAAGGAGGCTATATTATGGCGGTAAAGGGAGGCTATATTACTGTTACGTCTAGCCTTTTAAAATCTAACTTGATGATACCTTAACACCAATTCGGTATTGCGTTTAAATTCATAAATAAATTTAAATAAATACATTACAAAAAAAGGAATGCACATGATATTAATAAAAAAACAAACAAAGTAAACCTACGTTACGCCGTTGGGAAAGCGGGGATGCCAGGTCAGGTGTACCAATATTGCAGATGCTTCTTTGTATTTTATCAAGAATCTCTAAGTATATAGCAGAAGCAACATCCAATGCATGGACGTGTAAGTATAAACAGAATGCAACTATTAATCACATCATATAATTAATTATTCAATTACCTACTCGATTACCGACTTAATTACTTCTCGTTTGGACTAATTCTAACCCAGACCTGCTAGCTTTATTTTTTTATAAATGATACGTAAATAGGTAATTGAGCTAAGTGACAAAATGACGGTCTCCCGTGACCTAGACTGTAAGAACACGTTTCGGCTATTGGTAGTGTTTTCCTTGGGGGAAAACAGGTTCGTTTCCTTTCAAGTGCCACCTTTTATCTTTTGTATGACTTCTCGATCTAGGCCGGTTGATATTAATTTACTTGTAGCAAAAAATAAAAACGGACGTGCATGCACTAAAAACAATAATTATGCTAATAAGAAATAAAGATCTCTAGAACGGTGGAGCGCGGCTCGGATTGCGGATTCGGAGAGGCGAGTTCGAATTCGTGTCGAATCCATTACATTCACTTTCGTGCTAATACCCTTGGGAAAGTTATGAATCATCTTCTTCTCCCAAGCTATGGGTAAATATCAGGACAGATCAGGTTCTATAATAAAATATTTTAATGCAACGTCATTCGTTATCGTCTGTCTTCTTAATTAATCTTTTCTTATTGTCCTCTCTCCAAAATAACGTTTTCTTTTTCTCCTATTCCCTCACCCTAAGTAACCATTTGTATCTTACAAATTGTGATGTTAAGAGATACTTAACGTATATAATATTTATATATTCTTTAAATTGATAATTATGAATAAACGAGCAATTACGTACAGAGTAGTTTTAGTCTCTTTCTAACTAGCTCTATCAGGGATCTTGTTAGTGTTCTTGTCGAATTTTCTTGGCTCTACCAAAGACACATATTATTATAGGCATGCCAGTAATTTTCAGGTATCACATTTTTCAATTTCAAGATTTTACTCTCTCTTTTCGGTATATATTTCTCAGATGCTGGGCTGCAAGTACACGAAGGCGTATATAACAAGCATAAATCTCATTCCAGTGAGGTGAAGTAAACCCAACTAATTGTGGACGATATGCTGACATGTTTAGGTAAAAGAAGCGCAAAACCAGGATATAAGAACATATCCCAGCTCGCTCAGACAGTCTCCGGTTGACACTCTTTCCAAAAATATAGACGTGACTCCCAAGTCGCCTTGACCTCTTTGTCCTTGAAACTACAAAAGACAATACTCTCAATACCTGGCTCTGATGATCTATCACACCCGTTTATGTAGACTGTGTCGTCTCTCCCCAACTACAGTACAAGCATATACATCACAGCCAAATATGCGTGATATGCTGAGAGACTTTGATAAAAACAACACAAAAACTTTAGATGAGGTGGGAGGCTTCAGTTCGGATAACTCAGTCGTCTCAGACGGTCAGCAACTGAAGCTATTTGGATATGATGCCCAAGTCATCTTGTCTGAGTCTTTAAAAAAAAAAACTCCTTCCTGGTCATTTTACATAAAGAACTTCGTAAGGTGTGAGCTGTACTTGTGAGTAAATTTGTTGTATTACCTTTAAGGCATGGGTTACCAGGAATCTCTCCAATGAGTCTATCAGGACATTTTCAATCAATCCGAGGGCTCCAACAACAATATGGATTATTGATGTTCTCATGTGCCATATTTCTGGGATTTCCGCTCCAAGATCCTTATATTTTTGAGTCTGTGGAAGATCTTCAAAGACTCATTACAGACTGCAAGAACTGATATGTCAATAAGAAGGCATATTCTGTTTTGTGGTCTTTGAACACGTTGTCTGGTCCATCATCTTTGATTGTTCCTTTTTTCGGTGGGTATTTGTAAAGTTCCATAAAATTGTTACAGGTTCAATATCCATAACCGGGTCTAGGTGGTGTTCATACAAATTTCTTGCAGTTTCCCTTCGGTAAAAGTTGCAAATTTTCCAGCAGATATTGACCGCCTCTGCCATGCTGAGTTTTATATTCAGTGAGATATAATATTGCGCAACCCGATACAATACAATGTATCTGCATATTCATCACATAATCTGCATTTTGAGCTAATACAATTTGTCAGTCGTCCTGGGTACGACGTTAAACTGCATCCAACAGCAAGGCCTCTGATCAGGAGGTCTTGAGGAAGCGTGGAACCACCTCTTAATTGCTGGTGTTCCCAGGTCCACCCTGACCCGGGGTGGTAGCATCTGTTGTGGTCCCAGCTATGGGAAAATAGTGAACTTCCAGGTCTTTTCCAGCACATTGAAACAATGATGTTGCCAGCTATACGTTTTTGAAACAATGATGTTGTCAGCTATACGTTTTTGATATATTTAGTAAATACTGGATCTGGCATTAAATAACCCATAGTGGTTGATATGCCATAAAACCCCAAACAACAACCAACCAACCAACAATTTTTCTATGTTATTATTATTATTGTTGTTATTATTATTATTATTATTATTATTATTATTATTATCATCATCATTGTCGCACAGTATAAACTGACTGCTGTCAATGTAGATTAAATGAGATCGTCTACCTGCAGCATCGCCTTGCTTATATAAAAAATACTGTAGGGATTACGTCTACCTAGTCTGTAAAAATGCCCACGAGGCGGCGCTGATTCCAGACTGTACGAGGACGAGTCAGAAGTC
>OZ038497.1:52939997-52982497 GCA_964036315.1 Acanthosepion esculentum | reverse complement strand
TGGAAGAGTAGAATAAATGGGAGAAGAATGGAAGGAAGTTGTAGAAGAAGACAACGTAAGAAAAAGGAGGAGGAGGAGAAGAAGAAGTGGAGGAGGAGTTGATAGAAGCACAAGAAGAAATGAAGAAATGGAGGAGGGGTAAGTAGAAGAAAACTTCGGAAAAAGTAAAAGAAGTAGAAAAAGAAGGAGAAGAATTTAAAAGGGGAGAAACTATAAAAAAGATAGAGGAAATGAAGGCAAAAGAAGAAATATTAGAAGCAGAAGAATAGATGAAGAGGAGGAAGTATGAGAAAACATTGAAATAGTAGAAAAAGTAGATGATGATGAGGTGGAGGGAGAAGAGGAAAAGGAAAAAAGTAGATGTCGAAGAAATAGAAGAAAAAGGAAAAGACGAAAGAAGAATCAGAAAAGAAGTAAGAGTAGCAGAACTAGAAAGTAAAGTAAGAAATGAAATACAGTGAAGAATTACATCAGACAAAATTTACAGTGATATCGAAAAGAATGGCGACATCTTGAATACGAAAAAAAATGATAATCGTAGCTCAACAAGCAACAACAATAATACCAACAAGAAGTCAGGAAAATTACTTTAAAAATCACAAGAAAATTAGCAAAACCAACGAATCAAGAGGAAAGCGGTAAACGAACGAAAGAAAGCAAGGCGTCTTATAAATTTGCAGCAGTAATTCCGTGTGCAAACAAGGAACTGAAGATGTAAAAAAAAAGAAGATGGCTTCTTTTATCTGTCTCTCTAATCTTGTTACAAAGCAGGTTAATGAGTGATTTTCCAAATTGGAAGATATCTGTACGTTCTTCGCATCGAGGAAAGAAAAAATAGGCTAAACGAGAAGAAAACATTATGAGCTCGTAAATAATGTAATTAAAGTAACTGCAATTTCTTTATGGTTTGTATAAGACGAGAAAACCCCGGGGCTTGATATATAAGTTTTATTACTGGTTGAAAAAGAAATGTTATTATATTATGTCATAAAAATATGTCGACATGTTGTGCTAATCTAGTCGGGATTTTTTCTTATCGTCTTATTTCGGAGGCGATCTATCGGATCAATATTTGTTTTGTTTGTTCTTTTTTCTGGTTATGTTTTAGTTTATATGTTTTGTAGATTCTTATTAAATTGAAACAAAACTTAGAATTCAAACTGTCATCTTGTCAAGATAAAAAAAAATTCATTTTACTTGTGTATAAATCAATTAAATGTATATCCCAATCTATATAATCTTAGCCAAGGTATTAATTATGCATATCTAATTTTGCGGGTGATGTAAGGCTTATCAATGAGCGTAGTGGAGACGGCGAGCTGAGTTCAAACCGCGGCTTAGTCTGTTGCGTCCCCATCATATTAATATCAGTTTTCTTCCACGAGGAAAATGATAGATATGTGCTAAGTTTTCAAGCCTTGGTTGGCAGCCAGTCTAGAAGGGGGATTGTTCTGAATTTCGCATTATATATTTTTCCAAAGAAGTATCAATTTATGGATAATAAAAGTAAGAATCCCTAGAAAAACATGATCGCCTGCACATTAGATGGACATCTTTTTTCTCCCCTCCCAATTCACGGGTTAAATAGCAGGGTGGAATTGGCTCTCGAACCTTAGATGGTAAAAGTACAGTAATATGTATTGTCATGTAAGGTTATGTAATATGTTAATATTCCGCCTTTTGCAGATTTTCTTCCATTCTCGATTATGAAGGATGGCCTTGAACTACGGACTGCCGCAATTCGTAACGAGCACGCTCGTGCATTGAAAAGCGCTGTGTCCTTCTGAGCATCATTTGTCACAAAGATGCTGTTTTGCCAAAAGTATAAACAAAAATATAAACGTATTGCGGAAGGACTACGGAAAGATACATATATATATATATATGGCTCCTGAAAAATTAATTTCGGTTGAGCTCTCTGGTTTGAGGTGTGAATTTGTAAACAGTGAATATTTAAGCTAATATTACACGACTCTTCGGCAGAATTGAGTCACTGTCAGTGACTGTGTGTTTATTTAAATCTAAAAATAAACACGCTAAAATTCACCTGCTGTGCGCCGACGGCTTAGTGGGAGAAGTTCCGACTGACGCAAATTCAGTCGGGTTTCGATCCTAGCTAGAGTCAACCGGACGATGACAAATATATATATATATATATATATATATATATATATAGAGAGAGAGAGAGAGAGAGAGAGAGAGAGAGAGAGACAAAAATATATAACGGATACATATATATATATATGTGTTTGTGTGTGTGTCTGTGTGTGTGTCTAAAAAATGTGATTTATGCAGTCAAGTGCACAAAGTACAAGTGCTACATAGGTATCACCCAAGCACTAAACAACATAGATTCCCTTCACAAGAGCAAAATCAAATTTTCATAAACAGAAAAATCTTTGTATCACAACAGATCTACAAATGTAATCAGGGTAAAGTTAAAATTATGGCAATATATCAAACAGACAATTATCGTTAACAGAAATATAAGAAAAAACTTTTTAAACCAGCACTAAACAGATCATAACCCCACACGCATAAACACACAACATACATACATAATGGCCAAATACACTATTTCGTCCACACATACACACACACAAGTATCTATGAAGAAGGAATATATATATACATATACTGGCAAAAACACAATAGACTAACCAAAAGCACACACACGAACCCTACACAACATAAGAAGTGTGTGTATATATATATATATATATATATATATATATATATATATATATATATATATATATATATATATATATATACATGCACACTAATTCTTTATAATAAAACAATATATATCTATGGAGAAGGAATATGTATATACATACTAGCAAAAACACATACGCACGCGCAATACACAAAAATAGATAGGCTTAAAAAGATAAGGGGGTCATAAAAATATAAGAACAAAGACCTCCTTTCTTCGCCCTTTCTCTGACCAATTCTAATTGTTTTATTTCCCTTTTAACACAACTCTCCAAGCTTTTGGTTCACCAGTACTGTAGCTTGGTATTGAACTCACAACTCGTTGGGTTTAGTTTTGGATCTAACCAACATCTTTATCTACCTGTGTGTAAATTTCTGGTAATTATAAACCTAATGTCTCAGCATCTTTTTTTTTTTATCAATGCAATTGCAATTTTTCTGTTATTATTATTGCATATTTTTACCAGATATTTTTTTGCAATTTTTTGTGTTGTTATTCATTGCTTTTGTCTTGCACTCCTAATTACTGGTAGCCATATTGTATTCATTTCTATCCTTGGTCGATTCAGGATTTTTTTGTGGATTTTTGTGAAATAATATATAGAGAACATCACTGGAAATAGGAAAACTTAAGGAATCAGGACATATGCTAGGCATGTCAGGTGGAACACGAACAATCTACCGCACTGGACGAAATAAAGGATTCGAATCGAAATTCCCATTGTAGGAGGGTACAACAACCGAAACGTTTAGAATATGGCTATGAAGATGAGGATAACAGTCCGAATAATGTAAATAATGTATATAATCATAATACCTCATCTCAGAAATATAGACAGACTATTATCCTCGTTAAGGCTTTTAAAAATCATTATCTGTATGCTTCAGATTCGTACCCCAAAAGTAAACAACAGTAATTACGGAATAGATTTTTTTCTCTCTCTGTAATGTTAGTTTTAATGGATACACGGATTTGAGTTTCCAATAATGGAAATGGATAACAACCGTCCTAGAATAAGAAATCTTACTAAAGGAAAATTGTGCACCGACAGGAATCAAACCTGCATCACTTTCTCCATTAAATGGCACTGCTTATATAGCCGAAAAGTTTCTTTACTAATTAGGCTATAAAAAAGTAACTTCAAAATCCATAGTCAGTAATTAATTTATTTCGATGAATATAAGCATATTCATCTCATCAGATCGACTAAATGTTGTGAAATGGAACAAGATGTCCCAGACAAACAGATATACAAAGATAAAAAAATATATATAAAATATAAAAAAAATAAGCAAGTTTTCATTAGGGGCTGACGTTATGAAGAGAAAGAACAGGACTTAATAAAACGCGTAATGGAAGAGATAGGATGGTTAAAATTAAAACAAAATTGCAACATGTGTCAAATAAATTTCACAGAGAAAGGGTTACGATGTTGTCTACTTAAACAGCCTGTCCATCATATAATCATTTACATCATAATACTAATGATAATAATAAAAATATAATATAATTATGAGGAAAATATACATATTATTATAGATATAAAAATAATAATATATAATATATAATAAATAATAAAATATTAAAGGATATATATATATATATATATATATATATGTCTGATTAAATAAATTACAGGCATTATGCCTGCTTATTTTTAGCATAATCCGTTCATATTCACTATTTTATGCTAAAAGTAAGAAGACATAATATCTGTAATTTATTTAATCGGGCATGCCAATAAGAGAATTCGGTGCCTAAATACACAAATATATATGGTTCATGAACATGCGTCTACGCAAACACAGACATATATATATATGCATACACAGACATATATATTTACACACACATATATAGTGATTTTCCAAGCTTAGATGTGGCACAAGGCCGAAAGTATGGGACACCCAGTGAGGATCGAACTCTCTACTCAGTCTAGCGAGACAAGCATGCTAACCATTACACCGCCTTGAGGTGCCCAGACACACACACACATATGTATATATATATAAAACATAAATACATATAGGCACATACATATCCATATACACAACAAAAATATAACTAAAATAATAAAAAATGATCACGATAATAATAATAATAGATTTTAATAAATGAAACAAGATATATAAAATATATATATAAAATAATAATAATAAATAAATAAAAATAATAAATAAATAAAAATAATAAATAAATAATAATAAATACAAATAACAATAATAATAATAATAATAATAATAAATACTGATAAAGATATTAAAAGATAAATAAGATTTAAGCATCAGCATGATAATCACAAAAAAAAATAATCAAATCCATCTACTGACCAATATAAACGTGTAGGATAAACACGTACAAATACACATACTTACATATATACGAACACATACACACATATATGCTTGTACAGATATACAATTAAAAAACAATTCACAAGTGCGTCATATATATATATATATATATATATATATATATATGTATGTATGTATGTATATTGTATTAGTTTTATATCTGAATACACATGAGCATTAAACATTTCTGAATTCGTATCATCTGCAATATTTACATTATTCGGACTATCGTCCTCATCGTTATCGCCATATTTATTACAATGTTTCGGTCGTTGTACGCTCCGGCCTTCTTTAGGTCGTTGGAATGTCGAACTGGACCCTTTATTTCGCTCACTGGGGTAGACTTGTTCTAGTTCCACGTGCCATGTTTAATGGATGTCAGCTATCAGTAATCTCCTGTTAATTCCCCTCTCCAAGTTCTCCACTGCCTTTACTAGGTATTGAACTCACACTCTTTGGGTCTAACCAACGCCTTTATCCACTGTGTCATGTGTCCTTGAAAATAGTGTACATAATACCTCATCTTATCTGCTATTCACATTCTATATGAATGTTGGTCTGCCAATTTCCTGTGATAATTCTATGATTTGTTCTGTCATTACGATATGTACTTATTAAATAAAGAAAATAGCTAATATATGCGCGTATCACTTGATGTAAACAGACTCAATAGACTTGCATAAACAACCTTTGAATTTATCAATACTCTCGCGTTTATATTTAGCCGTTAGTAATCCCTTGAAGACGACATTTTTTTTTCATGGGGTGTCCTTGAAATGGCCACTTCAAGAATCAAGTAAATCATAAGTTTTATATCTTTACGGTCTTATCTATTTTGTGCCAAATGTTTTCGAATGTTAACTGAATTTGGCGAGAAAGAATGAAAGAATCGGCAAGAATAGTCAAAAGCACATACAAAATAACGTAATCCCAAACGGTAGAAACGTGGGTATCAGAATAATTGGAGTATTGCTCTCTGTAGATAAGAAAACAATTAGACAATGTATTCATAAAAATTTGAACATTGTATTTCATTGTTTCGTGAGAATTGGAAAATGTCTGTTTTTATTTATTATATCGATGTACGCCTCCACTTAACCAGTTAATATAATAATTTACTCAGTGTAGGTTAGATGTGTTACAAGACTGCGATCATGTAGCGCCGAGTTAGGATAAACATCACTATTCAATCAGAATTAATCTAGCGAGACAGGCTTGCTAACGATTACCTCACGTCAAAGTGTCATCGGACCAGTGAATATATACTGTTCTGCGTAATCCAGAAATTTGTTTCATGGGTTCCCGGGAACAGGATGCATTTCTCTTAATATATTATATTAACCATTCTTCTTCTATGCGCCGTGTCCCTTATCATGGCTCTCCACAATTTCCTGCCTTTTGAAGCTCGTAATACATGTTGTCTTTATGTTATCAATCCTAAGCCTGGTCTACCATTCATTTAGTCAAGCTCACTAGGTAGGTTAAGCACTTTTTACTCTGTACCTCTTCCCTTCGATTTGCCCTGTGAGTACCACATTTTCCAAGCCCTCTTTCCTCGTTATGTTCCCTAGAAATTCCAAAGGTCTATTTCCGATTTTAAGTATAAACGTAATTTTGCTTCCATTTTCTCTAAAACTTCGTCATTGCTCACATGTTCGGTCCATGGTATTCTCAGAATCCTTTTTGTAGAACCACATTTCTGTTGCTTCAAGTCTCTTCGTCAGCTGTGAGATTGTCCAGGAGATTGTTCTGTATTCACTGTCATATAGGAAGACTGGCGTTTCATAACAGGTCAGTACTTTTTTCTTTGCTTCTAACGATATTTTTCTGTATATTTATCCTTTGCTTAGCTTTCAGAAGGTAATCTTTCTCTAACCCAATCCTTCAGGTTTCATCGACGCATTTTACGTCCTCTGCCAAAACACATTTCTGATACTTAAATTGATGTACTTCTTTGATTTTGGTATCTCCAATTAATAATTCGCATTTTGGGCTGATCCTTTTTTTTAAATCATTTCTCCCCATGCCAGTGAGACACAAGGGGTTACTATGAAAGAATAAGAAAAAAAAGTCTTATGGTGTTGAAACCACAGAAAAATAACTGAGACTCGGATATAAAGTTAAACGGTATATTATTCACGGAAACGTGGTACAAAGTATGTGGACTGGAGAGTACCTCTCTCACTGGTGACCTGACTCACTCATTCATACACTCACTCGGTGATACACTACTGGTGACTCACACCTAGTGACTTCCGATATTTAACAACCCCCCCACATGGGTCGTATGTAGCACAAGGCCGGTTTAATGTGAGTTTTCCGAGCCCGTAGGCTGGGCCAAAAATATGCCCATTAGAAACCGTATAAACGGGTTCAGGGACTGTCTACCTCCCCGGACGAAACTTTGCCCTGCGGCAAAGCCTCGTCCGAGTTCCTCTCTGCCAAAGCAGAGAGTTCGACAGGAGTCACACCTGGTGACTGCCTCACACTTGGTTACTTCCGATATTTAACAACCCCCACATGGGTCGTATATGGCACAAGGCCACTTTAATGTGGGCTCTCCAAGACCGTAGGCTCGGCCAAAAATATGCCCATTAGAACCCGTATAAACGGGTTCAGGGAATGTCTACCTCCCCGGACGAAACTTTGCCCTGCGGCAAAGCCTTGTCCGAGTTCCTCTCTGCTTTGGCAGAGAGTTCGACAGGAGTCACACGTGGTGACTACCTCACACCTGGCGACTTCCTCCTTACTAGAAATTGGTAGCCACATTATATAAGTGTGGAAGAGTCCATTTGTAGGTATGTCAGGTTCCCACAATAAAAAGCGAAACACTTATTAAGAAGAGAGAACAATAGAAGACAGTAAATAACGAATGGCATTGAATTTAAATTTTTAAAGACCAAATTTGGCTGGAAAGCATGTAGCCAGAAGAGAGTTCCACAAGTGAGAAGTGCGAAAAAAGAAACTTCTAGTATAGAACTTACGGTTACATCAAACCAATTCAATTGGGAATTGATGAGACCTTGCCAACAATCTAGTACTGCGCTTAAATTAATAAAGTCTACGTACCATAGAGTGATATTTAATCTGCTTATGTACAGAAATGTGGCACAAAAAAGATTGTTTTCTTCTGTCTTAACATTAAACTTGGCGAGTCACATTCACTGAGCCAAACATACCACAAGATTCCTTACACTAAAACAATGCATTCTTATTTACCATCCTTACAACATCCACCATAATGCCACAATGTCTCTATGAAAATCCTATCTAGTCCCCATATGTACAATTCATACAAGTCTACGTGCCATAGAGTTCATCTAAATAATTACCATGAAAATATTTATAGAAAACGGTAGAAGTCTGAAATCGAGATACCAGGTCAGGACCTATAATATTCTTTCTTGGATTTTATCAAAAATCTCTAAATATACAGCAGGAACTTCTTTCAACTGATATGTCCCTTCAGGGCGTAGTCGGTCATGGCCCTTCGCTTCCACCTGTTCATTGTAGCTCTTCATAAGTTGTGTCTTTTTGTTATTTCTCCCAGGCCCGGTTCTGCCATCCATTTGCTCAAGTCCATCAAGTATGTCACACGTTCCTTTCCCCTGACACTTTTTCCCCTCTATCCGTCCTGTGAGTATCAGATTTTCCAAGCCTTCCTTCCTCACTACGTGTCCCAGCAATTTCAAAGCAGGAACACCGAAGCATATGTGAGAGCAATATTGCTAACAACCATACAATCTGTCTTATTACAATTGCAATTTATAAAAAGGAATGTTTTAGTCACCAGCTGCAGCGCGTTTATCATTCGTATTATGTTTCAGATGAAAGAAAACATTTTAGATTACAAAAAGACGCACAGTTGCTCACTGAAGTTTTTCAATAATAAATGTAGCAGTCAAGGATAATTATGCAAATACCTGGATTGCTAATGGAGGTGTGTGTCTCGCGCAGGTGTTTCAATGTTCATGTGATGTCGTTAAATGAACCAGTTGACAAATGATAACCGAAATTGTAATAATGTTTGTTTGAGCAAAATATGATCGTATCATGCTAACACACCCAATTTTCTTGTGTGCTTTTAATTTCATATTTGATTAAACATTTTTACCCGACGTTTTCCCGGAGAGTATTCCACCGTTTTGAGTATCTCAAGACCCATTTGAGGGTAGCTGATTACGCAGGCATCAAAAGTCTACCATTAATTTAGTCGGCAATCAGACGCCATTAACTGAGTTTGTATACTGTGTGGCGGTCGCATTCATCATGACAAAATGTCCGTCCATTCTTCACGTCTTAATACAGGTTTCTTTGGTAAATTTATTTTTAAATGATATGTTCTGTCATGCAATCACAGAGAAAAACTATATTGTTGTGGGGCAGACCCCTTTTACACAAGATGGACTCGTTCAAAGTATACTTATACTGACAGAGAGAATACCTGCAGGTTAAGATGCGTTGAGTCAGGGTGAGAGATACGGAGACAGTACACAGGGTGTTCACAGAGAGTTTATACGAGAGTCCAGCGAGAGAGATAATTACGGCTTCACTTACAGAGACTTGTACATATACTTTTCTACTAACCCGCATTCCTGGACTTCTAATCTTCACTTCAAATCTGTATTCTTACGTTTAATACACTTATTTTTCTATCTCAATTACTGGCGTTGTTTAAATAAACAACGCCAGTAATTGAGATAGAAAAATAAATAATATATATATATATATATATATATATATATATATATATATATATATATATATATGTGTGTGGAATCCTGCACATATAAATATATATATATATATATATATATTGTTGAAACGTGACTAATGCATGGAATAATAATGCAAACACAAAATGTAGTTAGAATAAAATGTATTGAAACAAGAAAGTGTACACAATATTTACATATAGTCTTTTGTATATTCCTGGGAAGACCGTACCTGGTGAATGTGTTGACTAAGTCGCAGTGGGGCAGAGTCTTCCGGTACCAACCATATTTATATCGTCGGTACTCCGCTATGCAAATTAGGTGGATCCTACCACAGCACCCCCCTCCCAAGCCTTGGAATCCCTTTTGGATTTCAAACTGGCTTCGTATATGGGATGGTGATTATGGTTATTTCTTTGTAGATCCCCTTTGCATACTTTTTTTTTTTGGAGTTCATTCAACGGAGCTCTTAGATTGTGCATTCCTTTAATGAACGCCTGCTAATAGTTTGCGAGCCCCAGAAAACTGTTCAGATCGAGACTTTTACATGGATTGCATTTATAGTGTCAAAGTTGGTCAGAATTATCTAAACTGCCGGTTTTATACAATCGCGTTCTAGGCTAAAGGACTAAAAATAGTTTCGAGCGAACGAAGCGTCTAGGTTTCAGCAATAAACAATCGTCTTCGAAGATCGTTGGCCTGGCGTTGCAGAATCACAAACAAAGAACTGTACCAAATAACAGATACCACATCACTCGAGGACTACCAACATCAACAACGATTAAAATTGACATCATATTAACTGGAAGACAAAATGATAACATAATCACGGTAAGTTGACTTTCCACACCACTTGAAACAAATGATTAGAAAGGTAGCCCCCGTCAATACTGAAAACAGCGATAACAGCCGACTTCAGGTATCTAGTTTTCTTTAAAAAAAAAATGTTTTAACAGAAAGATTTCATAAATTCAAAACTAAAATTAGCACTGGCTACCCGGTCAATGAATGCCGGATGTTTCCATATCAGGAAACGGCTAATATTACGATTACCACCACTAATACATACGCTATAGGATGATCCACAGCCAGCATAACGATTATCCTCATCATCGCTATAGACGGTAAAATTGATAAAATAAAGCTGAGTTACCCTCAAAGGGCGTTGCATTGATCGAGAACATGTGACAGCAAGTCAAAGCTCATTCCTTTCTATTCATTCTCTCTCCTCTCCGCTTTATTAATCAAACATTACCGCTGACAGACTCATAATTAGCAAAGGATTTATTAGAATCAAGGACAGGGAACAAACGATAGCAAGCCTTGTCAGTGAAAAAATAAAATTTAAATATGACCTAGAATTTTTATTGTATATGTCATATCTCTTCGAAACGTCGGGGGGGAGGTCACATCTCTCAACCTTTAATTATTACCAGTGAATTACTATGACTACTTGGGAAATATGGGGATGTGGTTTCCCGTTTCCCTCTCTGTGGAGTGAAATCAGAGATCGCCTACTCCTAAACTAGTCTATTTAAACCAGCCATGGGCAAACTGCTCTCCGCGGCACAAAAGCGGCCGCGGGCGACATACGGCCCGATTGGCGTTCCGAATGGCACGCTTAATTTCATCAGGAAAATAACGTTTGTTAAAATGTTTTGTTTTTTTTCTCCCTTGTTCACTCACACACTCTCTGATACTTGACCATATACATAACCAATAGTTAACTACGATGTCTTTGAATTTTATAACATTTCGTTGAAGGTAACTTTGTCAGCATTTTAAACTATTGATGATTTTCACTAAGGAAGATCATACGTGTAAACATTTTTTTTTTTACTTCAGAAGCAGAAAACTTCAATGATATTTATTCTTCCTTCAGAAATATATTTGTCTAAATGACTAATTTAGGAACAAATCGCATGCCGCAATGTGTGTTAATCACACTTGACATCGGTGATAATATTATACCAGGACTTCTTTTTGTTATTATACAAGGAATCTTTTCTACAAAGAAAAAAATATCACCTTTTTCGAAGGCAGATGCTTTTGTTGAGTAAATGGCTTCAATGTCTTTAATAAAATATACCTTCTTTTTTTTATTATGCGGCCCGCCTTATGATGCACTGTACCTCATGCGGCCCTCATGTTCGAGAATTATTACCTATTCCTGAATTTTAGCCTATGACTGGACGTCATGTTAATGGGTGTTAAAGTGAAAGTGAAAGTGAACGTAAGCGTATTAGTGCGAAAATGAATGCAACAGGCTACGTAGATATTTGAAATCTGCAGCCCGTTTCCCATTTCTGCGCGAGATGAGTTACATTTTTTTTTTTTTTTTTTTAAGCGTATCACCCCAAGCAAGGCTGGTGGCCACTATCACGCATGGGCTTACAGAAGGGTTGGAGGAAGAGCAGATAGGAATGGTAAAGGAAGGGATGTGGAGAAAGAGAAGGACGGAGGGTCGATCAAGGCAGGGGGGTTACAGAAGATATAGAGCGAGAGCAGATAGGAATGAAAGATGAAAGGAAGTGGAGAAGGGAAATGGATAGATCAAGGCAACTGGAGATGACGATTGACGCTACACTTAAACCGTTGGAGATTGTATTTGTCAGGGAAACAGTAATAGGGAAGGGAGTTCCATAGGCGAGATGTGCGAGACATGAAGCTATTGGAGTAGAAGAGACGTCTACATCTAACAGTTTCAACGGTGAAGGGGTGGGAACGGGATGCCAGCCTCGTACATTGCCCACATTATGGCATTAGGGCAACTTGACGTGGTGTAATGGTTAGAAATCTTGTCTTGATTGATCAATTACAACTGATTAGTGAGTTCGATCCTCACTGGGTACCTCATACTTTCGGCTTTAAGCCACATCTAAGCTGTGCTTAGAAAATCACTATCCATTATGGCATTAGAAATTTAAAAACAAAAGAAGCTATTACACCCATTGTAAACTTTGACAATGATCCCCCAGTTCTTTAATAAGTTAGAAGTCTATTTCCTGTTGCCATTAGCACAGTTTGGTATTCGGATGTTATTCTTCCTCTTGATTGGATGTTAACAGTTCTAAAGTCACACAGCCTACCCTGCAAATTAACCCAGAGTAAGGGAAGAAGAAATGAACTCGGTATTTACACAAGCTCACTACAGAGCGGGCTATGGCACAAGACCGGCTTTACGTTGGTCTTTCTGAGACCGTAGACCCGGGCAAAAATTCCCCGTAGACACTGTAATAATGGAGTTGTGTTTGTCTACCTCCCCAGAAGAGACTCTGACCCTTCGGCATAGCCTCGTCTGGGTGAACCTATGCCTTTTCAAAGCCAGAAGTGCGTAAATGAACTATTTTTGACACGACTCGCCGATTCTATTTTTCCGCTTCGATAACCGTTACGCTACCGGGTAAAAAAATGCATCGCTCAAATATGTCAGTTTACCTGTTGTTTCTGGCTTTTCTCAAAGCCTAAATCTCAAATGAAATAGAGGAAATTTCAAACTACGGGCCTAATAAAAACAATCGAAAGAGGATTCTAAAAACTATTTCGAAAAGATGACGGGAAACTGCGTTAATTGCATGAAAACCAAGACATAATACTTTGATGTAGACGAAGACGCCAATGCACTAAGCAGGATTTTGTCGTTTGTTTTGCTAATTTTAAATATCTGAATGATTTCTTGACAGAATGTATACATGGTCCGATGCGTAAACTCTCACCATTTTATAGTGTTTATTTCATGCATGCGCTGTTGTTTGTTTGTTTTTTATTTTGTCGACTGCGCAGTAGGGCCAGTTTGGCACCGTCTGTGAAGAAAGGAGTACCATGACTCGATTCGCTCCGCCAGATATTTGGAAACTGCATGGTCTTGACATTCACACCGGAAGCTCCAATACGAACATTTCGGGGCATTATAATTCAATCTCCCCACTTGATTATTACATTTGGGATGCAAGTTAAGCGAGAGAACAACAAAACTCTTTGTAACACCAAAGATGAACTGGACAAGAATTATGGCAGCGTTCACCAACTTAAACATGCGACCATCCAGGAAAGCTACAGGAGAGTTGAAGTTGTCCGGAGAACGTGGTTGAAGCCAATGGTGATTTTATTAAATTTTATCTTTAGTATTTCAAGATATTTTTGTGTAATTTTTGTAAATATATATCCTTTTGCGTTATTTAGACAACCATTTTCCATCACTTACTACATATATATATATATATATATATATATATATATATATATATATATAAATATATATATATATATATATATATATATATATATATATATATATATATATATATATATATATGTATGTATGTATATATAAATAAAAAGGAAACAACAATAAGATATAAAATCCGGTGTTCTTATAGATATTTTTATTTTTACACAAATAGTGCTCAATGTAAATTTAAATTTACAGAGCATTAATATTATAAATTAATAGATTTAAAATATGGTTTTACCGCTACACAGTGATAACCATGTTTCAGAAATGGAAGCTAAAGCCCTTGAATTCAAGGGCTTTAGCTTCCATTTCTGAAACATGTTTATCACTGTGTAGAGGTAAAACCATATTTTAAATATATTAATTTATAATATATATATATATATATATATATATATATATATATATATATATATATATATATATATATAAACGTCTTACTGGATACCTCGAGGGTGTGTAAGAGTTAGCAAGCTTGTTTCGCTAGAACAATTGCGACTAAGTAGTGAATTCGGTACTCACCTGGTGCCCCATACTTTCGGCCTTATGTCCTTATCTTCATCAACGATCTTCCTGACGCCATATATTCCCCAGTAGGCATCTACGCGGACGACACTCAAAAACAAATTACTTACTTTACTCCTGCCTCAAAAACAAATCTAGTGTCGCTGACAAAACTAACCTGGGCGTTCGTCTCGGAAAGGACCTCTAATCGGTTGTGGACTGGGGCAGGAATTGGCTGGTTAACTTTAACGCCTCAAAAACAAAACTGCTCTCTATTAATCAACACAGAGATCCTTCCCTGCCCTTCACCTCATTAGAATGTCTGGCCTTCAACTTCTCGAGAGCACCTCTCTGCGTCTGCTCGATCTCACATTGTCTGCTGACCCGAGATGGAACAAATGCATTGAGTCAAATGCTTCGTCCACCGCAAGGAAAGTTGGCTCCCTGTGCCGCGCCAGGAAATTTTTCTCACCGGAATCGTTCCTTCAGATCTACAAATCAACCATTCGCCTTTGCATGGAGTATATGCCATATATGGTTTGGAGCCCTTTCTGTTTGCCTTGGGGTTCTTGATAAGATCCAGAGACGGATATGCAATGTAATAGGCCATGATCTGGTATCTCGTCTGCAGTCGCACTCTCACAGGCGTGCCCTCGCCTCTCTCTGACTTTTTTTACAAATACTTTCATGGTAATTGTTCCGATGAGCTGCTCTCAGACTACATCGTCCTACGAGGCTGGCATCCCGCTCTCACCCTTTCACTGTTGAAACTGTTAAATGTAGCCGTCTCTTCTACTCCAATAGCTTCATATCTCGCACCTCTCGCCTGTGGAACTCCCTTCCCTTTTCCTATTTCCCTGATAGCTATAATCTCCAAATATTCAAATGTAATGTCAATCGATATCTCCAGTTGCCTTGATCTATCCACTATCCTTCTCCTCATCCTTTCCTCTATCACTCCTATCTGCTCTCGCTCCAAATCCTCTGTAACGCCTTGCGTGCTAGTGGCTTCCCGCCTTGCTTGGGGTGAAATGCTTATAAAAAAATAAAATACAATAAAAACATATAAGCTGCGTTTATAAAATCTTCCTAAATGTTTGGTTCATTGGAGCGAGGAATGGTGAAACGCTGTTTCGACCTCCAATTAGCATCGTGATGTTTCATCATAATTTTATTCAATAATTATGTTATTGGTCACTTTATTGGCAGAGTTTCTGCTTGCCTTGACATACGTTGAACTATATAACTTTATGTAACGATAGGTGTCACTAATATTATTTTTATCACACACACACACACACACACACACACATATAAGGGAGAGGTTATAGTTGTCCCAAAGGGAGAAAGGTGTATTTTTTAAAGAGAAGAGAGAATTCTCAAATGTTTTTGGTTATAATGTGGATTTTTAAAAAATATATATTATACTTTATTTTCTATATTTTTGCTACACGTGTTTCCGGTCTCGCGGATAATTTGTAAGAAATGTAATTTTCAGATAACACTACAATTTGACTGTGACAATAATGAATACTACAATATTTATTTTGTAATAAACAATACACTGATGATGACAGTGATATGTCGAAAGTACTCGGAAATAAAAGAAATATGTATCAACACGCCGATTTTCTCTTGTCCTTCAACAATGACACCAAAAAGTTTATCCACGTGTATGAAAGGGTGTTATCGAAAATAAGTAGATAGAACATGTCTAAACTATTCAACGAAACATGTCTTAATATATATATATATATATATATATATATATATATATATATATATATATATATATATATATATATATGTATGTATGTATGTATACGGATACGACGAAAAAGTAAAAGAAGTAGAAGACGAAATGAAAGAAGGATTGCATCAAAGTTCACAATGATATCGAAAAGAAGACATCTTGACATCTTGACAACTTGAGGAGAATACATAAAAGCAAAAATGATAATCGTAAGTCAACAAGCAATAACAAAACACAACAACAAGCAGTAGTAGTAATAGTAGATGAAGAAGAGGAATAAGAAGATGAAGAAGAAAAGGTTGTAGATGATGTAAAAGAAGGAGAAAATGAAAAGACGAAGAAAACGTGAAAGAAAAATTAATAGTTGTAGAAGAAGATGAAAACGGAAAAGAAGAAAAAGAAGAAAAGTAGAAGGTGTAAAAGAAGGAGGAAAAGAAGAAGAAAAAGTAGTAATAGAAGATGTAAAAAAAAAGAAGAAACGTAGTATCCGTAATAGAAGATGAAAAAGAAGAGGAAGAAAAAGAAGAAGTAATGATATTAGTCGTAGTAGAAGGTGAAAAATAAGAGGAAAAAGAAGGAAAAGAAGAAAAAGTAGAAGTTTAAAAAGAAACAGACAAAAAGGAGTAAAATAGCACTAGTGGTAGTACTAATAGTAGATTATTAATAATAATAATAATGATAAGAAAAATAAAACGTAGTACTAAAAGTCATAGTAATAGTATTAGAAGAAGATGAAAAAGAAGTAGTAGTAGTTGTTGTTGTTGTTGCTGAAGGAGAAGGAGAAGTAGAAGGAGAAGTAGAGTACTTGTAAAAGAAGAAAAATTAGTAGTTGCACTAATAGTAGTAGTAGTAAAAGATGCAGTAGTCGTCGTCGTAGTAGTAGTAAAACAAGAAAAAGATGATGATGAAGATGATGTTGATGATGATGGGTAACGCTCTCGTGTAAAACTAGGATCCTTCATGAGATCGCTAAAAGGAAGCATGGCATGAAGAAAAAGACGCCAAACTTGACGAAAACAAAATTATATCGTCTAAATGTTTATGTTATTATTAAGCGGAACGATCAAAGTATTTTGGGGTCTTTTTTTACATTTTTTTAATCGTTCCTAGCACGTCCAATATTTTCCTTAGAAATTTTGTATTTTTTTAGTCAGCAAAATTGACAGATAATCAATTATGTCAACCATTTTTTCCATTTTATAAAAAAAATGAAAATCTCACTTTGAAAATCTTTTAAAAATCAATTATAATTTTTTCAAAATTCATTTTAAGAAAATCAGAAATTATAATGTTTATTTAAAATATGTTGAAACAAGCATTATTTAGTTTCTGCTCCGAAAAGGTGAGGTTTGAAACTAAAACAAAGCCGGTCATAACATTTCGCGTCACTTGACGGGTGACGAAAGACATTTTCATGACGTATTGATAGTTTACGTGAAGATAATTTATTCTACTGAAGGAGAGAATGAAATAAAATTAAAAGCTTTTGGAATTAAATAATATTCTTGTTTTCATGAGTTTTGTATGTTACAGTTCAGAGATGATTTTTTGGTAGAGATGGTCCAACTAAAAAAGAACCCAAAAAACAAAACATAGTTTGGTTTCCTCAAAGCCTTGTGCTTTTAAGTAATACAATGACTAATCTGCCCAAAATTGAAATTATTGAATTTTTGTACAATTAGTTATTACTATATTTGAAAAATATTTTTGCCATTACTTTAAAAAAGGAAAACATATTTATAATAAGTTTCATAATTTGCGAATAGTTTGTGAAAGTTTCATTAAAATCTGACAATTATTTTTTATTTTTGCAAGATTTTCCAAATTAATGTCTGTCACAAAAAAAAAAAAAAAAAAAAACGTGCTAAAAATGTTTATGTTATTTTACGAGTTCCGGTGATACAAAGAGAAACAAGGATTTTTTAATCAAAATTTAGAATGTTCTAAAAAGAAGGAAATCTTTTTTTAAATAATTAAAAAAATACTTTGATCTTTACTCTTAATAATAACATAAACATTTAGCCGCTAAAATTTTGTTTTCGTCAAGTTTGGCGTCTTTTTCATCATGCTATGCTCTTTTTTAGCGATCTCATGAAGTATCCTATGTAAAACCAAAACTTTTAACCTAAGGCAAGTTTAAAGTTAAATTTCGTAAGGCAATTGTTCTCCAATTCCAACACCAAAGCTCTAATCTCCTAAATAATTTACCGACACCACCCCAACCATTGTAGACTATATAAAGCAAGGGATGAAAACGTCTTGGTTTCCATCCATTAAGTCAGAAGAATGCACGGTCTAATTTCATTCTTGTCAGACGACTAATACCAAGACTTCAGACAAGATTTCACCGCCCTGCTATCACTATTTTGCAGGTGTTTCTGAGCCCCCGTCGTGTCAGGTCAACGCAAAGAATTTGTTTATTTGTGTGCCTTGAGTACATGAAGAGCTAGTCAATTCGACACGCTCGCAGGAAGAAAAAGGTATTAGTCAGTAGATATTAATGGGAAAGACAGTCTGGCGAGATCTTAAGAGAATAAAGGCATTTATTCAAACATACACAGGCAAATAAATAAATACTGAAGAAAATTTAATATATTAGTAAGTAATCATTGAATTTCAGACACACGCAGAGAGCAACAAAGAGGTTCACCGACACAGGTGCTTACGAATCTTGACATCAGTCAAGCATATAAAAAAAACGTTTTATTTTTAGTCGCTTTTGTGTTCATTATTTCTTTTCTGTACAACTCGTGATGTTTCACCAATGTGTTTTACGAGTCACGGTTTTAAAGCAAGCATGAGCAACCTTCTCCGATCAGTGGGCCTCTGAGATATGGTTCATCATAAGTCGGGCCGCGCAACTATAGAAAAAATGAAGGTAATTTTTTGTTGAAGTTATTTTCACTACAGGAGACCTAACCCAGAAGTATCCTCTTTAGAAAAAGAGCGATGTTTTTATAAGGAAAAAAATATCTCTTTTTCTATGTTTAAAACATTGAAGCCTTTTTATAATATATTTATTGATGATTAACAAAAGACTTGATTTGTTTCCAATTTATTCATTTGATTATATAAAAATATTTTAAAAGAAAATATATTTATCCTCCAGAGAAAGTAAATTGTTATGAACATTATCTTTTTCTAAAGTAAAAGATATTCACACGTATGATCTTCCTTAATGAAAATCGCCAATGGTTTAAAATGACGAAAACGGAACCTACAACGCAACGTTACAAAATTCAAGAAATATGTTCTAAATCTATGTTATGGACATGGCTATGTATGACAGAGTGGAAGCGAACAAGTGAGAATGAAAACACAAAGAGAATTTTGCCTTAGGCGTGCTCTTTCAGAGAACCATTCGGGACGTAATCTTTTTCCATGACTGCTTTAACGTATCTTTAGTAAATTCCTGCTTCTGGTGTGAAATAAACTATTACAATAGTTATGGAATGTACTTTTTTGAAAAGTGTCTGCATCTTTTTATCCTGAGATTAGTTAAATTTCTTAATTAGTTATGGCTATTGTAATATACGAGGGTCATTCAATAAATAAGGTGAATTTTTTGGTATAATGACTTCTAATACAGATAGAAGCTTACTTTTTGTTTTATTTTTCAACGTAGTCTCCCAACACTGTCACACACTTTCCCCATCTGTGCACAAGCTTCCGTATTCCCTCAACGTAAAAATCTTTGGACTGATGTCTCAGCCAGTCGCTTACAACGCTTTTGACTTCATCGTCACTTTTAAACTTCGTGCCCCTCGTGAACGCTTTCAAGAGACCAAACTGGTGAAAGTCTGAAGGGGCAAGGTCTGGGCTGTAAGGGGGATGAGGGAGCAGTTCCCAGAACAGCTCGTTGATGGTCTGCACCGTTTGGGCTGCTGTGTGAGGCCTTGCGTTGTCACGATGCAAGATGACTCCTTCTGACTGATGACCCCTGCGTTTGTCCCAACAGATAAGCTCAAAGTCCTTGCAATGTCATCCTTCCGTCAGACTGAATGAGGTCATTGACTGAGTCGATCACCTCAGAAGACCTCACTTCTATAGGCCTCCCAGGCCTGTCTTCATCCTCAACACTGCTCCGTCCTTCTTTAAACAATTTGGCCCACTTGTAGACATTTTTTGGCTGAAACATGTGGCACCCTACACTCTTGACATTCTCCTGTGAATTTCAACTGGGTTGCACCTTCAGCAACCAAAAACTTGATAATTGACCGCTGTTCAATCCTGCAGCATGCTTCTTCGTCGGCCATCTTTGTTAATCGACAAAACTCTCAAAGTTTTTTTTTAATCTGCAAAAGAAATTAAATCCTTGTGGAAAAGAAGTAAAACAAAAAAAATTTAAAAAAAGAGTAAGCTTCTATCTGTATTAGAAGTCCTTATACCGAAAGATTCACCTTATTTATTGAATGACCCTCGTAATACACCTAGTTTTCGTGTGGTCATCATTTCCTTTTCTTGTAGGTATTATGGATTTTGAACGTTTTTCTCTTCTGTAAAAATTAAATTGGGTAATGGATGATTTTACAAGTATGCTTAAAGTACTTTTTTTCCTCTGAAGTATATATTCGGGCTGCAACCTCGAAGGGCTCTTTGATAGAATCCATTAATGTTTCTAGATTTTAACTTCTTGATTGACGTGAGTAAAATTTATAAGGTTGTTTTTATTTGTAAACGTTTAATTTTTTTAAAAATTAAATATCCCTTCCAAAAACTAACCAAAGTATTAAGTAACAGGAAAAAAATTGCCAAAAACAAAAAAAGTATTGAACTGTTATACATTATCAGTCTTTCTGTATGGCAGGGAATGCTTGACAACTTCCTCAAAGAATAGACCTGAGCCAACAGATATATGGTATTACAGAAGGAGGTTGAGAATAAAAAAGACCAAACATGTGAGCAACGTCAAAGTTTTAGATAAAATGGAAACAAAAAATCCCCTTATACATAACATGCGGAAGAGACAATAGAAATGTCTAAGACATATAATGAGAATAGAGGGTTTGGAAAATTTGATGCTCACATGACAGATTGAAGGCAAGTGAGACAATGTAAAATGGCATATAACCTGCCTATCGAACTTGTCTAAATGAATTACAGAACTAGCTTTATGGGAGATAAGAAAACAAGCGAAAATCTATTAAGGGCTACAAAGGACAGATAATTGGGGAGAGTCTTGATCGCCTACGTCTTCAAGGGTCACCGTACTGAATGAAAATCTCTCACCCCTAATCAACAAAGCTATAACTATTTTGTTTTACTTTATTGTACAAATTAATGAGTTTTTTTTTCACACACACAACTGTTATTAAATTTGAAAATTCAGCATTTTTTATAAAGACGGCAATTTTTGTGACTTTGATGACCGGCAAGGTAACATCAGGCCATTAATTATTAATAAGCAGAAAACATAAAAAACGAAACATTTGTACAAAGAAGATATGAACATATAAATGCAATATAAACAGTATTATTAAAATATGATAGTGATTCAAAAGATATTTAAAAAAGTAGGAAATGCATGGAAAAAGATATATACATATAAATGTTTTTCTAAAAATATAAACAGGTAAAAACATAAGAACGCATATGCTACAATGTTATGGGCATATAAATTCGATATAAGCCTGTACTATTAAAATAGCAGCGCTAACCCTAACAATACAAAAATTCAGAAAACGAACATTAATTTACAATAAGTAAATTTTGCTATTAAAAGCAAATTTTTTATATATATATATATATATATATATATATATATATATATATATATATATATATATATATATATATATTACAAAGAGTCAATCATACCTTGAATCAATCAGCAATGTGTATGCGATTATTGGCGAAATCACTTCGCTAGTAGACATAAACATAAGCATTCCACTACTGATAATCCTCCGAATGATGAGATCCTCATAAATCAATAAAATGGATAAAATAAAAAAATAAAAATTAAAAAATTAAAAAAAATTAAAAACCACCATATCCATTTTATTTATTTATGAGGATCTCATCATTCGGAGGATTATCAGTAGTGTAATGTTTATGTTTATGTTTACTAGCGAAGTGATTTCGCCAATAATCGCATTCATATTGCTGATTGATTCAAGGTATGATTGACTCTTTGTAATGTAAATATATGCTGCCTATTTTATTATCTTCATATATATATATATATACATATATATATATATATATATATATATATATATATATATATATATATATATATATATATATATATATATGTATATATATATATATATATACTATTGTTTTATATACAGAAATATTACTTATATTACAGACTGCATAATAAATCTTACATGTGATATTACAATACTTGCTGTAATTTCTACGACTTCAAAGTTTCTTGGAAATGTCCATTTTTCAAGCGGACTGTTATTTCTAAAATTTAAATAACCGGTCGCTTGAAAAATGGACACTTCCAAGAAACTTCGAGTCGGAGAAATAACAGAAAGAGTTGATAGGAACAATTACAGTCAAGTAATGTTTCTTTATATAAAAATAATATTATCAATGGTATAATTTTAATATTATTTTAATATTTTAATATATCTGCTTTACCTTTGAACTATTATATTATTATATACATAATAGCAGGAAAGCAGGTCCCATAATTCGGTAACCAATGGCCCAGTTTGTTTTTTTTTAGGGTTTTTTTTCCCTTTCTTTAAAGACTCACATTTTAGTGATACCGTCATTTAATACATCAAGTTACAATGCTCCGTTTAGACTCACAAACTGTCTTACAAAGGAAAACATGCCCTCATGGAATAAAGCATTTATTAAAAGACATTTGGCTACCTGCCAGTTGTGAGTTCAATCCCTGAGTTTGATTGTGCTGAAAGGCCACATACTCTGGTTCCCTCATCGCAAAAACAAGTAGCCCAGAAGCGAATATGACGAGTATTAACAGTGGTTAGGGTTATTCTACAGTCGGTGATATTACTGGTATTATTTATTATGCAATCTGTAATATCTTTTTTCTTTTAATGTGCCATGTTCATTCAGGAGGTAGGCGATCATAGCTCTCCACTTCCCACTATCCCTTGTATCCCCCTATTTCAATAATTTTCGTCCTTCTGCCACCTCCACCAGACCACGTTCTGTCATCTACTTGCTTAAGCCAACGATGACTGGTACTAAATATTATGCAGCATGTAATATCACTGGTAGAATATATTGCAGTCTGTGATATTACTTATAGGATTTATTATGCAATCTGTGATACCTGTTATATCAATGGTAAGATTTATTATGCAGTTTGTGATAGGATTTGTAGGTTTTATTATGCAGTCTGTAATATCGCTGTTAGGGTCTTTATATGCAGCCTGTGATAACACTGGTAAGATTTATTAGGCAGTCTGTGATATGATTTGTAGGTTTTATTATGCAGTCTGTAATATCGCTGTTAGGGTCTTTATATGCAGCCTGTGATAACACTGGTAAGATTTATTAGGCAGTCTGTGATATGATTTGTAGGTTTTATTATGCAGTCTGTAATATCGCTGTTAGGGTCTTTATATGCAGCCTGTGATAACACTGGTAAGATTTATTAGGCAGTCTGTGATATGATTTGTAGGTTTTATTATGCAGTCTGTAATATCGCTGTTAGGGTCTTTATATGCAGTCTGTGATGACACTGGTAAGATTTATTATGCATTCTGTGATATGATTTATAGTCTGCAATATTGCTGTTAGGGTCTTTATATGAAGTCTCTCATATCACCGGTAGGATTTATTATGCAGTGTGGGATATCACTAGTATGATATATGACGCAGTCTATGATAACATTGACAGGATCTTTATGAAGTCTGTGATATCATTGGTAGGATTTATTATGTAGTCAGTGATATTACTGGTAGAATTTATTATGCTGTCTGGGATATCATTAGTAGGATTTATTACACAGATCACTAATTGGAGATATTAAACTAAATGCCTAAAACGGTTTTTAACTCTAATAGTCTCATGTATAATGTCATGAATACTGACCACATACATGATTCATTCCGACCAAGAAAGAATTCAAAACATGGAAAATATATTGTTTCATCATTTGACCAATTTTCGGAAAGTGCTTCTGTCCGGAAACATCTTAAAATCCGACGCATTTCGGTATATACCCGAATAGGTATTCATTTGAATACTTGGAAATTTCTTTGGAGAAACTGCCCTTTTCACTACCAATAAAATGAGATATTGCTGCTCTATGTGGGAAGGAGCTGCCCAACCCACACTTGCATGTCTGGATAGAGTTCAAAGACGTCTAGGCGGCCTTGTGGGGGACTAATTATTTCCCATCCTACAGCCACTTTTCCACAGACGAAACGAACGTCGCGAGCTTCTCGCTGCTCTTTCGATATTTCAATTGACATATTCTGAAAATCTACATTCCTTAGTCCCACCACGCCTTAAATTGGCATTGGCTCGATGATCCCGACTACGGTCGACACATTTTTTTTTTTAAGCGTATCACCCCAAGCCAGGCTGGAGGCCACTATCACGCATGGGGTTACAGAAGGGATGGAGGAAGAGCAGATAGGCGTGGTAAAGGAGAGGATATGGAGAAAGAGAAAGACGGAGGGTCGATCAAGGCAGGGGGGTTACAGAAGATTTGGAGCGGGAGCAGATAGGAATGAAAGATGAAAGGATGTGGAGAAGGGAAGTGGATAGATCAAGGCAACTGGAGATGACGATTGACGCTACACTTAAACCGGTGGAGATTGTATTTGTCAGGGAAACAGTAATAGGGAAGGGAGTTCCATAGGCGAGATGTGCGAGACATGAAGCTATTGGAGTAGAAGAGACGTCTACATCAATTTCCGCCATATGAGTATGGCGTTCTGTTTTGTCTAACATAAACATAGGCTTGTACCACATTCCGCCTACATAGAGAAGCGAAGAAATATTGAGATTAGATTGGTTATTCGTGGGTCAGGACGTAATATTATCCGTTCTTTGCAAAAGTTCTTTTAAAATGGCAGTGTCCGTTTTCGACAGAA
Source organism: Acanthosepion esculentum (assembly GCA_964036315.1). Classification (NCBI taxonomy): domain Eukaryota; kingdom Metazoa; phylum Mollusca; class Cephalopoda; order Sepiida; family Sepiidae; genus Acanthosepion; species Acanthosepion esculentum. Next base: position 52,957,179 of record OZ038497.1, on the reverse strand, counting down.
CAATGCAACCTGCCACATTTCAGGTATTGTACGAGTTGTTTTTTTTTTCAGAAATACAGCGAAGGCTTGTGTTTGTTGCTCTAGCCAACAGCTCCCCTCCCCTCGCCAGATATTATTCCTATTCCTATGATGGATGGATTTGACCAACATGGCACCAGATCCCTGAAATAAATATTTTGAGGTATTAAGGAGGTACAAGTAGTTTAATGATAAACAATCGGACGAGTGAGCCGACTTCGTATTCAGGTCTAGTTCGCTCATATAAAATAAATCTCTTCTATTCCAAACTATACGTTAAATAAGAAAACGGACTTTGCTTTAGCCTTGGCTGGAAACCAGTCTAGGAGAAGGTCAACTCTAAATGTAAGAAAAACGTTACAGGAGCTGTACAAAGATGGTTAAACATGGAGGGAAGATACTAATGGCTGTGAGACTAAAACATGCTTGACTTTTTTTTTTAACGGAGAATGTTCGCACTAGAGAGTTATTATCCCGAATCTTGTTCGCACCAACGGTCACTGGGCCCAAGGAAGATGGATGGATATCTAACACGGTAAGAGCTATTTTTCTGTAACATCGGAAACCAACACTTTTTTTAGGCACATTGATTTATTCTGGATGAAATATTTAAAGTGTATGAGCTGAGCTCGAAATATCCTTTGTTCATTTAGTTTGCGAACTAATATAATATATATAATCTTAACTTTAAAAAATGTTAATTTTATATTTACAAGCTATTAATTTCATAGGTGCGCCTAAAATTTATAAGTGTCCACTCACCAAAAAAGAATTTGTAATATCTTGGTGATTAAAGTCGTTGTAGCTTAATTTAAACAGCTCATAATGAATGATGCAATTATATATACAAGTATCATATATATATATATATATATATATATATATATATATATATATATATATATATATATGCGTGTGTGTGTGTGTGTGTGTGTGTACGGACGGGGGGTACAGAAGAGAGAGACTGGAAGATAAATGGATTTTTATTATATATAAGGCATATTTTATTAGATTTGTTAGTTTTTCTTAATGCGAGGTGAGGAGCAACAGCAGGCACCCTACACCCAAACATTATTAGATTAATTTATAAGTAATTTCCGTTTTTGTGAACGTGTTGTAATGATGAATGTATTATCGTAATGACGTAGTCATTACGATAAGATTATGATGTATCATATATCGCTAATATGTTATGTTAGCGTACTCTAAAATTATATTAGGTTGGTGCAAAAATAATGTCGTTTTTTGACGTTCAACTTCATGTGAGAAAACGACATTATTTTTGCACCAACCTAATACCTCTCAGTTGAGGATAAATTTAGAATACACTGACATAAATTATTTTTCCCGACAGTGGAAGTTTGCGCAATAGATTAAAGTAAGATTATGGTTCTCCATGACGCCACTAGAGCGAAGGCAGGTTAAAACATTATAAAATTTAAAGAATAATAAATAATGTTATTGGTCCTGACCTGCCATTTCGGCTTTAGTCAATTTCTCAACGATGTAGTACAGCTTCCCTGTGCATTAAAACCACTCATCAACAAGAATCAGCTCAGATTTCCATCCAAACCAGACAGCGCCCCACACCATGACTCCAATCCCTCCATCTTTCACGGTTGCCTGCAGACATTCAGTGTTCCAAGTCTCATTCTGATTTCTCCAAACATAAACCTGTCCCGAATTCGAATACTGGCCGAATTTCCTTTCATCTGTCCAAATTACAGACTGCCAGAATTCATAATCTTTGCTCTCGAATTCTCTCGCCCAGTCCATACGAAAGTTCCTGTTAACCTCTGAAATCAAGGGTTTCTTTCTTGCAACGCTTTTTTGATAGCCTAGTTCTTTCAGTGTCTTTCTCACCACATATGGCGACACTTCCATGCTGTTGTCGACATCTATAACGCTCTGACGACGGTTTCTGATTACTTCCATCTTCAGCGCCCTTTTTGTTCACTCAGGCACGATGCTTGGTCTTCCTGAACGTTGTTCCACACGAAAATGGCCTTCTTCATTAAATTTCTTGACAATATTATTAACCGTTTGATGATTAACCTGGAAAAACCTAGCAATTTCTCTATTTGACTTGCCACATTGATGCCATCCTATTATTTGCCATTTTTGAAATTCACTAATTTCCTTATTTTCACGAGATTTCATTGCAAGATATAAGTCAACTATCGTTCATAAATTAGAGTAGTTTGATACTAACACGGTATTGCCTGAAAAGAAAGAAGATGCGTCATTACACAAGCAAAAATTGTTGTAATTAAGAGTGACTAAAAACTTATCATAGCCCACAATATGTGTAAATGTCATTCTAGTAAATATTTTATTTAAAATATCTTCGTTGGTTACCTGATGAGTCCACGACATTCTCAGGGTCGGTCCTTAGAATAACATTTCCCGCTTAAAGAATATTCTCCATTTATAAAGAAAGCATTCATCTTCCGTTACCATATAGGAAATTAAAGATGACATCGCTCCAATAGGTACCTATTTCTTTTTTTCTTTACAAGAACCAGATCAGGTTGAAAATGAAGGACTGTTGTCATATTTGGGTGGAAGCTGCCCAGTCCCGATAGAGTCCAAACGCGTCTCAGAGACCGTGCTGGAGAAGAATTATTTTCCACCCGTCAACCGCTCTCTCGCAGGCGGAATGTGGCGTGTCTCTCACTGCTCTATCACTACTTCCATGGTAAGTGCTTGGACGAATTTCATGCCGTGGTTCCATCAGTTCACGGAGAGGACCTGCAATGCCACTCACATTGTAGCAAACCGCCCACATTCCCTTCGTGTTCCACTGATCAGAAATAAATTTCACTCCAACAGCTTCTTCCCATGGATCACTGCCCTGTGGAACCGACTCCCAAGAGTATGTTTTCGCGATCATTACACTCTTAACCTGTCCAAGGTTAGGACTAGCCGTTATCTTCCACTAGTATCCGCACAAATTTCTTCCTAAACTAATCCGCTACCACGAGTGGTCCCTGGGCCTTGTAAAGGTTGAACCTAATTGCAAAAAAAAAATGATAGAAAAAAAATAATCATGTCTTTATTCTGGATGTTATCAAGATAATTTCTTGTTTTATTTTTTCTGTATTTCTAAAAAGAAAGAAAGGCCAATTTTATTTCTTCATCAAAGACGTTGTTTGGGAAATTATTGTTGATGACTGTCTCTTGGTTAGTTCTCTATAAAATAATGGATCCGTATGCTATTGACGAGAAGTAAGTTGCACACTAACAGCTTCTTCCCGCGAACCACTGCCCTGTGGAACCGACTTCCAATAATACGTTTCCGCGATCACTACAATCTTAACCTGTTCAAATCTAGTGCTAACCGTTATCTTCCTCTTCTATCCACATAAACTTCATCTTACCAAGAGTGGCCTCCGGGCCTTGTGCAGGGTGAACCTCACTGTAAATAAAAACAGTTCTAGCTAATTTCTTATCTCAGAAAAAGTTTAGTTTGCGATATTTTTTTAAAAGTAACCTATCTACATTTTGAAATACTGTTTATTTTTTACCATTTCACCCCAAGTAAGGTAATAAAGCCACAAAACGCAACCTATAGGGTGATAGGCTCCGTCAGGCTATCTTAAAGTAGGCACACTTAGTAAACTTATAGCTGCAGCAAATGTGTTGCCTGTACGACCCTAATCATTTTTGGCGCACTTGTCTGAAATCAAAATTGAATGGGTCAAGAAAATCTTGATCGCTTTGGCTTCGTAAAGAAAGATATAAGAAAAGGGTCCCTCTTTTCGTATAAGTTCGCTTATTGCTGATGAAGGCAATACGAGACAAGCCTGTTCTCTTTGTTTTTATTTTAATCATTTCACACCCAGAAAAGCAATAAAGCCACTAAGATCCAAGGAGTTAATGCGCGTGAGAAAATATGAGAAAAAGAAAACATCATTAAAGAGACAGAACAATACAAGGAATTAAGAAGACAGAATATAACCATTGACATTGTATTTAAAGTTTTAGGGATCAAAATTGACTGGAAAGCAAGAAGTCGGAATAGAGTTTCACAAGCGAGAAGTGCGAGAGAAGAAACTGTTATCATAGAACTTACGTTTACCTTTAGGCATTTCAACTATAAAACGAAGAAAACTTCCTACCAATCTACTAGTTCGATTAAATAAAAAAAAAGTGTAGCTAACAAAGTGTGCAGCCCATCCGAACAACTGCCATGAAAATATTTATAGAAAAAGCACAGGGAAGATACGTTATGGTGATGAGATATCAGGTCAGTACCTATATCATTGTAGATTCTTTATGTACTCCTAATTACGTAGGAGATACACCGGACCATATGCGGCAACAATAAGCATGGACGAATCGTAGACCTATAAATCTGTGAGATAGATTCTGACCAGAAAAATTGTCTAGCATGACGCAGTGAACTAACTTTCCTATCAGCAGGCCTTGTAATCGATTCATTATAAACTTTGCATTTCATGTCAGTGGAAAACGTTAGGCAGAGAAGTCGGAAGGAATCACTCCCCTGGATTTTAGCATTAGTCATACTGATGGAAGGTAAAAACTGTCCTGTAATATGTGCTAGTAAATTTAATTTTAGTATAATGTCGTCTGATCTCGGCTACTTACCTCGAATTGGTTCTAGGAACAGTGGCCGTAAACATTTTAGCTGTAGGAAAACTCGCCTCAGGAATTTTCGTTGTAGAAAACTTCGCCGTGTTGAGGGATCTCCCCTTTTCACACAAATGGACTCACCCAGGGTATACATATACTACTGCCAGTGAATGCCCGGGAGAACGAACGAACGTTTGGACAGTCAGAAGATTAGAGTCGGTCGGTAGAAGAGTTACACACATAGAACGGTGCAAGTATCACAGTAACTAGCACGTAGACTCATACTGCGATACGTCGATATCAAGACTATATATATTTGCCTACTAACCCCGCATTCCTGGAACTACTAACCTGTATTACAAATCTGTATTATTACGTTAATACATTTATTTCCCTATATTCATTCTTGGCGTTTGTTATTATTTCATACCGGATTTCATCCCGGAGTCCACAACAACTTGGCGACAAGGAATTCGAACTCACACGGGAAAGAAAAAAAAAGAAAAATTCTCTCTCGTCGACAACAACTTGGCGACGAGGATATCGAACTCACACGGGAAGAAAAAAAAAGAAACAAAATTCTCCCTCGTTGTCCACAACTTGGCGACGAGGATATCGAACTCACACGGGAAGAAAAACAATTCTCCCTTGCCGACCACAACAACTTGGTGACGAGAAATTGGGACCTACACAGAACGAAAAACTTCTCTCTTCTCACCACAACAGCTTGGGCGACAAGTATCTGCACTTCTCGGAGACTCAAAAGAAAAAATTGCCGTTTTTTGCCAGTATCCACAACAACTTGGCAACAACGATTTACGTGGATTAAAATACGGAAAATCGAGTTTTTCGTAAGACTTTTATCATGGAGGATTTTTAAAGTATTTTAGTAGAACTTGTAAAATACCAAAATGAACAGCAATTACAACTCCAAGAAAGACAAAATGAACAGCAATTACAATTGCAAGAAAGAATGGAAGAGAAGTGGCAAAAGCAATTACTACAAACGCTGAAGGAAAATCAAGAAAGACAAATGCAAAATGAAGAAAGACAAATGCAACTCAACGAACTAATATTAAATGTAGCGGGTAACAAACATCAAAATATAGAAAAAGAGGCGACTATTTCCCAAGATGCAGTGTGGAATACGATAGAAACATTCAATTACTCCCTAGAAGAGGATAAAAATTTCGGGCACTATTTCCGACGTCATGAAGACATCTTCAACATCGATTGTCAAAACTGGACAGAAGCAAAGAAGCTACGTCTGTTGCTCAGAAAATTAGGAACAGAAGAATACACAAAATTTGTGGATTACATTTTGCCAAAAAAAGACAAATGAGTTAACGTTTGACGAAGCGGTTACATGCCTTACAGAGCTTTTCAGTCCAAAGACGTCACTATTTCACAAAAGGTGGAAATGTCTTAACCACGTAACCTCTTGAATGTAATGTTTGTCCTATGTTGAAGTATCCATGTTTAAATTGGGTTTGTCTCGTTGGTTCTTCATTGTCCATTTTATCGGGATGTCTTCGTGGTGATTTTGGGGTCTAACTGTTCAGTACAGAGATATGTCGTCGGGGATGTGGATGTTTATGTGGGAGTCTAGAGAGATAGGAGTGGATTTCTTAACAATAATGCCTATATAGTACCGACGATTTATTGCCTCAGCAAAATTGGTGGATATTAAAAAAGAAACAATTGGAAGTGTGTATATAAAGATGCTCACGTGCATGGCTTCAACCTCCTTCAGAAATATATTAGCCGTCTAAAAAAGCTTTCTCTGATCGCTTCTTAAAATGGTTTTCAGCGAATGAAGATAGTAGGTCATACCAAGGACTATCCTTCTAGCTTACGTGGACTGACGCTAGAAAATCACAAACAACGTATTGTAGCAAATGAATGAAACCACATCACTTTGTTGCTCTCACTCATTAATAATAATAATAATAATAATAATAATAATAATAATAATGTCGTTTGAATAAATAATATTATTCAAGAGTATGGCGATATACAAGTAGTTGTATGATTTAAAAGTATAGCCCATGACGTTGGGGATATATTATAAAGCTAAGGAAAGCTATTACTGGTACACGTGTTTCGATAAAAAGTTACGTCTCATATGGCCGCAAATTTGGTGCGTCTTATTTGTGGCCGTCCTGGGTATGACGATAAAATAAATCCGACAGAAAGGCCTTTTATCAGAGGGTTTTGAGGAACGTGGAACCACCTTTTAATTGCTGTTGTTCCCAGGTCCACCCTGGCTCGGGCTAATAGCACGTGTTAGGGTTCCACCTACGAGAAATTAGTTAACCCAAAAACCTGAGGTCAAACCAATCTATGAAAGTGTGAAGATAGGTTTTAATACCAGCAATACATTTTTGAAAAAATAAAGCAATACTTTTTTTAAGAAAATATTATGAGAAATACAATATTACCAGCAATACATTTTTGAAAAGAAATATTACCAGCAATGCATTTTTGAAAATAAAATTACCAGCAATACATTTAATATATATATATATATATATATATATATATATATATATATATATATATATATATAAATATATATATATATATACATATATATATATATATATATATATATATATATATATATATATTACCAACAATACATTTTTTTTTAAATATTACCAACAAGACGTTTTTTAAAAAATATTACCAGCAGTACATTTTAAAAAATATACATATATTACCAACAATACATTTTTTTTTAAAATATTACTTGCAATATGTTTTTTTTTAATATTACCAGCATTGCATTTTTGAAAGAAAAAAAAAGCAATAAAAATCTTGTCAGTATTAAATAAGCCATTACGGTTGATATGCTGCAAAACAAACCAAAGCAAACCTGATTTGCGGTCAGTTATTCAGTGACTTTTTTTAGAATTATTTCGATACTTATAGAATATTTATTTAATATATTACGATGCTGATATTTACTCTAGATTTACACGCACGATGCACCTTCATGTCAAATCAACATTTACTAAGAAAAAAAATATAAGCGTACATTTACTGTCACGTTGAAGATGATTGATACATAATTACAGATACTCAATTTGTAAAGAAGCCATTTTCCTGTGATCTTTTGGAAGATACTAGGAAAATGCGAGCATTGGGAGAAGAAGGGCTCCAGTTCAGCTGGGGGTAATTGAGTTACAAACATACGATGACATTAAAGAAGAACTTCAGGGACATGACATCAGCAGGGTTTGTGACGAAACATATTTCCAGCCTTGATATTGCACTAATGTACAGGTAATAGAATAAAGTATTATCCATATATACCTGCTCTCTCAATATGCTAACACAGTACGATCTCGGTTCTCGAACGTCTCACGTCTCGAACAAATCGGTTTTTGAACAGAATATTCTAGATGAAAATGCCTCGGTTATCAAACAAAATTTCGGTTCTCGGACAACATTGCCGAACCGAGTTAACCCGAACGGAATCATTTCTTAGTCGACCGCTGTGCTGTATACATTTGTAGGTTGTGCTGTGCTTTTCCTTTTCCAATTTTATTGTACTGTACCTTTTTTTTTCTCTTCATTAGTTCTCAGTCATGGCTCCAAAGAAAGCTAGCCGTGATACTGGTAAAAGAAAAACAAATGTTAAGAGAAAAACAATTGTTCATGATAATGTCTCTATGATGATGATATTGTCTCTTCCTTACTCAGTTTCATATGACAAAATCCAGGATCTATACTATTCTTATAAATAAAGAGACGACCATGTCTTTCCTCCCATTTTCCAAACAATAACATCTCTTTCCTCCCCCTTCTACTTACGCCATCAACTCTCCTACATGCAGGTACGGTAAAATGAAATTGCTTGTCTATATTTTATCTGTTTACCATTTTTCTTAGATTTAATGATTTTCACTAATTTTATGTATTATTTGACTTTCATTAGTTTTGTGTATAAACTTGTGCACAAAGTACTGTTATAGTTATAAGGTACTGTTATAAGTTTATAAGCAATCATCTTGGGACCAGGAACGGATTAATCCATGTTACATTGATTCCTATTGTAAAAATAGTTTCGGTTTATGAAAATTTCGGGTTACGAATGGGCTTCAGGAACGTTTTAAATTCGTTAACCAACGTTCCACTGTATTATTATTTAATTATTTCACATTAAAGCTATACGGCGCCTAAGATATATATTTTCCTTCCATTACTCGCAATGAAAAGGGCATACTCCATTATTTATTCGAGGTTTTGGTTGTTAATATTATCACGTCGGGTTGACCAGTTATGGTGGTTAATAATATCACATCACGTCGGGTAAACAACATTGCCGAACCGAGCCGAACCGAGCCGAACCGAGCCGAACCGACTTAACCCGAACGGAATCATTTCTTAGTCGACCGCCATGTTGTATACATTCGTGTGTTGTGCTGTGCTTTTCTTTTCCAATTTTATTGTACTGTACCTTTTTTTCTCTTCATTAGTTCTCCGTCATGGCTCCAAAGAAAGCTAGCAGTGATACTTGTAAAAGAAAAAGAAAAGTTAAGAGAAAAACAATTGTTGATGATAATGTATCTATGATGATGATATTGTCTCTTCCTTACTCAGTTTCATATGGCAAAATCCAGGATCTATACTATTCTTATAAATAAAGAGACGACCATGTCTTTCCTCACCTTTTCCAAACAATAACATCTCTTTCTTTCCCTTTCTACTTACGCCATCAACTCCTACATGCAGGTACGGTAAAATTGAAATGTTCGTCTATATTTTATCTGTTTAGTATTTGGCTTTTTTCTTAGATTTAATGATTTTCCTTAGTTTTATATATTATATGATTTTCATTAGTCTTCTGTATAACTTGTGCACAAAGTATTGTTGTTAAAATTTAAATATGCAAACATCTTTCGACCAAGAACGGATTACTACGTTTTACATTGATTCCTGTTGGAAAAATAGTTTCGTTTTACGAACATTTCGGGTTACGAACGGGCTTCAAGAACGACTTAAATTCGTGAACCGAGGTTCCACTGTATTAAGATTAAACTGAAAGAGAAAAAGAACATTTTGGATTAATGTACATTAAGAAAAACATTGAAATTTGCTGAAGCTCACAACTAGCTAAAAATTAAAGACTTTACTGCATTCACTCAAGGTTTATCTCTCATTAATTGTAACGTTAAGAAATAATCATATCTATTTATATTTTAATCCGGTTAATTTTTTTTTTTACATGGTTCTTTTGGGTGTACACTCTTTTTTCCAATTGTAATAAGATTAGCATAGCACATGTAAGAATGCCCGAATTTCTTACGTATGAATCTGTTCTTCTTATGGTCCCCTGTATATATTGGCTAATGTGATTCCAAAGAAACATCTGAAATATTAACGAACTTAATTTGGCATATCGGGTCATCACTTTCTTACCGCCGTAACCTAGCTGAAATTGCTCGATCTAACCGCCTTTTTTTCTCTATATATTTTAATGTTAATTATTACTATGAACGTTCCTCTTTGCAACTTCGGGCTTACAAATTTAAGCGCAGTACTAGATTGGTGGGTAGGTCTCAATATTTTACAGAGTAAATGGTTAGATGTAGACGTAAGTTTTATGCTAACAGTTAATTCCTCGCACTTCTCGATTCTAGAATTCTCTTCCGGCTTCTTGCTTTCCAGTCAAATTTGATCTACAAAATTTTAAATGCATTATCAATGGTTATCTTCCTTCTCTATAATTGTTTTTTTCTTCTATTGTTCTCTCTCCATCATCAGTCATTTCGCATCACCATAACATAGCTGTCCTGTGCTTTTTTCTATATTGGTACTTCGACCTTATGAATTTAAGCGCAGTACTTGATTGGCGGATAGGTCTCAAAATTTTGCAACCAAAATTGCTCGATTTAAACATGTTATCTGCTCTTCTGGCTTCTTGTGTCCCACTTAAACTCGATATTTATAAATTTTAAAGGCAACGTCTATCATCACCTTCTATCACTTTGGATCTTCCTCTTTTATTACCCTATCTCTCCAATAAGGTTTTCCTAGTGTCTTCCCTTTCAGTGACCCGTTACGTCTTAGTGGCTTTATAGCCTGGGTTGGAGTAAAAGAATTAAAAACAATATCTACACTCATTCTACTAATTGGACTATTTTTGTAGCCTTAAATCTATTGCACGCCCCTTCTTCTTTCGTCACACACATATAGCGTTCCGTTGACTGACTGGATATTTTGTTCATAATCGGTACGTTGAGTCCTTCAATAGTTTTATTCCTTCGTTGTTGTTCTGTCTATAATGTTTGTTTTCTATGTAACTCCTTCATTTCTTCATACATGATCAGTTATATAAGATGTAAGCGCTTCCCCACAGATTTCAGTCTGCCCAACTTCCTCAAACCTAACGGGCAATTGCTCTGCCACTTTTAACCATCCTTCCAATTTCGAATTTACACTACAGAAGTTTTTTTTTTTTTAAATTTCCAGGAGAGATATTTATTTATTTATTTATTTCAAAACAATAGAAAACTGTAATCTCCTTCAAAGATGCAACCATCGACATCAGTTCTCTTGTTGTGGCTCTCCAGCCTTTTTGGAAAACTCCCTCGTAGTTCTCTAAAGTAAATCTTTCCAGGGCCCTAATCGCAGCCTCTTTAATATCGCCCACGTTCCTCAAAACATTAATCTATAAGTAGTCTTGATCATTTCATAGGCTTCCGAAGGATAATACCGGGATTAACACAAAACATTTTCAGAAACCTATGAAATGACCAAAACTTGTGAAAATGGCAACAGAAATGCAGTATTAATCAAAGAAAACGGGACACTAAATTATTCCCTCCTCGAAATATAGAGACAAAAATTATTCTACATAGATGCAGAATATGAAATATCATTGTTTTAGCAGTAGATTTACAAAATTAGTTGGTTTCCTTGCCATTCCGTTCAGTGGGAAGGTGCTGCTTGGAGAAGAGACCCTTTCTGATAAAGTTAATTTGACATTGTAATTTTATAAAAATATTTGCAATATATATATATTTTTTTATATCCGAGATTATCTTATTAACATTTTTATTTTATTTTATTTTATTTAATTGTTGTCATTAGTTCAGCCAAATCTCATAAGGCAACCTAAAAAGTAAGAAAAACAAAACCCAGCTTTTTTTTGTTTGTTTGTTTTTTTTTACATTTTAACGCTTCTTCTAAAAGCTTTCAAGATGCATTGACAACGTGCCTGCGCCTGTGACACATCGCCTGTTTGTTGATTTTAATTTCAGTCAATCATTTCTTCGCTATTGAAGTTCCAGTGAGCAACACCTTACAAATTTCTAACCACAAGCAGCGCCTTCGTGATCATCACTATAACATCGAAAACCCCACCCACTGTGAGGTTAATAAACACCCTGGCTTCCCTACCAAACCTCCAACACTGATAACTGTACCTAAATGCAATATGAACAAGTCGACTATTTTACAAAATAGAAACGTACATAGAGATTATAAATGAATTGGACAAGTACACAACCATTTCTCACAGGATTTATTCAACCTATACAAAACTAGAAGTCCTACCAGAATTTATTAATCGTGGACACATTTGCAAGCACATTGAATATGCAAGTAACACTGTGTTTACGTCAGACACAAAAAATTGCCCAATTTCCGAGATACGTTAATAAAGGAAAGCGAGAAGAAAGGACTATCAAATGACTGTCTTAATTGCTGTTGTTCCCAGGTTCACCTTGACCCGAAGTGGCAGCACCTGTTAGGGTCCCAGCTATGGGCAAATAGTTAACCCCAAAACACTATAAATGTATAAAAATAGATTTTTATAGTAAAAATACCAGTAGTACATTTTTGAAAAAAATATTACCAAAAATACATCTTTGAAAAAAAAAATACCAAAAATACATTTGATTCTTGAGAAAAACCATCTTTACTTCAATGAAACTTGATCTACAAACTGATTACTTACAAAGAATACATATTCTATTCACACGAACTCATCATTCAAATATTGTTCGCATTAAATAACCCACTGAGGTGTTGATATGCCGTAAAACAAAATAAGCCAAGTAAACCAATCCAATGTAAGAAAGAATGTATAGTTGTTAACAATTGGCATAACCTAACATTGCTAGGTTGTTTAAATCCAGAAACTATTTTTAGCTTGTAAGAATTCTTTTGAATTTTTTTAGTGATACAAGTCTTACTAATTAACCGATAGCCGGGAGAAGAAGAGGTAGATTCATACCTTTCCCAATGTATCAGGTCATCCCATAAGTTCTGTCCGAATTTTGAATAAAGAAAAACAAGTGACCAAATGTTACATTTAATTACAGATTCAATCAACAATGTATTTTCCCTGATTATCTATGACTTCCTTCCATCTATTAACAAACTTACTAATTCCATTACTGTAAAGTTCTTTTAGCTTTGATTCGAAGAACTCACGAATGTCAGTTTTAACTTCTTACTGTGTTACAAAAGCTGTTTCTTCCAAATGATTCTGTAAGCTACGAAACAAATGGTATAGTCTGAAGGAGCAAGGTCGGGAGAATAAGGTGGATGAGGAATTTTCCCCCAACCAAGTTCTTCTATCTTTTGTGACGTGATTCTTGCTGTGTGTGGTCGCGCATTGTCCTGATGAAACATTATCCGTTTTCGATTCACTAGAGCAGGTCTTTTTTTTCCCCTCAAAGCTTGGTTCAAACGCTCTAATTGCTGACAGTATATTTGAGCATTAATTGTTGCATTAGGTGGTAAGAATTCAAAGTGGATTATTCCTTGGCAATCCCACCAGATTGAAAGAAGAACGTTTTGCCCATGAAGTTCCCTTCTCGGCTGTGGCTGGGGTCCTTCCCCTTTACCAAGCCACTGCCTACGACGCTTAACATTTCGATAAAAGATGCATTTTTCGTCGCCAGAAAGGTGAAACAAGTTGGCGAGAATGGAGAGAAGAGCAGATGTCAACTCGGGATTTGAGGTTGTTTCAGACAATTCATGAGGCACCAATTTTCCAAGTTTAGGAACTTTTCCAAGTTGTTGATGACGACGATGAACAGTTCTATGGTTTGAACTGAGAACCACTGCCAATTCCTCAACTGATAAAGCAGGATTTTCTTCAAGGGCTGCTCCAAGAAGCTTTTCATCAAACTCAACTGGACGTCCGGTTCGATCGTCATCTTCAAGGGTGAAATCTCCACCTCTGAATTTTGCAAACCATCTTCTGCAAGTTCTTTCATTCACACATTCCTCTCCATAAATTGAGTGAATGTTTCTAGCCGCTTCGGCTGCTGAGTTTCCTTTCTTGAACTCATAAAGCATTATGTGCCTCAAATGATTCTTGGGTACTTCCATGTTAGCAGGGTTTTAATCAAACAAAATTTAATTTTATTGTTCTCTGAAATAAAATTTGATCAGTTTAAATGCTTCTAAACATAAAAATAATGTTCAGCTCCATTAGACATTATAAAATACTCTTTAAATTTCGTTCATTTTAACAAAAAGTTAAAATTCGGACAGAACTTATGGGATGACCTAACATTTGCACGTAAGCGAATATAACGTACGCAACGAGAGTTGGAACTCGGTCCACCTATTAACAATTCCAAGTTCTTATACGCTACACCACACGCACATCCGAGCACTTCGTATTCCCAAATGATCACTCTTCTAGATACTGACTAGGCTCGACGTAGCTTCGCTGATCAAACGGGAACCGGTATTTGAACGTGATGTGGCCGTAAGGCTTACAAGATTGAATATCTGGGTAGTGCTATAATAGTCCTAGGTGTATTGGAATAGCGAAAGTTGCCTTCCAAAAGTTAAGCAGAGTATTAAGAAACAGGACAATTCAGTTAGATAAAAAGTAAAGAGTGTCGAACATATCTGTAATATCAAACATCATATACGGCAAAGAACTTTGACTAATTTCCGAACAGATGAATAGAATATTTTGGCAATACAGATACTGGGACTGCGATAACCGGAATAGGCAGAAGTTTTAAGGGAAATGGAATCAAAAAGGACACTTTTATTTCGAAGTAGAAAAAGTCTTATTCGTTTGAATTTGATTAAATATTTCGGTGTCTATCTCGCCCTATCAATCCCTTTTTTATCACTCACTCGCTTCACATCTCCAACTATCCTTCATAATTCACCATCGGTTTTTATATTTACCGCCGTTTATTTATGTCTCTCCGTGTTCATATTTATTGTAATATTCTAAAAGAATTTTCAAAATTCTCCGGCTTATCAACCCTTTGCAGACAATTTAATGCCAGACGACATTTTTTGATTGTAAGATTTTTCCTGGGCGGGTGGGGAGCTAATAGCAGCTTACTGATACAAGACATGCTATTTAACCCGCAGCAAGGAGGAGAAGAGGTGAATTAATACCTTTCCTACGAGTATTTGGGAGTAAGTGAATATAACTAACACAACGCGAATCTAAACTGGGATCTCCGATTAACAATCCCGAGCCATTAACCATTACACTTTCCTTACATCCAAGCTTACAACAATGTTAATCCCATGTAGGTACTGACCCAACGTTGTTTAAATTACGTTATCCTACGGGTGCCGGTGTTTCAGCGTTATCTGGCCGTCAACCTTTAAATATTGCAAAACATGATGCGAAAATATATTTAATGTTGGAAAAATCTTAAGACAAATAGCCACCGTATACTTTTTTTTTTTAATCATTTCACCCCACGCAAGGCGGGAATGCCCACTGGTACACAGGAGTTACAGGTAGTGAAAGTTAGAGAGAAGATTGATTATTGGGTTTATTGAGGAAACGACAAAAGATGAACGGCATGCAAGAAGATAGAAGATATCGATTGACGTTGCATTTACATTTTTAAAGATTGTAGTTACCAGGGAAGCAAATAAACAGAAGGGTGTTCCACAGGTAGGAAGTGCGAGACAAGAAACTGTTGGAGGTTGCATTTAACCATTTCAGCAGTAAACGGATGGGACCCAGATGCCAATCTAGTAGGACGATTAAATTCGTGTAGTGGGAACACTAAGGAAAAAAGCTCGTCAGAGCAGTTGCCATGATAATATTTGTAGAAAAGCAGAAGGAAGCCACGCCATGTCGGTGAGAAAGTGATTGAATTTAGGAAGAACTGGACAATATATGATTTTTAAAAAAAACTCAGCAGTGCTTTATGTTGTAGAAATATGAAGCATATAGAGGCCCTAAAGGTGGGATCTAGAATATTATAGCAATACATGTGAGTAGATGACGGTAGATAGATAGATAGATAGATAGATAGATAGATAGATAGATTATAAATAAATGACAATAAGAAAACAGTAACTGCTGACGGGTTTCGTCCAACGCGGACTTTTTCAAAGCAAGAAACGAAAAACTTTGAAAAAGTCCGCATTGGACGAAACGCGTCAGCAGTTACTGCTTTCTTATTGTCATTTATTTATAAATATTGTCTTCTCTAAAAGTTAACTTTGAGAAATTTTCCCATAGATAGATAGATAGATAGATAGATAGCCTGGTACATTTAACCACACAGTGAATCTACGTGAAACAAGTCTCACTTGTTGAAGAAAGGATCGAGGAAATATTTTTGTACAAAAAATGAATATGTTTTACGAATTTCGCCGACAAAATCTTTTTGAAAAAAAAAAAAAACAACTCAGCAAAATTCGTTATGAAATATTTCGACTATCTTATCTTCAACTCATCAAATAGTTCTGCATGGATTCCTGCAGTCGGGAAACTTTTATTGAATTTTGTAAAAAAACACCCGACGCCTGGGAGTGAATCAGCATAATCATTGTTAATGTTTAACCACCTATTAAATTCTTATGAAAATAAAAAAAAACAGAGGCTTGCTCAATCATATATATATATATATATATATATATATATATATATATATATATATATATATATACATACATACAGGGGTTGAACAAACTAATTGAAACACTTGTTAAATTCAAAGAAAATTTATTTAACATGGAGTTGGTCCTCTTTTACCCTCTCATACAGCTGTAATACGTCTAGGAATGGAATCATACAGCTTCCTGACGTCATTCAGAGGAATTTTCAGCCATACTTCCATTAATACCTTCTCCAGCTCTTTACAACACGACGATGCAGGATAGCGGCTCCTATAATATTGATATCTGGAGAATGGGGAGGCCACTCCATGTGTTCTAGCTCACTTTCATGCTCTTCATACCAATTCTTAACCACTCAAGCGGTATGTATTGGAGCATTATCGTCTTGGAAGATGCAGTCACCATCAGGGGATAAAGTCTGAGCCATTTGATGAACATGATCACCCAAAATGTTCAGGTAATCTTTGCTGTTGATTCTAGCATGTAGGGAAACTATTGGACCGAGACATTTCCATCATATAGCGGCCCAAACTATCACTGATCCACCAACATGCTTCACTGTTGGAAGAAAGCAGTCAGGGTTGTAAGATTCTTTGGGCTGCCTCCACATATAAACTTGCCCTGAAGTTGGGAAAAGAGAAAAACTGGTCTCGACTGAGAATATGACTTGCTTCCATTGGTCTGCAGACCAGGCATTGTGATC
>OZ038497.1:52884997-52937497 GCA_964036315.1 Acanthosepion esculentum | reverse complement strand
AATATCAGAGATAGAGCGTGTGTAAATATAAAAGTGGACATGGAAGTCAGCACTTAGAGGCGACAGTCTGTTTCATGCTAGTGCAATCGTCAGGCGCCTGACGATTGCACTAGCATGAAACAGACTGTCGCCTCTAAGTGCTGACTTCCATGTACACTTTTATATATATATATATTTATATATATATATATATATATATATATACATATATATATATATATATATATATATATACAGGATGTCTATAAATATTATGCCTCCCTTGTTTATTATCCTGCCTCACGATGGCAGACGCAGCAATTAGTGATGTTTTAATATGATGATTGTTTTCGTTAATAATCCAAAATATGCCTTGTTACGAACGACAGTCTGGTAAAATCAACTCTGATATAACAAAGCGTAGAAAATACCTGTCTGTCATTAAATTCCTTTACGAAAAGCTTGATGAAACGCCATGTAAAGAAGATTTTTTCTAATGTTTTTAGTTAATCTTTCTTGCTTCTCTCACAGACGCAATGTTGCATCACTCTGCCTTTTCTACAAGTACTTCCACGGTAATTGCTCTGAGGAGTTGCTTTCGCTTGTCCCTAAGCCTCGTGAATTTAACCGTCCTACGAGGCTGGCATCCCGTTCCCACCCCTTCACCGTTGAAACTGTTAGGTGTCTTTTCTACTCCAATAGCTTCATGTCTCGCACATCTCGCCTATGGAACTCCCTTCCCTATTAATGTTTCCCTGACAAATACAATCTCCAACGGTTTAAGTGTAGCGTCAATCGTCATCTCCAATTGCCTTGATCTATCCACTTCCTGACATCTTTCATTCCTATCTGCTCTCGCTCTATATCTCCCGTAACCCCCCTGCCTCGATCGACCCTCAGTCCTTCTCTTTCTCCACATCCCTTCCTTTACCACTCCTATCTGCTCTTCCTCCAATCCTTCTGTAACCCCTTGCGTGATAGTGGCCACCGGCCTTGCTTGGGGTGATACGCTTAAAAAAAAAAAAAAGTATAAAGGGCGTGTTTTCTGGTCCTTACTGCTAAAATATGAAATTGGCAGGGTATTCGAGGAAATCTCCTTAGCTGGAAGAATACTTAATCTAATATTACGTAGCCTTATCATCTTCGCTTTCTCTTGGCCTATCGTGAGTAGTAACATATTTGTTTCTATTGTGACACGGGAACTGAAAATTAAGTTCGTGACTCTGACTGCCAACGCCAACAAAGACTTGGCAACAAAGAGGGTCTAAATGTAGAGTAGGAATTGCAGGTGCTCTGAACGGATGCAATGTTGGTATCCCCTATGATACCTAGCAGCTTCATGTTGTCTGTGATGAAGAGGAAAAACGGCATGTTCTATACGTGCTAGTTCTGCGTAGACCCCCACGTATTTATCCCCAGTGATGCACACCAAGTTACCTTTGTCTCCGATGGTCGTGGTTGCTATCTAATGTATTCGGTCATAGCGTTATCCAGAATGCCGCCGCCTACACTGATGTACTAGACACGGTGATAAATCCTCGTATAGGGGAAATTTTATTTCCTCAGTCGTATGCTTGAAACTGTAATGGTTGACTTAGAATTTGTCCTGTTCATGTCATCCTCAAAATGTGGCCTCCTAGTTCTCCTAATTCGAATAGCCTTGACTAGAAGATATTAGCTGTCGTCGAATGGGAGAGCAAGCAGCAGCTCATCGGTGCCAAAGATTCTAACCAGGATGGCTTTGCGGGAGCGATAGCAAATATATATTAGAAACAGCTTATCTGGCAGTGTAACAGCTACCGAGGCCGCATTGAGATGTGTCTTCGAAGATGGAGTTGGTTTTAATGAATTCTCCTTTTTCTAAGTCGGAAATATTTACAAATGTTTATATAAATAATGACCATTTTTATTTTGTTCTCATTTACACACATACACAAACACACACACACACACACATCTCTCTCTCTTTCTCTCTCTCTCTCTCTCTCTATATATATATATATATATATATGTATATATATATATATATGTATATATATATATGTATACATATATATATATATGTGTGTGTGTGTGTGTGTGTGTTTTGAACAATAAAAAATATTAAAAAATTAAAAATTTCCGACACACTGGGTTGCATATTAATATATTTTTGTTTTATTATTTCAATTAGGTTCCTCCACTAGTTTCGGCCAGCATGGCCATCATCAGGAGAATAAAAATCCCTGCTTGTTAGTAGTTGCGAACTATAGGAGTGAATGACTGTTTCTGAAGAAAGTGAACTTTATCTGTAGTTTTCATTTGTTTTATTTATCATTAATTTTGGTCAGTCCTTGTGTTGGTCAAACGGCCTCTTTCAAGTTGTTTTTAAGATAGAGGATGGGAGATTCTTGACTTTAAGTATTCCTTCTTTGGTCATTTTGACAGTTTTATTGGTCGCTGGGAATGGGATGTGTGTGTTAAGTGTTTGTTATCTTTTAGAATTTGGGGAGTGTGGGACATATATATATATATATATATATATATATATATATATATATATATATATATATATATATATATATATATATATATATAATCAAATTTACCCCAAACAAGGCAGTAAAGCCACTAAGACACAAGGAGTATTCGGTGTGAAAAATTAGAAAACACAAAAGATTGTTTAGGTGAGAGAACAATAGAAGAGTAATCATGAAGACAGTAGATTACGATTAGCATTGCATTTAACTTTTTGAAAATCAAAGTTGACTGGAAATGATAAATCCGGTAGAGTGTTCCACAACCGAGAAGTGTGAGAAAAACAACTGTCATAGAACTGAAGGTCACATCTAACCAATTCAACTGTAAATTAATGAAGCCTGTACTTGTTCTTTTTGCTTCTTGTTCTTAAAATACTTCGCATAAAACTCACTTGCGCTAGAGGAAAATTAAGAAGTCTTAAGACATAAACGTGGATGCATCTGTAAGTATGTAATAAAATCATTTTCAAATATTATTAATTGTTTTTTATTAATTATTATTATTAATTATTATTAATTTTAAATATTTATGAATCGTACTTATTAGTTTACTATAATCTTTTATTAGCATAATAAAAGCATAAAATATAAAATATATAAATTAGGTATAAAATACATATAAATTATAAATATATGCATAAATATATATAAATATTATATGTTAAGATAAATTAGTACTCATTCATATATAGTAACATATAAATATATTATATGTATAAATATATATATATATATATAAATATATGTATATAAATTGTATATATAAATATAAATTTAAAACTTTTTCGTTTATCAAGTGATAATACAAAATGAATTTTCAATAATAATAATTATTATTAATTGTTATTATTAATAATTATTATTAATTATTATTAATTTTCCAATGTTATTGATATTTGATTTTTAAAGACTTTTTCAAAGATTTTTCATAGAACTCACTTGTTTAAAGTGAAAACGTACATTCACAATTATAGGAATTCTGTAGTAAGACTTAATCGTGGACGCATCTTTAAGTACAGGTTAAGTAATTCCCTATTTTATGATGGACTCTCCCGTCTTGTAAAAATCATATTTAAACGGGAGAGTCCATCATATTAAATTAGGGAGTTACTATACAATGACACTGTATATAAAACAACGGAGAAGAGAGTGGCACATTTGCAGGCTTTTTTCTTTTCTTTCATTTTTTTTAATGTATTAGGTTGGTGCAAAATTAATGTCGTTTTTTGACGTTCAACTTTATGTGAGAAAACGACATTATTTTTGCACCAACCTAATAGATAAATGACATCAAAACACCGGGTTATCTTTTCTTTCTACTTTGATTTTGTTTCGTTTTTTTACGGTAGACAAATTTAATCGTCCAAGTTGTGAAAAAAAAAGACTCTTCATACGAAATAATTTCCACATTTTCATTAAAGTAATTCTTTTCATCTTAAATAATGTACAAAGCAAGGTTTAAACCTGAAGAATGTTGGGTGAATTGAAAAAATGTCTACTGAAATGAGACAGCATATATAAAATAGGGTGGGTAAAATAAATGAGGATAAGTTATGGTTAAGTATTGCAAATAAAAAGGATCTTCAATCTATAAAAATACAGCCAGAAAATTTGTTGGTAATACATCCTATTTCTGAAATACGATATATATATATATATATATATATATATATATATATATATATTTATATAAATCTAAGTATATATATATATAAGTATATTATACACATGCAAAAGTATATATATATATATATATATATATATATATCAGTATAAGGATAAGTTAAGGTTAAGTATTACGAATAAAAAGGATCTACAATCTATAAAAATACAACCAGAAAATTTGTTGGTAATACATCCTATTTCTAAAATACGATATATATATATATATATATATATATATATATATATATATATATATATATATATATATATATATATATAGTCTTAAGATGTTCTATATTTATGGGATAAAGTGCTCAATATCTGACGATTGTATCTCGCATGAAACAGACTGACGCCTCTAAGTGTTGACTTCGATGTTCACTTTTATATATATATATATATATATATATATATATATATATATATATATATATATATATATATATATATATAGTTATCGTTATACTTATATTCCGTGCTAATAGGAACATATACTTGAAAAACACAGTGGATAAAATATGTAAAGATTTATTGTAAAAAACCAGTACAATAAGAATAAAGATAACAGTTATGCACAAGTTTGTCGCAAGTCAATCCAGTAGTGAGAGCTACTATTGGAAGGTCGGTAATTCTCGTGTAAGTCTGAATCGTACTCAACAGATCCCAGCTAGAAATATTTACCAGCCTCCCCACGAGGTAGGATGTGGAACAAGCCCGAATTTATTGTGGGTCTATCCGAGCCCATACGCTCGGCCAAAAATTCCCCGTAACCACGCATAAACGGGTTCGGGTCTGTCTACCTCCCCGCACGAGACTCTACCCTTCAAGATAGCCTCGTCCAGGTTCCACTCTGTCCGAAGGCAGAGAGTTCGACACCAGCTAAGAGCTGAGTAACAGATCCCCAGCTAAACTCTGTAGTCCGTTGATTTACAGATACTTATAGGGAGTTACTACCTATAGTGTAGTCACTCATGGGGGGGGGACATGTTATTCCATTACATCATATATATATATATATATAGAGAGAGAGAGAGAGAGAGAGACAGACAGACTGACAGACAGACAGAGACAGAGACAGAGAGAGATTGTCGCAAAACTAAAAGAAAAAGTATAAATACGTTGTGGTGCCTTTTCATTGGACCGTGAATTGTGGAATTATCAATTAGCGAGACGGTGACCTGGTAAATAAGAGGTTTCTCTCTCCAAATTTCTTCAGTAGAATTTTCGCCTCGTTGAAAGACGTTGGGTCTGCAGCTGCTAGAATTGTGAAGTCTATCTCACTCGCTTATCTCGCTTCTCCCTCTTCGTCTCGTCCTGAGTATGAGGATAAACTACATCCAGCAGCAACACGTCTGATCGGGGTTTTTGAGGAGTGTAGAACCACCTCTTAATTTATGTTGTTCCCAGGTGCATACTGACCCGGTGTTGTAGCACCTGTCAGGATCCTAGCTATGGACAAATAGTTAACCCCCCCAAACTGGGATCAAAACATAATGTAAATATGAAAAATAGATTTTTATAGTAAAAATACCAGCAATACATTTTTGAAACATTTTGGACACTAGATATTTAAGCAAAAAATTAAATTAATCATAGCTCTTTTTGTATCATTCGAAATAACCTACAGATTTAAAGCACAACTGAGCTACCATTTGTCTACATTTAGTGAAAATTTCAGAAAATATGGATTTTTTTTTTTGAGATATCGACGTTTCAATTTTTTGTTCCTTCATTTTGGACGCTAGTCTATGTGAATGAAGTGTGGGACGAGTTTGGGAGGCTTGTCAATGACAGATTTTGGCACATGATAAATCCTGTCCCCATTTTGCAACTAGAAGAGATGATACGCGAAAAGCTCTCGGTCAAACCAAGATGCCGATCAAAATATGATATATGGTCACTTTTTTTCAGATTTTTGAAATTCGTGTAGGCCGAGACCTTTTAAAAATCACCTCATTCTTCAGAAATAATCCCTAAAGACTATTGCTAGGGTGGCTTGCTTGGAGGTTTTACTAAATACAAATATGTCGGATATGTCACGGAATCAAAATCAAAGACGACATTTTCGGTAGAAATAAACATTTTAACTGAATTTATGTCTATATTTCTGAAATACGGTATTCTAATTATTTACATCTTTCGGACTGTTGTACTCATCTTTGTTGCCATATTCACGACGTTTCGACCGTTGTACGCTCTGGCCTTCTTCAGGTGATTGGAAATTTCACGTGCCATGCCTTTTCCGGGGATTTCAATATCAGTTCTCAGTTATCTCCCTTTTAACTCAACTCTACAAGTTTCGAACTCACAACCTTTTGTGTCAAGTCACTGGATTCAAGGCTTTTATCCACTGGGCCATATGTCCTTGAGGACATCAAAGTCTGAATTTGGGGACTAATAAAACTAATCTCTCAGTATCCATTTAAAAAAAATAAAACTAATGTCTCAGTAGACAGCTTTTGTTTTTTTTTTGTTTTTGTTTTTTTTTTGTTTTTGTTTTTTTTACCAGAGCTCATATTACAATTTTGTTGTTATCGTTTTTCTCTAGCACTCCGTATTACTAGTTTCCATATTGTATTCATTTCTATGCTTCGCCGGTTCAGGAGATTTTGTGGCCTAGCATATGTGCTGATTCCTTAAGTTTTCGTACTTTCAAGTGATGTTCTATTATGTCTATTATTTCAACCTCATCCCACAGAGGGCGGTGATCTCCATTTTCTTTCTATATGTGATCAGCCACGCCTGATTTCCCATCGTGTTCCTGCCGTCATATCTTAAGGGTGCGGTCTTTTTCTCCTTTATATTGCTTACCGCAGCTGCATGGGATGGTGTACACACAGTCCTTAATCATGTCCTCATCTATGGGAGGTCTTACTCGGAAGAGGTATCTGCGAAGTGTTGAACCACTTTTGAAAGTCGTCCTGATGTTATATGGAGCACAGATATTTGGTATTTTTTCCGATAATCCCTTCACATAGAGTAGGCAGACAGGGCCTGTTTTCTGAATGCACCCTTCTATCCTAGATTAACGGTGCTGCTGTTATGTACCAAGGGTAGTTGCTACGTTGTAGGGTAATGCTTATACTGGTCATTTCTTGTTCATATGTCTCCGTGTCGCCACATAATTTTGCTCGCTGTTTTAGGCAGCAGACGATCCCTTTCTTTATACTGTATGGCTGTTGGGAGTTGAAGTTGAGGTATTGTCCTTTGAAAGTTGACTTGCCGTATATGGATGTGTTGAACCCATGGTCTATTCGAGATATTAATACATCCAGGAATTCTATTTTGTTGTTGTATTCTGTCTCTCCATTGTGGTTTGGTTTGTTTTACGGCATATCAACCTCAATGGGTTATTTAATACCTACAAGATATTTATTATAGGTATATGAATAGAATA
Source organism: Acanthosepion esculentum (assembly GCA_964036315.1). Classification (NCBI taxonomy): domain Eukaryota; kingdom Metazoa; phylum Mollusca; class Cephalopoda; order Sepiida; family Sepiidae; genus Acanthosepion; species Acanthosepion esculentum. Next base: position 52,929,937 of record OZ038497.1, on the reverse strand, counting down.
TGTATTCTTTGGTTTAGATTGGTTTGGTTTATTTTGTTTTGCGTCATATCAACCTTAATGGGTTATTTAATCGGGACAACATTTTTATTGCTGGTAATATTTTCTTTTCAAAAATGTATTGCCGGTAATAATTTTTTCTTCAAAAATTTATTGCTGATATTTTTTTAACAAGTATTTCTGGTATTAAAACCTATTTTTACACTTTCATAGTGTTTTGACCCCAGTTTGAGGGTTAACTATTTGTCCATAGCTGGGACCCTAACAGGTGCTACCACACTGGGTCAGGGTGGACCTGGGAACACCAACAATTAAGAGGTGGTTTTACGCTCCTCAAAACCTCCTGATCAGAGGCCTTGCTGTTGGACGTAGTTTTTCGTCTTACCCAGGACGTGATTGTGGTTTATCGTCATACCCAGGACGGCTCCATTGTCAACTGTATCGATGTATTGACTTTACATGGTACAGTAGTAGCCGAACCGCTTTCTGGTGTTGCCAGAGTATGAAGGTGTCATTTACCTATCTCGGCCATAGTGTTGGCTTTAGTTTGTCCCTGACTACCAATAGTGCGTCCTCCGTGGATACCTTGTTGAACAAACTCGCTACGTTCAGGCTCACCATCCAGTTGGGTTGAATGAGAGCAGTTTTGATTATTTCCCCGAAGTGGGAGGTGTTTCGGACATATGGTGACTTTCCTATTAATGGGTCAATTATATCCACAAGGAATCGACACAAAGAGTGATATACAGATCCTTGGATGCTAACAATTGCCCTGAGCAGAATACCGTCTTTGTGAATTTGGGGGAGACCGTATATGTAAGGTAACTTTCTGTAAGGTTATGACAACTGTCTGTATAACTTAGGTCTGAAGTAATCCTTGTTCTGGATTAGGCTCAGAGACAGTGTTCGTTCTGTTTTCATTGTTGGACCTTTCTTTACTTTACTATGGCTACCATACAGAGAAGAGGAAACAGACAGAACAATGTAAATAGTGTAAATATTTTAATGGAGAATCTTAGAAAGGCAAGTAAAATGTTTCTATGGTGGAATAATGAGGCTATGAATTTATGAATAAAAGATGTTGCCCGAATTGTCGGAATATTTTACACTAATCTAATTGAAGCATGTAATAGATAGATAGATAGATAGATAGATAGAGAGATAGATAGATAGATAGATATGAATTAAATGAGATAGATAGATAGATACATACATACATACATACATACATACATACATACATATATATTTATGAATAGATTGACACAGCTAGATAGATAGTAGATAGATGGATAGGTAGATAGAAAAGGCATAAATAGATACATACATACATACATTTATGAATATAATGAGAAAGAAAAGACATAGATAGATAGATAGATAGATAGATAGATAGATAGATAGATAGATAGATAGATAGATAGATAGATAGATAGATAGATATGAATTAAATAAGATAGATACAGAGATAGTTACATACATACGTATATATTTATGAATATATAGATAGATGGATAGGTAGATAGAAAAGAAATATGGATAGATAGATATATACATACATACATACATATGAATTAAATGAGGTAGATACAGAGATAGATACATACATACGTATATATTTATGAATAGACTGAGATAGCTAGATGGATAGGTAGATAGAAAAGGCATAGATAGATACATACATGTATTTATGAATATAATGAGATAGATTGATAGATAGATAGATAGATAGATAGATAGATAGATAGATAGATTTAAATCCTCATATATTAATAGATAAAACTGTTCAAGCGACTGAAAAGAAAGTTGGCATCCTATCGCATTACACCATCGTCTACTTAGACGGATTTACTCGTGATCTGACAAAAGCTGTGATTATGCAAAAGGAAGAGACGCTTAACAATGTTAATACCCGTCATTTCACACTAGTTTTATGACTTTTTACCACTCAATAACACTGTCGTTTTTACCACCCACATTAGGAAAGAATTTCATAGATGTTCGACTTCGGGTTATTTCAACCGGACAGACAGAATAAAACGATTGTCGGGAAATGATGTGTGTGTTTGTAAGTATTTCTCTCTTTTGCTAAGCCAATCGGGTATTTCCGGTTCATAAATCGAACCAACTGACACCAGATAATGTACGCCGAGCACGTCTCTTACTTAGCCCATCCCTTGAACTTAAAAGTTGTTTACCAGTAGAGTATTTTGCACTCACGCCCCACTATCCTGTCTTCTTCTTCTTCTTCTTCTTCTTCTTATTATTATTATTATTATTATTATTATTATTATTATTATTATTTGTATTCTTCATTGTATTTTAAATATCACCTTGCCTTCACTATCATCATCATCATCATCATCATCATCTTATGCTAGTACTTTTACTATCCCCTTCCCTTGGTTTCTTCTTCTTCTTCTTCTTCTTCTTCTTCTTCTTCTTCTTCTTCTTCTTCTTCTTCTTCTTCTTCTTCCCTGTTGCTGCTCATTATTTGTATTCTTCATCGTATATTTAATATAGCCTTACTTTCACTATCATCATCATCATCATCATCATCATCATCATCATCATCATCATCATCATCGTCATCATCATCATCTTATGCTAGTACTTTTACTATCCCCTTCCCTTGGTTTCTTCTTCTTCTTCTTCTTCTTCTTCTTCTTCTTCTTCTTCTTCTTCTTCTTCTTCTTCTTCTTCTTCTTCTTCTTCCCTGTTGCTGCTCATTATTTGTATTCTTCATCGTATATTTAATATAGCCTTACTTTCACTATCATCATCATCATCATCATCATCATCATCATCATCATCATCATCATCATCATTCTTCTTCTTTTCAATTTAACTAATGCTTCCACTTCTTTCACGGGTTATACATATATATATTTATATATATATATATATATATATATATATATGTATATATGTATGTATGTATGTATGTATCGTGTAGTTTATTTGGGTTAGAAGAGGATTAAGGGAGGTGGTGGAAAAAGGAACCGACCGATCTTTTGTTCTTTTTTTCTTTTTATTCTTTGTTTATTTGTTTAGTATTAATGCTGAGTGTTATTCACTGGCATAGCCTCTACATAGCTCCTTTATACTGGTTGGGTGGTTGAATTAAGTGTGTATGTAAATATACTTGTTTTATCTGTGGGCATGGCCTCTAAATTGCTTATACACGCACACATACACACACACACACACACTCACACAGAGACATGTATGGGGTGTAAAAGCAAAATTGTCCATCCTACAAAATGTTTATTATCTAAGAAAAACACTAAACTAATTAAGTTTCTTTTTTCCAGGTTTTCTGATAAGACGTTTAACCATATTGTCGTAAGAATCACTGAAAACCCTTTGAGTTATTCAGCTAGAAATGGTACAGGTTAAAATCGTTTTGTGTCAGCCCCAATGTCTTTCCAACTGAACAGCGTTGAGAGGAAAAAGATCATTCAGTCCTTTAGTAATGTTACCAATCTTCATAATCTTGCTTCAATCTTCAAAGTCCATTTAATAACCATCAAGAGAATGTTAAATAAGTTTTAAAAAGAGGGAACAGTAGAGAGGAAAACTAGATCATGAGGTCACAACAGCAAGAGGGATTATCATTTCAACATAGAGCTAAAGAGATCAATTAGAAAAGGTCCAACTCAATCTATAAGACGGTTGGTACGTGAAAGAGGAGTTTCAACTATAACAGTCCAAGTGAGCAGTGAAAAAAGACTTGATATGTATTTTTCTTGTGTGTGTGTGTGTGTGTGTGTGTGTGTGTGTGTGTATGTGTGTGTGTGTGTGTGCGCGCGCGCGAAAGTTTGAGAATTCAGTATTGTTAACAATCGGCGGTCGGTGTTATACTGAAGACTAATTAACTAATTTACGTTACGCTATTTATAAGAAACCATCGGATCATTAGGAAGTTACATGTTAGATTCATTGAACTCAGAAGATTTATTGATTAATAAATTTGGGGTAGTAGCACCTGTTAGGGTCCAGATATCATCAAATACTGAACCACAAAAACAAAATCAAAATATTAGGTAAGCATTAAAATACATTTTTATAGCAAAAGTACCATCAGTATATATTTTATTAAAAAATTACCAACAATACATATTTGTCATGAAATTACCAGTAGTTTATTTTTTTTTATTATCAGCAATGTAAAGTATGTATCTAAGAAGAATACGTATAACCTGCAAATGTAAAATTTGTGTATGGGGTGTTTGTGGTTGAGGGCATAAAATTGCGTTCAAAGTATATGTCGTTGAAATGTTAAAATTGCGTGTTTGGATTTCGGTCCAACGATCTGATATGCAGCTAAACAAAACCAACCAACCAACCAAACCAAAATTCTGAGATCTTACAAGAGTCCGATCAGACAACAAACGGAGTATTGCTGCCATATCAGAGCCGAGCTATCCAATCTTCCCTTTCCCGATATGACAGATTTCAGAATCGTTTATACGGCCTTGTAGGCGATGAACTATTTTCCTTGTACATTTTTTTCTAGCAGATGCATTCTAGCAGATGCATTCTAGCAGATGCATTCTAGCAGATGCATTCTCGCAAACCCATCGCTATTATATTGCTAGTTTCATAGAGAATGTTTCGACGCCCTAAATCCTCATAGTTCCACAAGTTCAGACATTTACAACAAAGTCCCACTATACCACGAACACAGGCGAACCGTCTTTATAACCTTCGTATTCCCTTGGTGAAAAAGAAGTTCAATTGGGACGGCTACTTGCCAAGAACCAATACTTTATGAAACAGAGTCCTGAAAGTGTGCTTCCACGATCACTACTATCTTAACTTTATTCAAGTTTAGCTTCAAATGTTCTCTAAAATCCTTATAATCTACATTTCTTAAGGCCATAAAACCATCTCATTCGTCTACCTTGCGTAGCTCTCAGGACTTGCATTGCGTGAACAATGGCGTTACTAAAAAGCTCGTTACAGGCCTCAGATGACATCATCACCAGCATAAAAATTTGACCAACGTCCTGAAAGACAGTAATTGTCGGAGAATTTCATTATTTCGTCAAGAAACCTTCAAGCAATATTGAACTGACAACGGTCAAGCATCTTTAATCATTAATACTCTGACTGAAGAAAATGAAATTCCAGCATCAGTCTCGATGGTGCCGGCGTCTCTCTCGTGATAACAGAAGCGCTCGATCTCGATGAACCTGAGAACGGTATCATTCTTATGAAGATTATCTTGGCGGTAATAGTTCGACTGCGAAGAAACGCTATTCACTGCCTACTTGATTGCAAATGCTACTGATTATGCTCCTATCCTTCTCATCATCGTTATTTTCCTTCAACCTCCCTATAGTTGGTCGGAACTCCATTGATAATCCCTTTCCATACTGTTTGGTCCTGCATTTCAGTCCCGATATCCCCAATGTCCAACCCCGTGTCCCGAGCTATGGTGTCTGGGAAAGTCAATTTTTCGTGAGAAAACACTTCCAGGAGGATGCCATAGGAGTAAGCATGAAACGATTTCCCTGTCCACAAAATAACTTTGGAATAGTACCTTTAAGAATGATTTTGCATTTCTAAAGAACTTTATATATTTTAAGGTTTTTTACACTCCTTTTTATTTCTCTCTTCGTTTCAAATTAACATTACATTCTTCAGATAACCTCCATTTAATGTCATATGGTTAATATCCTTGATTCATTTTATAAATCTCTTTCCTTTAAGACTAATAGCTTCCACCCTCCCGCCGACCACCTCTCATGCGTTTTGTCTGAAACATTGAAATGGATAAATTTTGTATTAGTTTTTCTTTTTTTTGGTGGCTTTTACAGTTAAATTTCAAATTTCGACACAAACTCAGTATATAACTGGGTTGAATAAAACTGATGAATTTTATTTTTTCGTCGGTTGAAAAAAGTTTATTCCCCATATGAGATTATTTTTGATTTTACTATGTATTATTTGCTCTGTAATAATAAATACATTGAGCTCTTTTTGTGGATCAGTTTTAATATTTTAAGATTACTAGAATCCTCATAGATTATATACCAACATATTTGTTACCTTTACTATATATATATATATATATATATATATATATATATATATATATATATATATATATATATATATATATATATATATATATTTTTGTCATCCACAGACAGACTGTTTCGCACAGAGCTAATAAATTGTATTATATATATATATATATATATATATATATATAGATATATATATATATATATATATATATATATATATATATATATATATATATATATATATATATAATACAATTTATTAGGTCTGTTATAATAAATACCTTACGTTCTTTTTGTGGATCAGTTTTAATATTTCATATTACTAGGATCCCGTTGGATTATATACTAGGATTTATTCGGCACCGTTTGGGAGGATTTGAAAGGAAAGGGTGCATGCGTGTGTAGAAGCAAGCGGAGGACGTTTGAACATTTGTTATCAGTCACAACGATGTCCTTTTGTAAGAGTATTTTGATACACCATATATATATATATATATATATATATATATATATATCTTCTGAGAATTGTGCCGTATGGCCCACCTTTGTAAAGTCTGTAGTCTCTGAATTTTGAATAGAAATTAATCAGGGGAAAAGAACAGAGGGTCCATAACAGGAAGATCGTGAGGGCTCCGCCTCCCAGCCTGGTTCAGTCCTCAATATAACATGTCAAAACTGCAACAGACTTTTCAGGGCGAGATTGAACTCATTAGTTATCTCCGCGACCAAAACCGTTTAAAAGGAGGTAACTAAATATTGTTTGGAGAGTTTTTTACGATATGAGGAGCAAACAGCGGAACTTTAAACCCTTTCAGCTGTCACGCACTGACGCAACGTTCCTCACTACATTTGTTCGAAATTTAACCTTCAGAACTATTTTAGCGGTCATGCACTGGCACCAACAATTTAGCTCTGACAATAATGCTTACTAGAATATTTATTTTATTATAAACAATAACCTGATGATTACATGCATATGTCGAAAGTACTTGTTAATAAAACAAATATGTATAAACACGGCGATTTTCTCTCGTCTTTCAGTAATGACATCAAAAACTTATCCGAGAGTATGAAAGGATCTTAACCAAAATGAGTAGACAGAATGTGTCTAAACTGTACAACTAAACATGTCTTAATGAAAACATGCTGCTACAATATAAGCATATATATATATATATATATATATATATATGTGTGTGTGTGTGTGTGTGTGGGTGGGTGTGCATGTATGTGCGTGATTGAATAAATTACAGACATTATGTCTGCTAATTTTTAATAAAATCCTTTCACACTCACGAATAACCTTCCGTGTATTGTTGTTAATGTATGAGAGATATGTGCTATAGTTTTTAAATCGATGAATTAATTATGATTATTTCAAATCTCCCTAATAATTTATACATACATACACACACATATATATATATATATATATATATATATATATATATATATATATATATATATATGAAAAGACAAGTACAAAAAGTGGAAAGCTATACTTAGTTTTAGCCGGCGCATTTCGTCATCTGACGGACTTTCTTAAGGCAAATCTGATGGTTTTATTTTGCAACAAGTATATATTTGACAGTTATTCAAAATGTTTAAATTTTAAAGACGATCATAATTATTTAACGGGATAATTGAAATGTATAGCCATTTAGACCTTAGATTACGTCATGTGGCATCTTTAAAACGGAATTTTAAAATTTAAAGTTTGTCATAAAATATTCATCAGGTTAACCGAAATGTTTAGTCATTTAGATCTTAGATTACGTCATTTAGTATTCTCTAAAAATAATTCTTTTTTATTATAAATCTCTGCAATTTGTAATAATGGTTTCAGGTCTTGTCTTTTCATTCTTTTTTGTCTCTTCTACAAATATAATCCATCTGAGAACAATTACACACGCACACACACACATACACACACACATATATATATGTATGATAAACTGTAAAAAATTTTCTTGTGGTGCGTTTCATGCTTTGGGACTTCAGCAAGCTAAATTGGTTCTGTTGCTGCAAAGACACATCCATTTTCTTTCTACTTTGCGTGAATGAGAAGGTTCACATTCGCCAGTTTTCCCTATTGGAAATGTTTCAGCAATATCATTACCTTGGTCAGAAAAGCAAGATTTGAAGGAAACTTTTGCAATTTTTCATACTTTCTAGGCGTAAGCAAATAGGCAATAACAGCTTTCCACCTAAGACAAGAAGCACATTACACTGTGTAATCAGTTGATACTAGGTTTATCCTAATAGATATGTCAATCGTTATCTTCTGTCTTCTTAATTCCTATTCTTCTATTAATAATGTTTTCAATATCTCATGTGCTCTCACTCTCGTCGGTAACCCGTTGCCTACGGTGAAATTATTCAAATCAGTCATTTATGCGCCATGCGTAATATACGCTTAGGCGATCATGTAGCTTTCGATACATGACTGACGAGGCAGATTTTTCCCGCTGTACGTTCACATTTCTTTCTGCGCTAGACCAGAAACCGGTCTGTCCTACTGTTCACCCATGGGGGAGATGAAAATGATTCATACCTTTCCCAAGGGTATTAGCACGTACGTGAATGTAATGGATTCGACTCTCAATCTGAGCCGCTATCCATTACTCCTTACATTGTGTGAACAACAGCGTAAAACGTATGAAATCATAAAAAGTGATTGTACTTAGGTAAGTCATCCAATGTGGTAGTCTTTAAGCGAGTTATCATAAACATGTCGGCCTTGAGACAAGTTATAATAAATTACAGAATACGCCTACTTGCCATGAAAGAATATACAGGTTCAATTTTTAACTGAATTCAATTTTAATTTTAATTTTAATTGAATTCAGGTTCAATTTTTGTCGGAAGGCACGTTTTTGTTAGTAAAACATTTTTTCATGTCTATTCTGGTAGACATACGTTTATCTGTTTAAAATATACAGTGTTGTCTACTCAAACACGTGTACCCACTTAATACTGATTCATCTTTCTTATCAAAATACGAAATGACAGTTGTCTTGATTGACAACTCTTCTAGGTCTTTTTGTGGATCTCTGCTAGACACTTACGTGCTAATACCCTTGGGTACCGTATGAATCCTCTTCTTCTGTCCCGCCCGCCAGCTATGGGTAAATAGCAGGACAGACCAGGTTCTATAGCTTTTGATGGCAATTGGTCTACCGCAGTAAGAAATGGCAACTTACCGCGGGAAAAAAATCTGCTTCGTCAGTCATATATCGAAAGATACATGATCGCTTAAACGTGTATCACGCATGGCACATAACTGACTGAAATTCACTAATGAAAGTGCTAATAACCTTGGGAAAGGTTTGAAACCTCTTCTTCTCCTCCCCAGCTATCGGTAAATAGCAAACCGGGTTCTATAGCTTTGGATGGCAATTGGTCTACCGCAGAAAGAAATGGCAACCTACTGCGGGAAAAATATACCTCGTCAGTCATGTATCGAAAGATACATGATCGCCTAAGCGTGTATCACTCATGGCACTGAAATTCACTTACGTGCTCAATTTAATTGAATTTAATTACAGGTTCAATTTTTGTTCAATTTTTAACAGGCACATTTTTGTTAGTAAAACATTTTTCATGTCTATTCTGGTAGACATGCTTTTATCTGTATAAAATATCCAGTGTTGTCTACTCAAACACGTGTACCCACTTAATACTAGATTCATACTAATATATGTGAAGAGACTTAAATATAAATAGATTGAGATGAATAATATAGGAATAAAATGGAATTGTTAATAATTACTTAAATCTCAGCCATAAAGTCATTTAGTTAAACCGGATGAAAAAGATCAAATCATATTTAGCAGACGACAACGTAAAATAAAATAAAGTGAAAATAAAAGAAGACAGTAAAAAAATATCTGATATTCTTTTAAGGATTAATTTACGCATCTTATCCGATTTTACGTATGTGTTATCTTCCGGAATATATTTATTTTATTTTTCTCTTGCCATTTATATATTTTGCTGTCTCTGTTTTACAATTAATGTCATTTTCCGAGGCGAATGGAGGTCGGCAAGATTGAACGACTGACCCGTAGCCAGCAGGCTTGACATTCGAGAAGATATTGAGATGCCTTTTTGACAGGCTACAACCGACATTCATAACAAGAGATTGTTTGCTACAAACATTTCTCAGCAAAAGTAAAAATAATATAACTGAAAATATTGCATTGCATCGTATATTCTGTCATTCATTAGTTCATATCTAGCTAGCTATCTTATTCTGTCAATATCTATCTATCTATCTATCTATCTATCTATCTATCTATCTATCTATCTCATTCTTTTCTGCCCTCTACTTTATACACAGCTAAACAGTCTGTGTGTGGATGAAAATATATCTATCTATCTATCTATCTATTTATCTATCTATCTATCTATATATATATATATATATATATATATATATATATATATATATATATATATATATATGTATGTATATATAAATAAAAAGGAAAGAACAGTAAGATATAAAATCCGGTGTTCTTATAGATATTTTTATTTTTACACAATAGTGCTCAATGTAATTTTAAATTTACAGAGCATTAATATTATAAATTAATAGATTTAAAATATGGTTTTAAATCTATTAATTTATAATATTAATGCTCTGTAAATTTCTGAAACATGGTTATCACTGTGTAGCGGTAAAACCATATTTTAAATCTATTAATTTATAATATTATATATATATATATATATATATATATATATATATATATTATTTTTATCATAATCCTTTCATATTCGCGGAGATTTTTCCGTATATTACAATTAAATAAGGCAAGAAATTTTATTTAATTGAATTGTAATGTACAGAAAATATTCGTGAATATGAAAGGATTATGATAAAAATAAGCAGACATAATGATTGCAAATTATTCAATCAGACATGCCTAAAAGAGAATTTGCTGCCTAAATACAAACACACACACATACATACACACACGCACACATATATATATATATATATATATATATATATATATATATACACACACAGAAACACACACGCACGCACACACACACACACACACACACACACACACACATATATATATATATATATATATATATATATATATATATATATATATATATATATATATATCAAAACACTTTTGCAAAAGGACATCACTGAAACAGATAACAAATTTTCAAAATGTCCTCCGTTTGCTACTACACACGCATGCACTCGCCATATCATTGACGAGCGGATCTTTTCAAATACGCCCAGATGGTGCTGAATGGTTTCGGAGGCCCCCATGACACGTTGATGAAAATTTTTGCATTATCAATATCTGCTGCATAAATCTTTGCAGGTGACCGCACAGATAAAATTCCTAAGTATTGAGGTCGAGGGAACGTGCAGGCGACAGAATCTGTCCTCCCCTATTCATCCGTCTTTCATGGTAGATATCAGCCAGTGCATCGCGAACAATTTAACTAAACTGTGCTGCAGCTCCATCATGCATAAGCCACACGCGTCTTTGTATTAGCAGTGATACATCCACTAGCCTGTCTGGAAGTGTGTTCGAAATAAAGTAGACAGCTCCTGTAAGACGTGCTGCAACAACATATGGGCCTACCAGACAGTCACCTACAATTCCAACACATGAAGTATTCGTAAACTGATGCAGATGTCTAGCCTCTATTGTACCATGTGGATTCGGGTCCGCCCACAAATGTTGGCTCTCTAAACTTGTAATTCCATCTGTTCCAAATGTTGCCTCATCGTCAAACAAGACTGAAGAGACAAACAACGAATCAGCGGTTTGTGTAATAAACCATCGGCAAAAATTCTCCCGTGATGCTTTAAGTATCCTCCATGCAGTACTATAAAATGTACGACATGCTAGGGTCACATAACGTGTGCTGATACCTGCATCGTCTCCGACAGCTTGTAGGATGTGTTATTCGTGTTCAGGTGTACGAGCGGATCTCGGTCTTTCTCGATCCATAGATTGTGGTCCCACGAATCCTGTCTCAGCAACGCGACGATAAGCAGCAGGAAAAGTTGAATGACTCGACTTCTTTCGGTTTATTGCCATTCGCGCGGCCGTTATGTAAAAATCATATCTGCCTGCTCAAGATATGAATATGGTACCATTGTTAATCGGAAGACCTGTCAGTTAATTCACTACTATACACGTTAAACGTTGAAGACGGACTAGCCACAAATCTACCGAGTGATCACATCTGCTAACCAAACGTACCTTAAACTATAAACAGAAAATATATTAAATAATTGTCGGACTTAATCTGTTTCATAATATGTTGTCAATGTTTACGTTAAGGTACGTTTCGTGAGCAGATATGATAGTTCGGGAAAGATCGTCAGAGATTTGTTGTTTATAAAGAGTAATTTGAACTTTGCTAATTTCATAGCTGAGTGGCATAGCAGAATAGATCAAATGAGTGTATAGGACACATGTTCGATTCCTGTTAGAGAACCCATATTTAATGCGAAATTTCTCGAACATTCAAACTGGTAAATGTTATTAATACTGTTTATTTTACAAACAAAGTACAGACCATTTACTTAAATAAATTATATCTATTAAAAGTAACGTATAAACAAAAAATATATTAAATAACTGTCGGACTTAATCCATTTCATAACATATATATATATATATATATATATATATATATATATATATATATATATATATATATCCGAATGTAATGAGAACGAAAATAATATATAATTTCTAACGTTCATAGCATTAATTCAAAAAAGGGTTTAATACCGATAGTAGAGCAATAATTATTTATAAAAATCTTTTCATACAGACAAAGACAATTTACTCACTACAAAGATGTAACTCCGTTTTAGTGGATATAATTGCACCCCGACTTTGTTTTTGTCTATATGAAAAATATAATAAACAAATATATATATATATATATATATATATATATATATATATATATATATATATATATATATATATATATATATATATATATATCGTTTTTACGTTATTTTTATAGATAGAAATATATAAATAAATGCTCTCTTTATAATAAACAGTATTACCAGCATTTACCGACCCGAATGTCCGTGAAATCTCAAAGAAAATATGTGCCCTTTGACAGGAATCAAACCTTTATCCTACATGGAACCTGACGAGCTATTCCATTTAGCTATAGAGGAAACGTCTGGTTAACAAAGTTAAATTACTGTTTTTGAACTTGGAGAGAAATAATGGGAAGTTTGTAGTTCCAAAACAGTAATTTAAACTTGCTAACCATACGCTTCCTCTTTCGGAAAAGAGATAACACTTTGTTTTCATTTCCTTAAAAATCATTTAATCACCAGTTACTTAACATTGCCTGAAGAAATACAATCATACTATCGAATCATAAAAGACTTTGTGTAGCAATTTCAACATGCTTTCATTACAATCTCTTATAATAAAAATATAATAATAATACTTTACTTTGTATTGAGCACTTTTTAAAAGTAAATACTACGAACAATGGAATGTTACTCGATCTGTTCTTTCTCTTATATATATAATATATATATATGTAATTGATTTGGGGATATAGGCTAATTTTATAGTAATTCGTCGAGCTTAGAATCCTCAACAGAATGCAGAAAGCACTGTACGGCCGTTTCGTCCTATCTGGGACTCATCAGCAGTGCGCATCGAACCCGGATCGCGAACGTCATACCAACTGTACCACGGGACTCGGTGACGAAGAAGACATAAAACTAGACTCGATATAGCGCCGCTACTCACTCAGTTCCGTTCACCGATACCCATCCAAGTATACAGAGTTATACAGAGTCCCCGAATCTTGGCTCTTGGGCCACAGCTTCCGAGGTTATTCGAGGACTCTGTAAAACTCTGTATACTTGGATGGGCATCGGTGAACGGAACTTAGTGAGTAGCGGCGCTATATCGAGTCTAGTTTATGCCTTCTTTGCCGTCGAGTCTCGTGGTACAGTTGGTATGACGTTCGCGTTGTATCGAAGCGATCCGGGTTCGATTCTCGGTATTGGATGCGTACTGCTGATGCGTCCCAGATAGGACGAAACGGCCGTCCATTGCTTTTTGCATTCTGTTGAGGATTCTCAGCTCGACGAATTACTGTAATATATATATATATAAAGAGAGAGAGTAAATGAGAGAGATAAGATTTATTTAACAATAACATTTTAACGCGAATAATTCTAAATAACCGAGCTGTATTTTTGTGTTCACTGATTACACCGCGCATCAAGTGGCACATATATTTAGTGCCATCGAATTCAGAAAGATTATTTTTCAGGTTACTTTATGTTACGCCATTCGGTCAGCGCTCCAAGTTATAAATGATGACTCACTAAAACACTTCGCCACAAAACAATGCCACAAAGGATTAAAGCGATAATAAAGTCGTCCGACAAAAATCTCGATGCACGAATACGATTTTAGTAATATCTATCAGCAAGAAGAAAAAAAAATCCATTTACAATGTCCATGTAACTGTCACAAGCCGAGATAACAATGTAAGTCTTTGAACTCTGATGGCCAATAAAATAGACGCCATTTCAGGCTTTTGTAAAAGCATGAAACTATTTTATTACGGTTTATATTGCTATGAGGATGAGATCAGAAACATTGTGAAACAATACGGCCCACATTGCATATTCAGGCATTAGCCCAGTTATAGAAATATAGGTTTTTAAAAAAGATAAAAGTTAAGGCTAACTCAGCCACTTTAGCTTCATTTATATTACACCTTTACATATATATATATATATATATATATGATTTTTATTTTTCCTCTTCCTTAGGCTCTATTCCTCTTCTCTCTTCCTCTCTCTCTCCTCATATATATATATATATATATATATATATATATATGTGTGTGTGTGTGTGTGTGTATATATATATACAGACCCACAAGGTAAGCACCCTAATACATACTACCACACACAAACACACCCATGCAACAAATGCAATTACGAAAATACATTTAAAAGTGCACAAAAAATCTCTACAACATACCATTACACCATAACACAACCAGACATAGATCAGAATATACGCACATTCACAAAGCCAACACTTACAGCTACCACCTAGCACAAGACGAACCTAACAACCACTACCCATATCAAGGAATACAATCAAATTTCCATGAAAATCTATGCACACAATCCATACAGAAACAAAAAATCTAGAATCATCTGGAACACCATGTTTAAGAAAAACAGACATACTTATATAGAGCGCCATCTGCAAACAACAACTCCAATTTTACTAAGAGAAGCTATCACTGGCTAGAAAACCCAAAACGTTTAAAGAGAGGTTATGTCTTAGAAAACCCGAAATATATGGAAAGAAACAATCATGATTTTTTCAGAAGCCCCATCCGCGCAAGAAGACCTGTTTAGATGACACCAAACCCAAAATAATAAACCTATCTACGTATACACTTACAAAGGACGAAATCAACCTATTAAAATTAGGCCTAAAATTCTGTCCTGCTACAAAAACCAATATAACAGACCTAAAAAAAAGACTTTACAAAATTTGAAACCAAACTCAGACTAAAAGAACCATTTAATAATAACGAAAACATCATAGATCAATCATTAGTTAAAAAAAAAGTCAATTTTCTTCCGAAAAAAAATAATAATACAAACGAGCTAAACATATTATTAAAAAACCCTCGAACCTCGACCTACAAGAAAAATCCAAACCATTCAACAACCTTACATACAGACAAAGACTAGCTTTAGAGAGCATCTAGAGAAATAACAACATAATTATAAAAGAAGCCGATAAAGGCGGCAATATAGGGATCATGGAGAATTTATACTATAAAACAAAAATTCTAGAAGTACTAGGGGATAAGAACAACTAAAAATTAATCGACACCAACATAGACGAAAAATATATTAAAAATTACAAAACACACACTAAGATATTAACAAAAAAGAAAAACGATATTCTAATAAACTTCGTACCAAAAACAAACAATTTCTACGGACTACCAAAACTTCACAAATCGAGTGAAATAAAAGCAGCTATGCAGACACAAAATACATTAACATCCCAAACCCCAGTGACCTTACATTCAGACACATAGTAGCAGGACCAAGCTGTCCTACTAACAAATTCATTATCTTAATAGACGCAATACTACAACCATTTACTAAGCAGATTAAAAGCTACATTAGAGACGATATTCACTTCCTTAGCCCCATAAAACAAAACGTAGATCCGGGAATACTTATGGCAATTTTTGACATCAGTAGCATACATACTGTCATATAGGAATTAAGTTTCGCTGCCGACACTTTGGTTTGAACAGGGATCGCCAGAGAGCAAGCACAGTCGATCTCATCTTGAAATAATTAGATCACGTGACGGGTAAAGGAAAACATATATATGGGCGTCTAACCGAGTATTGCTCGAAGGCGTTGCTCTTGTTGTATCTGTGATTTACAAAGTCCCTCCTACAAAAGGGCATTACAAAATATAGCAACATAGCAACATGAATTAGGTAAGGAGGCAATCTCTTACTGGATTAAAAAACATCCAGAGACACTACATCCCGGATTCACTAAGGAATTCATTATCGATAGTATAAACCTAAACAATAACACATTTGAATTTGACAACAAAAACTATATCCAAACCCTAGGTACCGCAATTGGAACAAAAATGGCACCAACATATGCCACCCTAACATTAGCTTACATAGAGGAAAACCTCTATGAGAAGATAGAACGAATATATGGAGAAAATATAAATCCACACTTCACTAAATCTTGGAAGCGATACTGAGATGATTACTTCATTTTCGGAAAATCCTCATGGGGCGATATTAACCAATTCCACATTCTAGTCCAAAACTTACACCCGAAGATCAAATTCAACCAAGAACATAATTTTAACGGGCTGCCATTAAATATATTTAATTAGATATACTCATCAGAAATAGGAATAACCACATTATCACAGTCAAATACGACAAACCTACAGACACCCAACAATATCTTCATTTCAAGAGCCATCACCCAAAAAGCTGTATAAAATCTTTCCACTATTCCCTAGCAAGTAGCGTTTGCACTACAGTGGCCGACAAACACCTCCGAAAAACCCGCCTAGAAGAACTACATAAAACGAGGCTGCCCAACAACACTAATAAACAAAGGTTTTGAACTAGAAGAACGAATAACTTTAGACCAACTACGAAATCCAAAGAAACGCAACGTCGAACAAATTGTAGCATACATATCAAAATACAAGAACAATCCAGGGCTGTTTACAGAAATTCAAGAAATCTAGACCTACTTAATATGATAGATATATATAGGGAGAGAGAGAGAGTGTCTGTGTGAGGGAGAAAGAAATAAAGAAGGAGAGAGTGGATCTGATGATCACTTAAGGCGTGAAAAGTCACAGATATCTATATGCATTTCTGATGTCTTTATTCTTATTTGACAACAAAAGCTATATCCAAACCATAGGTACCGCAATGGGAACAAAATGGAACCAACATATGCCACCCTAACATTAGCTTACATAGAGAAAAACCTCTATGAAAACATAGAACAAATATGTGGGGGAAAAAAAAACAATTCACTAAATCTTGCAAACGATTCTTAGATGATTGCTTCATTTTCTGGAAATCTTCATGGGGTGATACTAACCAATTCCACACTATACTTACACCCCAAAATCAAATTCAACCCAAAATATAATTTTAACGAATTATCATTTTTAGATATACTCATTATAAATAGAAACAACCGCATAATCACAGATATCTACCACAAACCTACAGACACCCAACAATATCTTCACTTCAAGGGCCATCACCCAAATAGCTGTATGTAATCCATCCCTTATCCCTAGCAGATAGTGTTTACAATATAGTGACCGACAAACACCTCCGAAAAAGCCGCCTAGAAGAACTACATAGAACTCTAAAGAAAAACGAGGCTACCCCACAACACTAATAAAATAAGGTTTTGAACTAGCAAAAATACCTTTAGACTAACTACAAAATCCTAAGAAAGGTAACGTCGAACAAACGCTAGCCTATGTCTCAACATGCAAGAACAATCCAGAAATATTTACAGAAATTACAAAAAATCTATACTTACTTAACAAGAATGATAAAAGGAAAAATATACTAAAAACAATCAAATAAATTAAAATCAAACGACAATCAAAAAACCTGAAACACATATTTGTCTCGTCCAAATTCAACCAACACACAATACAAGGTTCACAAAATGCAGCAAAAAGATATGGGGTTTGTGATGTCATTATAGAAGGAAACTCCTACACTTTTCAAAACCTCAAAACTACATTCACAATAAATAAAAATTTAAACTGCAACTCCAAAAATGTGATTTAAGCACTCAAATGCAAAAAAATGCATGTCATATATAAGTAGCAGCCAAACACTTCACAAAAGCAACATCAAATTACCAGACAACAGAAAATTCTTTGTCTCACAACACATCTACAAACGTAATCAAGGTAAATTTAAAATTATGCCAATATATTAAACAGACAATTATTCTTAACTGCAAATACAAAAAACAAACTTCATAAACAAATTTAATCCAGCAGCAAACCCTACACACATAAACACACGGCATACATATATAATGGTCAAATGCACTGGGTGGACCACACACATACACACAGACAAACACACAGAGACAGACACACAGTAAACATGCATTCAAGTTTCTATGAAGAACGAATATATATACGCATACTGGCAAAACACAATAGACTACTCACAAGCACACACACGAGCCCTACACAACATAGGAAGTATATATATATGTGTATATATATATATATATATATATTGAACGATAAAAATTATTAGAAAAATCAATTAAAATCTTCAGACATACTGGGTTGTAGATTAATATTCTATATATATATATATATATATATATATATATATATATATATATATATGTGTGTGTGTGTGTGTGTGTGTGTGTGTGTGTGTTTACTAATTTATTATAATAAGTCAGAATGTATGTATGGAGAAATAATATGCATACACATATTAGCAAAACACACACGCACACAGATTACACAAAAATGGAAATAGCTATAAGAAGATACAAGGGTCATAAAAAGATAAGGAAGACACCTTTCCATTAACCTTTCTCTGACCAATCTTAATTGTTTTATTACCCAGAATGCTTTTTCCACCAGTCCAAGTATAAACATCTAGGTTACTACTACACAAAAAGACAATGGTTAAACATCGAAAAACATAAGGAAAATTATTTCTTTTTAATAATATCTTGAAATATCCACGCTTTGCCTGATGATGTTCGCGAGACGAAAACATGTGTAACAAAAATGTGCAAAATGAAATATAATATATATTTAAAAAAAAACACATCATAACCAAAAACGGTTGCGGTTTCTCTCTTCTTTTTAAAATATACACTTTCTCTCGTTGGAACAACTATAACCTCTTCCTTATATATATATATATATATATATATATATATATATATATATATATATATATATATCAGTAATAATTAGGAGGATTTTATAAATATAATTAAGTAATTCATCGAGTGTGAAACCTCAACAGAATGCAGAAAGCACTGGACGGCATTTTGTTGAGGTTTCAGACTCGATGAATTACTTAATTATATTTATAAAATCCTCCTAATTATTACTTATATATCATTGCTTGAACCGGCTTCTAATGCTCCAGTTGGCGCGGCTTGGTGATAGTAGTCGTGGCTCCCGGGGACACAGTCCTATGGTTAGAGAGAATCTCAGTTGGGTTCCACCACGGAATTTGTGAGTGAGCGGCGCTATATTGAGTCTGATATGCTACCTCTACCTAGGCCCGTAGAACAGTTGGTAGGGTGTTCGTTTGACAACCTAACTGTCAGGATTTCAATTCTCGATAGTGGATGCGCACTGCTGATGAGTCCCAAATATAGGACGAAACGGCCGTCCAGTGCTTTCTGCATTCTGTTGAGGTTTCAGACTCGATGAATTACTTAATTATATATATATATATATATGCATATTTCTTTTTAAGCGTATCACCCCAAGCAAGGCTGGTGGCCACTATCACGCATGGGGTTACAGAGGGGTTGGAGGAAGAGCAGATAGGAGTGGTAAAGGAGAGGATGTGGAGAAAGAGAAGGACGGAGGGTCGATCAAGGCAAGGGGGTTACAGAAGATTTAGAGCGAGAGCAGATAGGAATGAAAGATTAAAGGAAGTGGAGAAGGGAAGTGGATAGATCAAGGATGCATGAAATGATAAAGAGAAAATAGAAAACGTATATCAATCTAACATGTTAAAATTCGTCAGCGATTGAGAGAAAACAGACCAAAAGGCAGAACTTTGGTGTTTTCAGTTTGTTTTTTTTTTCAATTTCGTTTGCTTCATTTGTTTTTCTCGGTCTCTCTATATGCATACAGAGTTTAGCACCAAAGTCCGACAGTCCCTTTCAAGCTTCGAACTCTTCACATTTCATTCCATTTCTCACATTTCCTTCTGCAAAATGTCCTCTCATTATATTTGTTAACATTTCTTTTTTCAAATTCTTAGCTTTTGCCGATGCGTTTCGTCTTCCGACTTTATCAATCCAAGCAACGAAAGTGAAAAGTTTTGTAATCATATTTACATCAAATCCAAAATTTTAAAAAGAGACGCTCTTTCGTAAGCCTCTTTCTCGATATTGGTTACTTCCTTTTTACTAAGGTTTTTTTTTTTTGTTTTCCTTGTCGACAATATAGTTAAATTTCCCAGAAATAATTCTGAAAATAAAGACAAATTGGTTTAAGAAATGAGAACTGGAAAAAAATTCTTAGATCTTGCCGACGGGTTTCGTCTTCCGACTTTATTTCTGGGAAAAAGAAAGTTACCAATACCAATATCCAGAAGTGGGCTGACGCAAGAGCGTCTCTTTTTTTAAATTTTGGATTTGATGTAACTATGGTTACAAAACATTTCGCTTTCATTGTTTGCCTTCATAAAGCCGGAAGACGAAACGCATCGGCAAAAAACTAAGAATTTGAACAAAGAAATGTTAAAAAATATAATGACAGGACAGTTTCCAAAAGGAAAAATAAGAAATGAAATGAAATGTGAAGAGTTCGAAGAAACCTTCGGTGTCTATAGTTACGGTTCTTACATTTGTACGGGAGAGAAAAAAATACGTCTTTTATTTATTAATATTCCCCGAGAAAAAACGGAGCCTTTCAAATATTGTCAGGGGGCGGTAATTCAAAATCTCCCGCGTGTGATTGTCATCAGGGGGCAGTAATATCCCAATATATATATATATATATATATATATATATATATATATATATATATATATATATATATATATTACTACAACCTGGGTCCCCCTTTGTAAGAAAAAACGTTTTATTCGCCGTGCTTTAAACCGTTTGGCCACAGAGAGCGTCCAGCAAGGTTTTATTTACCCTTTTAAGGAATGCACACTTCTGCGTTCAGCCATTGTCGAAGACCCGTATCTACTCAGATTCGTATAAATTTCTAAAAAAAAAAGTATGTGATTTATTTTTCATCTGACAGTTTTATTAGATCAAACGTTATTCTTTTAGCGGATACCCATGTTTGAAATAGACGCCCTTTCTGTGTGAATACTATGCCTATTAGCCTGTGCACTCGTAAAAATCAATGCATAAAATATGCTCTCCGTCTGGATTGAGAACAGTCAACTATATTCATGCTTAGTGAAGAAAAAAAACGCACTAGCAACGCAAAAAGCAACATCGACTTGACTGTATTTACTGGGTTGTATTATCTCCCCTCGGCATGAAAAGTCGAACGAGAACAACTAGCTCCGTTCGTTGAATAAATATTCAGGTTCAATAATTAGATTAGGTTACTGAGTACATGAAGTAACACCCGAAGAAGACTGGAGATTACAAAGGCTGAAAAAATGTATTTGGCTTGTAATATTTTTTCTAAACTTAATTTCATCAAAATTTTAATAGGTGGTCCGGATATGCACGTATGTATGTATACATGGCATTAAAAGGAATAAGGAAAAATCTATTTTAGACGTTTGTCTACATATGCATGGTTACCCCATGTAAAAATGGCTTTGTACCGCATTAGGAACGAGTGAGCGTTCTGTTAAATATTCTGATAAACAAGCGTACTAATGCAAAAACCTTCTTGTCATCGATTATCGATTGGCTGTCATAATTATTCAAAAAAATCTTTACATTATTGAGAATAGCAAAGCGCCATGTTTGCCAATGTAACAGCAGGAATGCCTCCATCATTGCTATTCCAGTAAAACCAGGAAATTAAAAGAAACGCAACGAACGACAAGAAAATTTTTTTAAAAAAGAATTATTTCTTGAATTCAACGCAAAAGTAACACAAGGTCAGGTATTTTGAAAATCGTAATTAGTCTTTTATCGTCTTTCATTCCTTTCCATCAGGATTTCCCATTTCTCGAATGTCAAGCAGGTACAAATGCATCCGTATTTTCACGTTATTATTATTCAGTGGCAAGGCGAGGGGCCGGTGGGACAGAAATCGATGTAGAATACAATGACACTATAAATATCCATGCTGCTATATTATACCGCCGCATCAGATCTTTCTATTGTTATATGATACTGTGCACTAGTAAGCTAAGGTTAGTAACGATATATAGCAGCTTGTTCATTTACAAGCTTACATTATCAGGATTAGGTAAGATAGAACAATGTAAATCTGTTGAATGTTTAAATTTAGGTGAACCAGAGTAAGAAGTTTAACTGATTGCTATCCAACATCAGTAGAGTGCTTTAAATATTCCTGAATACGAATGCAAAAGATCTTTAAAAATAGGAAACCTGAAGAAGAATGGAAAATCGAGAAAGTGTAGAATCTGAAAAGGAAAGGATACGGCGAAGGAATCAGTAGAGGAATCGAGATTTTTAAAGAAAATCGAAATAATTGAAAACATAAAGAAAATGAAGAATCTAGTCTATTAAGAAATATCAACAATTCAAACAGCGATAGAATCTAAAGAACAAACATTATCAACAAATCAAGTTGAATCGAAAGTTGAAGAAATTAAAAGACTCGAAAATTTAAAGAAACCTGAAAAAACGAAAAGCTGACGAAATTAGAAGTAGGGTTGAAACGCTGAAGAAATTTGAAGAAGTGTCAGAAAGCTGAAAAAGTTTGAACAAGAATCGAAAAACTGAAGAAATCTGAAAAAAGAATAAAAAAATTGAAGAAATTTAAAGAATATTCGAAAAATTTAAGAATTTTAAGAAGAATCGAAAACTGAAGAAATTTGAAGAAGAATTCCAAAAACTGAAGAAATCTGAAAAAAGAATCGAAAAACTGAAGAAATTTAAGAAGAATAAAAAAACTGAAAGAAATTTGAAGAAGAATCGAAAAACTGAAGAAGAATCATAAAACTGAAGAAATCTGAAGTAGATCGATAAAATGAAGAAATCTGAGAAAGAATAGAAAAACTGAGGAAATCTGAAAAAGAATCGAAAAACTGAAGAAATTTGAAGAAGACTCGAAAAACTGAAGAAACTTGAAGAAGATGAAGAAAAAGCAAAACCATCAAGAATTCTAAAAAGTAACGAAATTTTTAAGGAATTTGTACAAACGAAAGCATCAGAAAGCTAGAAATCGAAACCGTACAAGAATTGGAATCGTTAAGAAATCGCAGCAAGAATTGAAACCTTCCACAGCATTTCTCAGTATTTATCTGATTTTAATATCAGTTAAAATTACTGAAGCGATTGCTGGAGTGACAAGGAGAGGTGCCGTCATTTTAACTGAAGTGTAAAAACCCGTGCGAGCAGTTTAACTGTCATCGGCCTGAAAGATGGAAGCGATGTGTTAAGTTCAAAATCCTGTTAGACTAGCTTTGCACAAAATTTTCCGGAAAAGGCATAAACATCGCTTCCTTGCCTGGTGGCTTAAATAACAGAGCAAAGTGGGCTTCACACTCACGCCGTTCTTTCTTGAACCGAGCTATTCATAATCCATTGGAATGCATAG
Source organism: Acanthosepion esculentum (assembly GCA_964036315.1). Lineage (NCBI taxonomy): Eukaryota > Metazoa > Mollusca > Cephalopoda > Sepiida > Sepiidae > Acanthosepion > Acanthosepion esculentum. Next base: position 52,905,842 of record OZ038497.1, on the reverse strand, counting down.
CATTTTAAACGTAAAACACACAATGAATACAGAAAACAGGAATTAAAAAACTAGTGTTAGCAACTATTTCTTTTAGAAATCATTTATAAGAAGTAAAGGTCCCAATAGAATGTGCTTGTAACGTATCGGTTATCAGCATTTAAATGAAATCTGTGTGCTGAGTTCAAATCCTGACCGCGTTCGTTTCACTCACTTTTTCACAGTTACTTTTAGAAAAACGATAAATCAACCTCTTCTCCCACCCACTATAGTTTTAACTGCAGGATATATTTGACATTTACGTTGGCTGGCAGTCATTCTCGGAGAAAGAATTATCTGAATTCAAAACTGGTGGTGTTTGGGTTTAAACGTTCCACAGCCTAAAACATACTTTCCCCCGAAGACTACTACGGTAGAACCTTGTTTGATGAACAAGTGGGCATATATTTTACCATAGCACCTAAAGAACAGTTATATTGGGTGGCCACTGAAAAACTGAAGTTTCTGAAAAAGTCATAACTTGTTCGTTTTCAGTATTTTTCTTTTCTTTTTTTCTTTTTTTTTTTTGAAGGATTATGAAGAATGAAAGTAAAACAAAGGTGTCAACATGAAAGAACTCTTTTATGAAATTAATCCATATAATATCTTACATTTTTTAAAATTCAAATTCTATTCCAAAATAAAACCTCAACAAAACTACAACATAAAACACACATGTCAGTATTTCTAGTAATTATGTCCACACAACCATTTATATGCAAAACTCCCAGGAAAATTAGATTTAGGAATTAAATGACCCATAAGCAGTTGCTATGCCGTTAAACAAACAAATCAATTAAGCAATCAATCGATACGCGATGACCAGATAGCATTTTTGTCGACGCTTCTCACTTAAACCGTTAAAAGCGATACAATTCTGATCGGACCACAACAGGCTGAACACGTAAATATATCAATGGAAATTGGGGACAGTGCGAATGTCAGTGTATGTGGGGACTGTCACAGAAATATTCCAGCCACATTGAAAATCATGAGTGTCCATTCTTGTGCAGGGACTTTGTCGGCGAAAAAAGATATTTAATCGACTAATTTACTCAGTCGTCGCCTTACGGTCCTGAACATCAAAGAGTGAACGGACATGAAAATCCGGATCTCTTAGAGCAACCGCCAACAGATCATCCTGGAGGAGGTCGTCTGTTTCTTCTGCCCTTAGGACCCCACGACGATTGAAGCAGTCATGCGACTGCTTATCATTATTATGATGATGAGTCCAAAAATATGCAACATGCGATAGATAAACTGTCATGTAAAATACGCAAAAATGAAAATAAAACTGACATCTCATTTTAACAGATATAATTACCAGAATTCACACAAAAATATCTTGAAATACTAAAGAGTGAATTTATTCAATAAAATTGCCATTGGCTTCAACTACGGCCCCCAGACGACTTTGGAATCACCTGCATCTCTTCTGGACGTTCTCCTTGTTTAAGGTGGTGAATCCTGCCATAATCCTTGCCTTCAGTTCATTTTTAGTGTTAAGAAGTTTTGCTGGCCTCTTGCTCACCTGCTCCCCACACAAAATAATGAAGGTGGTTGCAGTCAGGCGAGTTAAGTGGCTATATGTTATGGTTGATGTAGTTGGAGAAATTGTCTGACAGCCATGACTGGTTTCCCCTGCTTCTGTGACATGGTGCAAAGTCCTGTTGCCAGACACAGGATCTTCCAGCAGCCATCCTCTTGACCGAGGTCAGCTCTACCTATTCAAGGCACTTGATGTAGGTTTCCGTGTTGAGTCTACAAATCTATCCCCACCTTCTATATTCGGCCTCCTAACGTAAAAATCGCCATTGAAAGAGAGACTCCTGACCATTTACGACATCAAGGAGAACGCGACAAATCAAATAATTTCGATTGAGAAATGGAACAATGGCGACAGTATTTTGAAAGAACCAAACCACCACTGCTTTTGATATGGTCCTTGTTTTTCATTAATATTAAATGTCTGTATAATTCTTGGAGAAACGCAATAGAAATGTCGCTATAAATTCTCACAAAGAAGTGGCAATATTCTATACGATACTAGAATTTTTTTTTTCTTTTTTCAATTAAGCCAAATATCTGCAACTTCACACTGGCAACAGCGACTAGAAGATTTGTGTTTGACAAAAATGACTTCAGAAATCTTTCCATCGATTTTGTTTTTAATTCAATCGCAAAGGCGTGTAGGGATTTTCTACCTCAGTTCTTTTTCTTCCAATTTTTTGGGCCTACCCAACTTGCTGACTCTTTCAAGGTCTTAGGGATACAAAAGAAAAATATACGTAGCCTCTTTGAAGTGAAGGTGAATGTTTTGTTTTTTATTAGATCAATAAAAATGCTTTTACGCACACACACATACACATGCACACACGCATTCAAATATATACGGATGTGTATATTTAGATATATGTATATATACGTATGTATATGGGAAAATATGGAAAAGTGAAATAAACACAATAAATTAAAACATTTGATTAAGAGAATAACTGATTTTATTTAATATATTCTAAGTTCATTCAAAAATTTGTGCCAACATTTTGCTTGGGTATTTTAACCGGTTCATTTGTTTGACATAACCTTTCGACCATATGTAATTCTTTTTTTCGCCATTATTCTGTATGAGATCCTCTATATAAAGACATTTTCTAAGATCAATTATAAAAACAGCTTCAAGTGAATGAATCCATTTGGACTTAAGCAAGGTAATCTTTCCTCATACATTGTACTGTGGCGTGATCGCTTCTCGGCCTTTTGGCTGAGATTCGATCACTTGATACTTACCTGGCACAGGGCTTCGTCCCTGTGCTGGTGGTATCACGGCTATGACTAGCTTGGACCGACTTTTGCCTGGAACAGCTATGACAAGCCAAGACCAGCTATGACTAGCTATGACCAGTTAAGACCAGCTATGACTAGCTTAGACCACCTCTGACCAGCTTGGATAAGCTATGACCAGCTAAGACCAGCGGCCCGAGTGAAAACACTAGGGTCCCCACGTTAAAAACCGACCTTGTGTCACAACCTGACTCAGTGGGGGGTCAAGTAAATACCTACATTGTACTGTGGCGTTACACAATCATAAACATAGATTATTTCCAAATAAGACAAATACTCTTCAATTAGAGACTTACAGGAACAACAAGAAAAAGAGGTAGCTCATGTATCTTGTAGGGAAAATAATGATATAATCTTATTAATATTTCCACATTTAGAAAAGCCAAAAAAATGAAGGCAACTTCTATTAATACTAGAAAGGGGAATATAAATTAATGAAATTGAGGAGTCTATTTTCCTGGCAATTTGATTTAATCAAATGGTTTTATAAATTTCATGATCGATTGATTCGTTTTTTTACGGTTTACCAATCATTTGCAGGTTATTTAAAGCTGGAAAATATTTTTTAGATTTCAAGAATATCTTTTTTTAGATAATAATGGTTTCGTGATATAAGTTTTAATAATTAAGCCTTAAATGTAAGTACCTCCACGAGGTCGCGTAAAAAACAACATAGAATGATGAAAAAAGGCCCCAAACTCAACGAAAACAAAGTTTTCTCATCAAAATGTTTATGTTATTATTAAGAGGAAAGACCAAAGTATTTTTTGTTACTTTTTGAAATTTTTTACTCCTTTCTCGCACGTTGAAAATTTTGGTTAAAAACTCTTTTTTTTTACGAAAGCGGCCAACGAGAGAAAAAAATGTTTGTTTTATTTTGCGCTTTTCTCGAGGAATTGTCGGATTTTAATGAATCTTTCAGGAAATATTAAAAAATGAATGGAATAATTTTTGAAATTTTTTTTTTTAGAAAATCTTGGTAAAAATATATTTTTACATATGTTTCCACTCCCATACATATTTTCATGAAATTTCGAGAAATTAAATTTTTAAGAGTGGGATTTTTTTTAGTTAAAAATAGGACTCTTTAGAGAAAATAAATCACCAATTGTTTTGTAAAACAGTTTCCTGTTTCATCGAAAATCTGCTCTGAATGAAAAAATATGTATTATTTAATTAGAAAAACTTTTACTTGCTTTTGTAAATAAGTTATATTAACTACACTATTGTCTGCAGAAATAAATTTTTTTCGATGAATAATGAATTTTTGTAAGAATTGTATTTTTTTAAAAAATTTATTTGTAATATTAATACCTCAAAAATCGTTTAAAATTCTTCATTGCTTTTAAAAATGCAATTTGGTGATATGGTTAAGTGAAAAGTAAATTTACGAATCGAAATTTGTAAAGCACATAACAGTCGTTTGAACCCGAATATTTTTAAAATAATTTTTTAAATAATTTTTAAAATAATTTTCACTGAGAAAACGTTCCTAGTTTCTATCTATGAGAATCTATACATGACATAAGCCTTTAAAAGGTCACGTGATTTGAGTGTCGTCTGACGCACTGCAATTATTTCCCTTCAATATCCAGTTCTGTTTCACATCGTTAACGTGTTTGCAAAAAGTCCTTTCAAAATTTCTAAGTTAGTTTTAATTTTTGTTAATTACTTTTTTACTAAATATTTTTATTTAAGCATTCATTTTAATTTGGGTCATATTTCATTGAAGTAATTTTTTGTTTCAGTTAGTAAGTTATTAAGTAAATAAGAAGATTAGAACCTAAGAAACGAAACCCAGATTAAAAAAAAGTATTAAATAAAAAATAAATATTACATAATTGCTGAAAAAAATGTTAATATTTAAAAATTACTACTTAAAAACCAAAAAACCGCGTTCGCTTATATTTGGTAAATTAATTCAATTTTGGTCATCCATAATAGCTGTCATCACCTCGTAACTTCTCAATAACATCGATAAAGTCAATAAAGACATTAGAAAATTTAGACACATCGTTAAGAAATGTTTGGATACAATTTTTTTATGCTATAAGTAAGTACTGTTTGTTTCAAATCAGATTAATTTATCTTTAAATTTTCTAATTTTATTCAAATAGCGTGTCAGAATATTATAATTTATTTTAGGGACAATTTTAAAATCGAATTTTTTTTGTTTACAAATTTTATACAATTTAAGAAAATGGCCGCTTTTAAGAAACATTTTTAAAAAATCGAGCATATATTTGACATTTCAATCTATATAATTTCTATCTGAAATACACCAGAATATTTAACATACTGGAAATAATAAAGTTAATCCTTCAGCTTTCAATTAAAGCTAAAATAATATCTCTAAGAATGCTTTTCCAATTTTAAACATTCATTTTACACCTTAGGTATTGAAAAATTGACTGGAGGTACCTACTTAAATTTGAGGAGAAGAGGTGGGTTCATACCTTTGCCAAGGATATTTGCGCGTAAGTGAATATAAAGAACCCAACTGGAGTTGAAACGCGACTCACCGATTAACAATTCCGAACCATTATCCCTGATACCATCCGAACATTCAAGCTTACAGTACCTGGTATTCTCAAGCTGTCACCCATCTAGGTACTTTAGAAGACTCGACGTTGTTTAACGTCGGTGATCGTACGAGAACCGGTATCCTTAAGCCTTTGCAAATTTCAACCGACAGTAATAGTAGTTGATTAGTCAATGAATGCCGAATGTTTCTTGCGTGGGAACGGCTAATCTCACTCGTCCCAAAATTATTAATGCATGGATTTGAAGTTCAGGATTTCGAGTGGACCTTCTCCGAGACAAACTGACATCAAAAGCTGGAGAAGCCAATCAACACTGTCACTCTAACCGCAGATTATAAGCTATAAACAGTTTAAATTGTATATATGTCGACACTTGCTTCTTTTAATGCTATTATTCTACGTAGCGTGTCAGTTAGCGTCAAAGGCGATCACGGCTCTCCTCATCTTCCAATTCGATGTATAAATCTTGTCTAATTTATTACCTCTCCCACTAAATATTCTGCCATATATTTGAACCAGCATTTTAGATGCGTTGCTCGCTGTTTTCCACTTCCCTGAATATGTTCTCAGAGTAGCATTCCCATTTTCCGCCTTCTGTCTCCAAAATATTTCAGCTGTTTCTTTTTTTTCTTAATATGTGTGTTTTTTTGCTTCCATTTTTCTTTAAAACTTCCTTACTGACTACATACTCTGTCTATGGTATTCTCAGCTTTCATCTGCGGAACAACATCTCTGTATTGAAGCAGGCATGCGACTGATTAGTATTATGGTGATGATTCCAAAAATATGCATTTTAACAGATATATTTTCCAAAATTCAAAATAAAATATCTTGAAATACTAAAGAATTAATTTATTCAATAAAATCGCAAGTGGTTTCAACCACGGCCTCCAGACGACTTCGGGATCTCCTGCATCTCTTCTGGACGGTCTCTTTGTTTAAGTTAGTGAATCCTGCCATAATCCTTGGATTCAGTTCATCTTTGGTCTTTTGTTCGTCTCTGGCTCACACAATAATCAAGGGTATTGGAGTCTGGGGCAGTTAAGTGGCCATATGTAAGGGTTGATGTAGTCGCAAAAATTATCTGACAGACATGACTGGGTTCCCCCAGCTTTTGTGGCATGGTCCAGAGACCTGTTGCCATACACAGGATCTTTCAGCAGCAATCCTCTTGACCGTGGTCAGCTCTACCTCTTCAAGGCACTTGATGTAGATCTCCGTGTTGAGTCTGAGGCCCTGAGGGAAAATGAATGGTGGCATAACGTCGCCATCATTAATGATCACTCCAAATACTTTGTAATCAACATTAGACTCATCCAACAATATCCGAATCGTCATCACCGACCTCATATTGCCACCCAAACACTCTGAAATATTCTTATTGGCACTTACGGCGTGAATATCAAGCAGTACAGCATGCCGTTTCCAAATTTTTGGCGGAGTGAATTGCGTCAGAGTGGTCTTTTTCTGACAAACAGTGCCCAACTGACCCTACTATATCTTGCAGACGACAAAATCAAAAACAAACAACGCACATGAGCAAAATTAAAAATATAAAATGGTGGCAATTTATCCATCGCACCCTGTATTTCGTATACTTAAAATTCGCTTATACTTAAAGTCAGAAAGCGACAGTTGAAATTTATCCGACACATTACGACTGTTTTCAAACGGTCTTTCCTCGTAATGTGTTTGAGAAATTTTCTTTTGTCAGTCAAGTATATTTAATTGTTGGTTGATTTGTTTTAGCGGCATATCAGCTTCTGTGGGTTATTTCCTGCCAAAATCTGAATATTTTGAACATAATTTTTAGATATTTTGTACATCATTTTATACTTTCAGGGTAAATGTATTTTTTATAAATATACCGTTTGTACATGATAAATGTATTGTTGGTCATTTTTATGCATTGCTGGTAATGTCACAACAAAAATGTATTACTGGTACATTTTGCTATGACATGAATTTTTATCATTTTTACGTGTAGTATTTATTGTCAATTTTAGTATAAAAATGTATTGACAATTTTAGTATAAAAATGTATTGTCAATTTTAGTATAAAAATGTATTGTCAATTTTAGTATAAAAAAGTAATGTCAATTTTAGTACAAATGTATTACTGCTAATTCTATATTAGAAATGTATTGCTTGTAATTTTACTATAAAATATATTACTCCCTCTGTTCCGAAATAGTTGTTCCATAGCTGGAAATCACATGTGGAATATACTAATTCTTAGTTGAATTGTTTGCCGTTTACATTAACAGGTTAGCATTGATGTTCCTCAAGTATTTATATTAGCTTATTCAGGTAGAATAATTTGAAGCGCAAATTATATCACTTTTTCACCACATTAAAATTGTATTTTTTTTTCAGACCACCGCTGGCAAGATATTATGATGGGAGAAGAGAAGCCAATTGGTAGAAATGCTAAACGAAATTGCAAGAAGCACGAATTGACAAATAATGAACGTAGTGCTGTGTTGCAAGCACTGCTGGAAAGATCCACAGATCGTGTCCTGAAGCGTGGTGCAATAAAACAGGTTGCAGATGAATTAAACATAGCTGCAGAACGTCTGCGTTTGCAATTTGAATTAGTTTGCCAGTCCTGATCTCAATGTCCTTGATCTGGGTTATTTTAATGCAATTCAATCAATTCAGCACCAGCAAGCTCCAAATAATGTTGACCAGCTCCTTGAAGCAGTGGAAGAAAGCTTCAATAAACTTCAGAAGTCGAAGCTTAACAATACTTTTCTAAGTTTGCAGTTAGCAATGGAACAAGTTATTTTAGTTGACGGCGATAACAACTATAAACTCCGGCACATGTCTAAAGAGAAGCTTGAAAGAGAAGGAAAACTTGAAGTATCCATTTCTATTTCTGACGAGTTGCAACAAAAACTGCTTTTGTTAAAGTAAACCTTCCCCAGTTATTTTTGTTATTAATTTAAGTGTTTATGTATGTCAGTTTCGATATATTTCACACTTACTTATACGACAATTCACTAATATTACTCATTTACGGTTGCGTATGGGAATAAATGATATTTTTTGTTCTTTTTGGTGTTTTTTTATCTACTGGAACAATTATTTTGGAACAACATGAAAATCTTTTTGGTACAACTATTTCGGAACGGAGGGAGAATTAGTAAGTGTACTATGAAACTTGTTGCTGGTAATTTTAGTATAAACGAGTATTGCTGGTAATTTTATTACTGGTTAGTTGTACTACTGATTATTTTACTATAAAATGTATTACTTCTTATTTTATTTTAAAAATGTACTGTTTGTAATTTTACTATGAAACAATATTGCTGGTAATGTTACTAGAATATATTGTTGGTAATTTTACTAAAAAAATATTATGGGTAATTGTACTATAAAACGTATTGCTGGTAATTTTAGCATAAAAATATATTGTTGATAATTTTAGTATAAAAATATATTGTTGGTAATTTTAGTACAAAAATATATTGTTGATAATTTTAGTATAAAAATATATTGTTGGTAATTTTAGTATAAAAATATATTGTTGATAATTTTAGTATAAAAATATATTGTTGATAATTTTAGTATAAAAATATATTGTTGGTAATTTTAGTATAAAAATATATTGTTGATAATTTTAGCATAAAAATATATTGTTGATAATTTTAGTATAAAAATATATTGTTGATAATTTTAGTATAAAAATATATTGTTGGTAATTTTAGTATAAAAATATATTGTTGGTAATTTTAGTATAAAAATATATTGTTGGTAATTTTACTAAAAAATATTATGAGTAATTGTACTATAAAACGTATTGCTGGCAATTTTAGTATAAAAATATATTGTTGGTAATTTTAGTATAAAAATATATTGTTGGTAATTGTACTATAAAACGTATTGCTGGCAATTTTAGTATAAAAATATATTGTTGGTAATTTTAGTATAAAAATATATTGTTGGTAATTGTACTATAAAACGTATTGCTGGCAATTTTAGTATAAAAATATATTGTTGGTAATTTTAGTATAAAAATATATTGTTGGTAATTTTACTAAAAAAATATGGGTAATTTTAATATAAAACGTATTGCTGGTAATTTTAGTATAAACAAGTATTGCTGGTAAATTTACTCTATCATATACTACTGGTTATTTTACTATAAAAATATATTGTTAGTAGTTTTACTATAAATATTTGCTCTTCGTTTTTGTTTGTGGGTCCATTATTTATCTTCAGCTTTGACTATAACAGGTGCTACTACCCGTGGTCAGGGTAGATCTGGGAAGAAGTGGTTCCAGGCTCCTGAAAACCTCCAGAAGCCTAGTTTTTGGTCGACCAAGCATCTATTAAACGTAAGAAGGATAGAAAGAAATAGTAAGCAACTTTACCAGTTGAGCCACAAAGGACTAAGTGTCGAGTCAAATGCTTATTCGAGCAACAAGGGACAGGAAGTTGCGCAGAACTATGACATCCCGCATCCGCAATGATGATGATGAATGTGACGTTGCACATCTTCATCCCGACATTCTAAACACCCACGCATTTAGAAATTATAAAGCGCATGCATAATGTACACATGCCGATTCCTCCCATTTGCTTTTAAAGCTTTTTAAATTTTTTGACTCTCCTTACTCTCCCTTTCAAACATTCTCCAATTTTCTCTCGCAACAACCGATTATCGCTGCCTCTTTCGTCACTATTTTTGGCAGTATTACCAAAGTGATTGTCTGTGCATTTAATTCATTCGTTCCTGTCTTTTGACTTTACTTTCGACCTTGACATAAGGCAGAGTGCATTGGTCACGGATCGAATTGGAAATCAATGCGGACATTCATTATTTTCTTCTGTAGCTGTTTTCCGGGCGCACTTACGCTACGCCTCTTTCCGGACTTCTGCTTTCAAAATAAACGTTCGGCATCTCACCTGATTTTCTGTCGCTCTATACCCCAATAGAATTTTCTGAAATCTGCAAGTAGGTGTGATATATACCATGTTCTTTAATAGGAGATAATTTATATGCAATCTGTTCATATAACCAGGTTTTTTTTACCTCTATATATCGTTCCCTTTCCGGACGTGGACTATCCAGAAAATCTATACATTGTCGGTCTTAGCAATGACTTTAAAAAAAAATATTCCTCCTATTGAGTTCTGCCATCCATTTACATAATCTCATTAGATAGATTACCCACTGCATTTACCTGTATCTCTTGCATTCAAAATGTACTGAGTGAGTCAAATTCTCCAAGCACTCTTTCCTCATGTCCTAGAAATTATATCATTTTTTTATAATTTCTTTAAAATTATTCATTGCTTAGAAATGTTACTCACAGCATCATTCTGTCGAATAAGATTTCTCTTGATTCTTAAAAATACGTGTCCAGTTTCACCTATCCACTTTTTATTGCTTATAGGGATGTTCTAAGAGTAGCTTAGATGTGACACAACGCCTAATGTAGGGGGCACTCAGTGAAGATCGAACTCATTACTTAGTCATAATTGTTCTAGTGAGACAAGCTAGCTAACAATTACAACGCCCTGAAGTGCCCCTTTTTATTGCTTATAAAATACTACGTAAAACTTAGGCAAAGCTTGGTGGAGCAATGGATAGTGGCTCGGATTGAGGAATCGGAGATCCGAGTTCGAAATCCATTCAAATCCATTATATTCACTTACGTGCCTATACCATTGAGAAAGGTATGAATCCTCTTCTTCTCCCACCAGTTATAGGTAAATAGGAGGAAAGAGCGCGTTCTATAGCCTTGGGTGGCAACTGGTCTACCGCAGTAAGAAATGCCAACCTACTACGGGGAAAAATCTGACTCGTCAGTCATATATCGAAAGATACATGATCGCCTAAGCATATATCACGCATGGCATATGACTGACTGAACCCAACGTTATGGTGAAAAAGTGACATGTAATTTTCAGTACCTCAAACACCAAGCTAGTACCGTTTCATTATCACTAAATAGACATTAAATTTTCCCCAGTCGTGATAAACGGCTGTGTTCTCAATAAGACTCCTTGCTTTGAATGTATACTGGGACTCGAATTCACTCAAGTCGAATTCTAATGGACGATCCCTTGCAAAAGATGCCGAAAAAAAGAATCAACGCCAAAAAACGTAACAGAAATTTTCTGACATGGTTTATTTTTACTAGAGTCAAATCAGACCTCAAATTCAGTATCTGGTCTGTAGCTGTACAATCCCCACTTTCCAGCCGTGACAGAGTTAACGTAGTCTTGTGGGAGAAGACTTTCAACTGACCCACATACTTCTCAAGTCTACTGCTAATTCAATAGCAAATGTACAAACGTGCTGAAGTCGGTGGTGTTCTCGTGTAAGAGCAGAATGGGGTTCCCTGGCGTGGTGTAATGGTTAGCAACCTCGTCTCACTAGAGCAATTACGACTGACAAGTGAGCTCGATCCTCAATGGGTGCCCCATACTTTCAGCCTTTCTACGCTTAGAATATAATTTTAAGACACCTCGACGTGGTGTAATGGTTAACAACCTCGTCTCACTAGAGCAATTACGACTGATAAGTAATCTTGCTCATCACTAGGTACCCAATACTTTCGGCCTTGTGTCACATCCAAACTACGCTTAGAAAATCATTTTAGATCACCTCGACCTGGTGTAACGATTACCAACGTCGTCTCGTTAGAACATTTACGACTGGCTAATGAGTTTGAGCCTCAGTAGTTGCCCCATACTTTCGGCCTTGCTCCACATTTAAGGTAGGCTTAGAAAATCACCATAATGGAACCCGTAGCTCCGTAGAATTAATGTCTTCCCGCCGTCTGGTTATGTGAGAAATTCAAAATATAATTCGTTGGTCTGGAATCTTTCATATTAGCGATAGTAAACCATTGATTCTACTTATAAACATAAGGGACTTGTCGTCGCCAGATTATTAATAGAATTATTAATATAGAAGCAAAGTTTTGCTAGATAAAAATCAGATATTTGCAGATAGGCTGTCGAGAATATGTCTAATTGAAAAGTTAACAAATCTTCCCGTTATTGGACGAAGTTGAAGCTCAAACCAACTCAAATCGGATCAACATGACCGGTTACTGAGCAGCGTCTAATTCAGATAGCCGCTGCGGCAAAAGAGGACGGAATGTTATGAACGGTTCTAGGATATATTGGTAGCCAACCAAAAGAGAAAAAAAATTCTGAGCCTCTGAATTGCGAAAGCTCTACAACAATAGAGAGAATTTAATATAGATGAACGGATGCATATCAAATGTAATAGGTGTGTCGTCCCGACTTCTATCCGGAACGAAATTCTAGAATCCATTCACGACTGCAAACCAAGGCATAATGAAATATCGAAATTGTGCCAGAAGAGTCACGATATGCACTCAATCTGAGGAAAAACAGGCCGGAAAAGAGGAAAGAAACACTTACCCCAACTCAGTTACTTGAGACGGCATATTTCAAATAGTTGGCGCAGACTTATGGGTAGTAAAAGGTAGGTGGTATGTGGTACTAATGGACTATTTATAAAAAAATATCTAGAAATAACAAGACTACTGAACTACAAAACTAGTGTTACTAGGAGTCTGAAAAAAATATTCGCCCAAAAGGATATTCCAGTGACGCTACTGACTAACAATGGTTTAGCGTTTAAGCTAACTGATTTTTAAAATGTCCGCTAAGCCTGGTTTTATGATGCCAACAAACACTCTTGCAACTTTTGAGATCTCAACGAATACTCGTTGTCACTTTCGTAATGCTCGTTGTAGTAGAGACTTTGTAATCGCAGATACAACTATAGTAACGTCGTTGAACAATACTGGTGTCAGACGCCTTCGAATAACACTCGTACTAATAGTACTTGCTCGATAATACACGCTCGAATAGTAATCCGTATAGTGAAATAGTATAGAGAATAGCGGTTCGTACAGTAATAGAAGATAGAGTAGAAATGGTGATCCGAATAGTAATAGAGGATAGAATAGAAATGGCGATCAATCGAGACGACTCGCGACTCCCTATATATGCGTTTCATCTATGGTCACGTGTGATCCACTAAATTCAATAATGGGATCGCCTGCGTTTGCCCACTGGCGATCTATGTTCAAACTCAAGTGTCGGCAGCGACACTTTATTGCTATATAACACCTGGAATTTCTCACACACCACCAGCAGCCCGTACTCTTCTCAAGCAAATGGAGAGGCAAAAGGAGCATAAAAGGGGCCCAATTTTGGCTCACGAACGGGATTGACCTTGTATTTGGGTCAGCGGTAACTACACTGCTGTTCAGACTTAACATGCGGTTGATTGATAATAAATTATTTCACCACCGCGACACCAGAGCGACGAATGGTTGCAAGAAATATTTTAACAGGTGTCATGGAGCATAAACTTACTAAGACTTGAGCACCTCGAAGTGGTCTAATGGTTAGCAAGCTTGTCTCGCTAGTACTGTGTAGTGAGTTCGATTCTCACTGGGTGCCCCATATTTTCGGCCTTGTGCTACATCTAAGCTACGCTTAAAAAATCAACATAATTTACCAAGACTTATTATACCGTACTTCAGAAGTTATATGACGAACGTCAGTGGTAAAATCAAGCGACGATATTGATTCAGGTTGCAGCTGCATCCTTTTTGGTGTTAAACTCGGATAGTGTCCAATCAAGACGGAACCGGAAGCCCCTTCTCTCCGCATTCGTGCATCCAATCTTCAGAGTAGCTTCAGCGAGTTGACAGATTCTGTATTTTTCCAACTTTTAAACGACTAACCCATTAAATATTCACAAGGTTCTAGTCAGCAATATATACTCTATAACGACCTGCAGCTTCCACTGAAGTTAGGCTTGCACTTCAATAACAGAGAGTAATAGCACAACCCGGAGTGGACGAATTATTTATACTCATGACCGGTTCCCTAAGAAAGAATGGAGGGAGATGTTCGGGGTTCACCCCATTTAGTCATTTCCCTCTCTTTGTAATAGTAGTGCTGGTCAAACGCTTATACGGATGAATAGAAAATAGGTATTGAAATGAGCAAGGAAAAAAGAAATATCCCTTTGTAACTTCTTGGCTTGACAATAAACCGTGTCCAGTGTTGGTCCGACACAATTTTCTTTATTGTACCTGTTCGTAACATCAACGCTGTTGCAACACTTCACTCTTTGCAACAAAGGCGAAGATCGAAGTAATTTCGAGGCCACTGGACAATCCTTATCTCAGCCCTCCGTAAAACCAAATAAATTTATAAGAAAATAGCAGATAAGAGTATAGTATCTATGCTTTGTCTTTTCTTCGGGCTAGAACGGAGTTATTCAAATTTAACCTTCCGGTCTAAGTAAAATATGTGTCCATCCTCAGATTTCGAGTAGGACACAGCAAGAAATAATACAGTTGCTTTTTTTTCAAATCCATGATATCATAGGTAGGATTTATTAATAATTAATAATCCAAAAATTACATTCATACAACCTACATCGAATTAGCAAAACGATTTCATTGGATATTATTTTAATACGTAAGTTCATTGGAATTTATTCCATTTACGAATGCATTGAAAGTGGCAAAGTTTACTAAGACTTGCAAAGGACAGGAAGTTATGGAGACCTATAATCGCCAACGTCCTGAAGGGATATTGTACATAAAAGATTGAACGTAACTTTACTATGAGAATATATTGTAAAAGATATTGCACCTGAAGTTCATTGGAAATAATTTTCGAGTAATGCACTGAAAATGATTTTATTATGGAAATGCGTTATCAGTGATTTTACTATAAGTATCCATTGAAAATCATATTACTCTGGAAATACGTGAACAGATTTTATTATCGAGAAGTAATTTTTTTTTTACTATAGCACTGCATTGCTAGTGGTTTCATTATAATAATGAACAAGAAATGATTTTGATAACAGAATTGTTTTTTCTTACAATAATGTTCATCCAGTACAAAGGTCAAAAGACACTCAGGGTTGAGGGTTACGGTGTAAGAGGTACAGTTTATGCGGGTATGTGGGGAAGAAGACGGTTGACCCTAGACTTGAATAGGTTATAATTGTAGTGAAACATCATCTTGAGAGTTCGTTACACAAAGGGTAGAAAATAATTCATCACCCACAAGGATACAGAGACGCTTTTAGACTCTGTCAAGACTGGAAAGTGAAATCTTCCGCTCCTACCCATATATGGCAGCAGTATTATTCATTTTCGGCCTGATTTGTAAAGGTTGAGGATAGCAGGAAGGCGAGGAATTTCAACAACCGCACCAACTAAAATGTATATTATGCATATAACTCGAAAAGGAAATAATGAAATAATAACTATGTTGACGTTCCACACGACTTCACTCTAAAGTCTAGGAAGGAAACTCCCACCAATGCTGAAAGAGCGATAACAGATACCCGAGAAACTTATTTTCCTGAAAAATTGTGTTAATAATCAGATAGCATATGTTTCTACCGGCAGTGACACTGGTTGTTCGGTTGGTTTGTTTAACATCATATCAACATCTTTTGGTTCATTTAATGCGAAAATTTAATTTTCTTGGCAGCTTGGAAGTAATAAAATATATGTTATTCTGCTTTCACAATTGAATACATGGTAGATGATACTCAGCTTTTGTGCTTATACATGTTTTGTGGGGACATAATTCCTAGAGGATGTAATATGTATTTTATTTTGTAGTTTTATTGAAGTTATATTTTTGAATACATTTTGATTTCTTTAAGAAATTGTAGGATATTATATGGATTAATGTGATGAAAGAGTTCATTAATGATAGCTGCTTGATTTTGTTTGGCAGCATATCAACCTCTATGGGTTATTTAATGCCGAAATCTAAATATTTTGAATACAATGTTATGGCTTCAACTAAATATATTTTGCGAACAACTGTGTCTTTAACTACAGATAAAACATATTGTTGGTCATTTTGCTATGAAATATATTGGTAATAATTTTATTACAAATATGTATTGTTGGAAATTCTTTTTTATATAAAAATGTACTGCTGGTATTTTTTCTATAAAAATGTATGTTTATACTTTCATAGTGTGAGCCGACTGAATCACAAGCAACGAACTGTACCAATTAACAGAACCGACATCAGTAACAGCTAAAATGCATACATGCAACTTGAAGATAAAATAATGACAGAATGTCGATATGAATGGAAAGAGCGATAACAGTTACTGGACTTGATTAATTAATTTTAACTGAAAAACTGTTTTAAGAGAATAATTTTATAAACTTCGAAACCGAGGCTAACACTGCTGGCTTAACCAGTGAATGCCGAAT
This sequence comes from Acanthosepion esculentum, assembly GCA_964036315.1. NCBI lineage: Eukaryota > Metazoa > Mollusca > Cephalopoda > Sepiida > Sepiidae > Acanthosepion > Acanthosepion esculentum. The sequence continues at coordinate 52,889,167 of OZ038497.1, read as the reverse complement.
ATTCCCTATAAAGAAAAGTCTAATATTGTCATTACCTTTCCAGATAAGGATAACAGATACTACACTCTGATGCCAGCCAGGTAGCGGAACAGGAGTAGTAATGGCTACTCAGCCAATAAATACCGAAGGTTTGGTTTTGGTTTGTTTTCTTTTGTGGCATATTAACCTCAATCTGTTATTTAATGCTGACAAGATTTTTATTTATGGTAATATTTTCTTTTTTCAAATATTTATTGCTGATAATAATTTTTTTAAAAGTTTTTCTGGTATTAAAATTGTTATACTTTCATAGTGTTTTGAGTCAGGTTGTGGGGTCACCTGTTTGCCCATAGCTGGGACCCTAACAGGTGCTACCACCCCGGGTCAGGGTGAACCTGGGAACACCAGCAATTAAGAGGTGGTTCCACGCTCCCCAAAACCACCTGATCAGAGGCCTTGCTGTTGGATGTAGTTTATCGTCTTACCCAGGACGTGGATGCAGTTTATCGTCATACCCAGGACACTAAATGCCGAAGGGTTTTTTTTATTTAATCATTTCAGCTCAAGTAAATAGTTAATGTCACTAAGACGAAGGGGTTACTGAAAGCGAAAGAGAGAGAAAAAAACATTAGTGAGGAGAAAAGGAGAATAAAAGAACAGGGTTCACGGAGACAGAAGATGGTGATAATGCCACTAAGACGCAAAAGGTTATTGGGAGTGAAAATATAAGAAGACTTTATTGAGGAGAAAGGACAATAAAAAAAACACGTTTCAGGAAGACAGTAGATGGTGATTATGTCCTTAAACGCAAGGTGTTACTTGGAGTAAGAGAGAATGAGAAGACATTAGTGAGGATGTTTCAGGAGTATGCTGGTCGAGTGTTTAGGTGGAAAAGACATGTCTCATGGTATTCTTTTATCCCACAACAAAAATAGCGAACTCGGGAAGGGAGTCCGAGTAATAAAATGACAAAGTAACAACAAAACTATATATGCAAACAAACGTTAAGTATGTATTAACAAAAAAAAAGGATTTACATAGACAATAGGATTATTACATATTACCAAACAATGAACATGGATGAAGAAAACATTTAAATTAATGAATTGTGTGTGTGTGTGTGTGTGTGTGTGTGTGAGTGTGTGTGTGTGTGTGTGTGTGTGTGTGTGTGTGTGTGTGTGTGGAGCGTAGTTCGGTGTAGGAGAAAGCTCTAGAGAAAATGAAGTGAAAGTTGTGTTCGTGCGCGCGTGCATGTGTGTCCCTCCATGGGGAAAGCCTTTTCCTCGTTCGATCTACATCTTACCGTCCCTGAATGAAATAGAAAAAAAAAGAATGACAGAAAATGTCTCTCCCTATTTACAGGCTTAGGGAATGTCCTCTAGCGACGTATTTTAGGAAAGTAAGTGGGGTAACTCCACAAGGAGAAAGAACAATAAAAGAACAGGTTTCAGGAAGACGGAAGATGGTGAGTATGCTACTAAGACGCAAGAGATTACATGGAGTGAAAGTGAATGAGAAAACTTCAGTGAGGAGAGAGAACAATAAAAGAACAGGGTTCAAGAAGACAGAAGATGGCGATTGATGTTACATTACAATTTTTAAGATCGTAGTGGATAGGAAAGGAAGAAACCACAAGAGCGTTCCACATGCGAGAAAAGAAACAATAAAACTTAACTAGCTATTTCAGCAATGAGATTATGAAGAGCTGGCTACCGATCTACGCTTAAAATCCTGAGATCGAGCTACCAACAATTGGCACGAAAATATTCATAGAAAGGACATAAGGAAGCTGGGGTACGGCGTTGGGAAGGTGATATACCTAGTGAGGACCGATAACATTACAGACGCTTTTTCTGATTTTGTCCAGATTCTCGAGATATATTGTTGGAGCACCGAGCCAGACGTTGCAGCAATATTCAATACACGTAGATTTATAAACGTTCAAGATGAATTCTGGCGTGAAAAATTATTTAGCACGACACAGCGAACCAAAAGAATGGTCCAATATTACCATTATAAATACGATGAGGCTGTCAGAGCCATAATACACGAAATCCCATATCCCTCAGTCGACTGACTCCCAAAAATTGTGATAATTCAATTCTACAAAGAATCGAATGTTTGTAATGGCTTCATCATGTTCAGTATTCAATGTATTTGAACTGGAATAAAATGTCTACATCGACATTTCTTTCTTGCTATGCTCAGTGTGGAATTGATTCGTCCATATTCTTCAATGAAAATGTAATGTTTATGCTTCAAAAGACAATTGTTTAAAAGAATCTTTCATATGAAATATCGATGAATCTTTCTTTGTAAGGAGGTACATTGTAAATCAATCAATCAACGCGTCTATAAATTGTTTTCTGTTCTTCCTATGAAGTATCAACATAATACTCTCGTCGAGGAAGTACGTAAAGAGTAAATATCTGAATACTTGGCGGGTTTAGCTAATAAAAAAAATAACTACGTAATCCCAATATAAATAGCTATAAAATGCTTAAGAGCCACATTTTCGTATAAAAAAGGTATATTCACACTTCTTTTAAAGTAAGGTCATAATCAGAATTGGAAAGTTTTACGACCTCCACAGACTAAACTACACTGTTAATAGGACAGCGCATCATTGGGGAATATGTAAAATAATTTTTTCATTCGTTAGACTTTATTTAAGTCATATTGAGAAACAAACAATAACGAAGATCTTGACCCATTTCGAAGGCGCTCACACACACACACAAACATACACACACACAATTATACACACTCACATATTCACACACACACACACACGCATATATAGGGTGACCCAAAAAAAACGGGAATTTTTTAACAATCCAATAAAACCAAGAATAAAAATATTCAATTCATAGTAATTGAAACCTTAAAACATGCCATTTAAAAAACAATGATGGAATTTTCATTTTTTAATAATTACGTCCTGTAGTTGGCGTCCTCCTGTACGAATGCGTTCTTGAAATCTGGTGTTGAGATTCCTCATTGACTGCTGCAACATCTCAGCTGGGATACTGTGAATTTCATCCTCGTTACTAAAATGGCAAAATGTTTACTTGCTCAAGGTCACTGTCTCGCAGTGTTGCCACTTGCTCATGTCTGGCAAAACGCACTTCAAAAATTCTCGTTTTTTGGAGTCACCCTGTATATATATATATATATATATATATATATATATATATATATATATATATATATATGCTAAAACATATATACAGGGTGCGATGGGTAAATTGTCGCCATCTTATATTTTTATTTTCACGCATGTGCTCAGTTTCTTTTTATTTTGTCGGTTGCATAGTAGGGTCAGTTGGGCGACGTCTTTGAGAAAAAGAGCACAATGACGCAATTCACTCCGTCGAAAATTTTGAAAAGATAATGATGTGCTGCTTTGTATTCGCGCTAGAAGTATAGATACCGGCAATATCACAAGAAGAGTTGGATGGTAGAGTTAAAGATATGTATGATAGATACTCGCTGCCCAAATTATATCGCTAACCAATTGCTGACCTAATAATGGATTAATTTATATATATAGATGTATATATACGTATACATACATATATACACACATATATTATTTGAATCTAAAATAGATAAACATATGTGGCGACTATATATATATATATATATATATATATATATATATATAATTATATATATATATATATATATATATATTAATAAATATACATATACATACGTTTCTAGTGCAACTTAAAGTTTCATGGTTTTCCCTAGTCGTCAGGCACGACCTGGTGGCTGAAACACTTATTTCAGTTGCTAATATCTAATTATTCGGTTTACACCCACACATACACACACACACATATATACACACACACTCGCACACACACACACACACACACACACATATACACCCACACACCGATCGGTTTTAACTTAACGTCCCCTTTTATATTTACATACGCCCTATTTCTGATATTGAGCGCTTTAACCCATAAATATATCCCATATATATATATATATATATATATATATAGATAGATAGATAGATAGATAGATAGATAGATAGATAGATTGAGATGAATTGAAAATATAGAAACATATATGTAACTATATTCTAAAATTTGATTCACGAAAATCACTGGGTAAATGGTAATTTACTTAGCAGAGCTTAGTTGTGGCTCATGGCCGAGATTAAGGAGCACCCAG
>OZ038497.1:52817497-52879997 GCA_964036315.1 Acanthosepion esculentum | reverse complement strand
ATTCTTTCTTTTCATTCCTGCATTCTTTCATTCTTTCAAACTCAATGTCTACAGGGAATGTTAGTTTTCCAAGTCAACATCTAGTTACGTATTTTATGTATATGTCTAATTACTTCATTGTCGAACTAAATCTACTCAACTGGTGACAAAGATAATGAAGAGACATAGATAGAAACATTGATATTAAGTTATTCCGAAAATAATCTCCGATTTTAGAATCGAGTTAATGTATTCAAAGAGTGTTTAAGTCAGTCAGAACCGGAACCTTGTACATCTATACATTTCTGCTATCGGGTTACGAGGATATTTATGACTTTACAATAACACTCTAAAGGTTTGGACGATTTGAATGTAGTTTTTGTTTCTTCAATGCAACAGAATGTATTTTGGATTAAAAACATTGACAATATGTTTGTAATAGTGGTAGTCAGTGCTTGATTATTTCAAATGCTTGTATATTATTATCTTTCTTCGAAAAACACAAACATTTTCCACCCACAACTTCTATTCTGGAATTAAGAGTAGATAGATAGATAGATAGATAGATAGATAGATAGATAGATAGATAGATAGATAGATAGATAGATAGATAGATTGAACAGGCTGAGATATGGGAACAAACTGAGATAGATAGATAGATAGATAGATAGATAGATAGATAGATAGATAGATAGATAAATCGATGAACCAGGTTGATAGATGAACCAGATACATAGGTGAAGGAACCAGATAGATAGATAGATAGATAGATAGATAGATAGATAGATAGATAGATAGATAGATTGGTTTATTTTGTTTTACGGTATATCAAACTCAATGGGTTATTTAATGCAGACAATTTTTTATTGCTTGTAATATTTTGGTTTGTCAAAAATCTGTTTCTGGTAATATTTTACCTTCAAAAACGTATTGCTAGTAATAATTTTTTTCAAAAAGGTATTGCTGGTAATAGTTAAATATATATACCCATAGCTGGAACCCTAACAGGTACTACCACCGCGGGTCAAGTTGGATCTGGGAACACCAGCAATTAAGAGGTGGTTCCATCTCCTCAAAACCTGATCAGAGGCCATGCTGCTGGACGTAGTTTAACGTCTTACCCAGGACATAGATAGATAGATAGATAGATAGATAGATAGATAGATAGATAGATAGATAGATAGATAGATAGATAGAACAGGCTGAGATATAGGAACAAACATAGATAGATAGATAGATAGATAGATAGATAGATAGATAGATAGATAGATAGATAGATAGATAGATAGATAGATAGATAGAAGAACAGGCTGAGATATAGGAACAAACTGAGTTATAGATAGATAGATAGATAGATAGATAGATAGATAGATAGATAGATAGATAGATAGATAGAACAGGCTGAGATATAGGAACAAACATAGATAGATAGATAGATAGATAGATAGATAGATAGATAGATAGATAGATAGATAGATAGATAGATAGATAGATAGATAGATAGATAGATAGATAGGTGAACAGGCTGAGAAAGATACATATGAACAAACTGAAATAGATTGTCATTAGCTAGCTAACAATACATATATCCGAAAGTTCTTTCGCTAACATAAGTAAAGAAAACCATAACAAACAAATGACAAAAGAAAAAAGAATTCTGAAATGAAACTAGATAATGATTTAGAAAAGGACAAAAAATTACTTGGTTTTTCTTTGTTTGTTTCTCTTTTCATTTCAGCAAACTACCCCTTGTTTACAAAACTCTCTTTTCGCCACAATCAGTAAACTATTAATGCGAAGATATTAAAGTATGGAAAATGAGAGCCCTTCTTTAGAAATCTTTTCAAAACGCTACCGGCAAAGCCATGACAAACAATAAAACTAACACGGTAGGTAAGTATTCCGTAATATCTGAATTCAAAAAAAGAAAAAAAAAACGCAATAGAAAAAAGAAGGCCTTTGCGATCGTTTCTTGGAGGGAATTTACAATTTAGTATAAACAGGCGAAGGTATCCTTCCGTATATTATAGTTAATAGGCCTAAATTGACAAGGAAATTAATTGCACATATTGTTTTCTGCCAGAGAAGGTAAAGTAGGAAGGATATGATTATAGGAAATGATTGAGGCACTAGCATTTTATTTAACGGAATTACATATACACACCACATACACACACACAAAATGACATATATATATATATATATATATATATATATATATATATATATATATATATATATATATATATATATATATATATTACGAAATTACAAAATTGTATTTGTTTTTGATTTCATATTTACAGTTTTTACATACGTGATCATAAACGGATAATATATAATTACATCTATTAATACTTATAGCCACATATATAAGTGAGTGTCTGTATGTGTGTGTCTGTTTAGGTATATATGCGTATATATATACATGTATATATATATATATATATATATATATATATATATATATATATATATATATATAATTATATATGTATGCATGTATATATGTATGTAAGTATGCAGAGAATTAGTACGTGAGAAAGGCGGTATTGGAAAAAGAGAGATTTGCATATATATATATATATATATATATATATATATATATATATATATATATATATATATATATATGTGTGTATATATATATGTGTGTGCATGTGTGTGTGTACAGATATATACATATATATACATATATATATATATATATCTGTACATATATATATGTACAGATATATATATGTATGTATATATATATATATGTATATATCAATATAAACGAAGTAAATATCATTTAATTACGCAGATTTCAAGTATATAGTAGCATGTATGCCTAAATGATTGACAAATTGCATATTATATATATATATATATATATTTATGTGTGTGTGTGTGTGCCAATTTATAACAATAAAAAATTATGACAGGAACAAAGCTTATTAGAAGCATTGCTCAATGTAAAATATAAATCACAGAGCACTATATAATATAAGAAATGTATTGAACTTTTTTTGTATCCGAGGCATGTCGTTTCCTAATGTTTCTCTCAATGTTTGGGCCATCTCTCAATCCTCAACCGATTTTATACATACACGCAAACAAGCATATATATATATATATATATGTCTATATTTCTTAGATGCGGTATTATGTACACTATTTAGATTGTTCTGACTATCGTCCTCATCTTTGTTGCCATATTTATCCCAATGTTTCTGCTGTTGTAAGCTCCACCCCAAAAGAACACATGGCACAGTGGATAGAGTCGTTAGTTAGATCCAGAAAAAATTGTACGTCACTTTCCATAATATATAAAATAACACATACTATGAATCCATCCAAAAATTTAAAATATGGAATTCTTAAATACGAAACCCTTTAAATACCTCAGCGTGTGGATCAGTTACAATAAATTTAGTACATGAGATAAGGAAATTGAACCAGAGGTAGTTTCCTCCAACACCGCAAAGTACTATAAAACCAAAAGATCTACCAGAAATATCGTGACATTTTCTTAAATAGCCTCATCAGATAGAGATCTTAATATGTATGACATTCATGGCACCAACCCCGTTCAGAAATATCTAATACCTCCGATGTCTACAACCGCATTCTAAGATCAATGCTTAAAAATGGCTTTAAGTGCGTGAAGCGTGTGGATTTTGGCAAACGCTACATTTCTTCGAACCTTGTGGAATAGTGCTAAGAATCACAAAGACCTGTACCAAGTGACAGAAACCACATCACTTGAGAAGTACCAACGGTAGCAACAACTAAAATGGATTACACATGTAACTCGCAGAGAAAACAATGACATAACCAAAAGATTGACTTTCCACACTACTTTAAATAAAAAGTTAGGAAGGTAACCCCCATCAATACTGAAAAGAGTGATAAGAGCTACTAGACTTGGAAAGCTATTTTTTCAGAAAAATTGTTTTAAGAGATAGATTTTATAAATTTAAACAGAAAGCAGTAATGTCTAATAGCTCAGTGAATGCAAAATGTTTACTTGTAACGAAACAGGTAATATTACTATTGCCGTTGCTATAAGTTGAGTCTTTTTATTAAGTATCATCCAATACAAGTTTAGTTACAGTGCCACTGAATGTGGCAAGTTATATGATTTTAGCAGTCCCTCGTAGGAAGATTATGATGGGTTGTATAGGTATTTATTGACCTTTGATTTGAAGATTGCAGTGTATCATGTAAAACGCTAGCAGGAGTCTATACTGAATGGTAGCAGTTCTTGAGAGGAAGATTTCGTATTGGAACCATCTCCTTATAATTGCAGTTTTCAAGTAAGCATCCAGTTAGGAGTCTGTACTGAAATGTAGCAGTTCTTGAGAGGAAGAATTCTTATTGGAACCATCTCCTCATAATTGCAGTGCTCAAGTAAGCATACAATTAGGAGTCTGTACTGAAATATAGCAGTTCTTGAGAGGAAGGATTCTTATTGGAACCATCTCCTTATAATTGCAGTGTTCAAGTAAGCATCCAATTAGGAGTCTGTACTGAAATGTAGCAGTTCTTGAGAGGAAGGATTCTTATTGGAACCATCTCCTTATAATTGCAGTGTTCAAGTAAGCATCCAATTAGGAGTCTGTACTGAAACGTAGCAGTTCTTGAGAGGAAGAATTCTTATTGGAACCATCTCCTTATAATTGCAGTGTTCAAGTAAGCATACAATTAGGAGTCTGTACTGAAATGTAGCAGTTCTTGAGAGGAAGAATTCTTATTGGAACCATCTCCTTATAATTGCAGTGTTCAAGTAAGCATACAATTAGGAGTCTGTACTGAAATGTAGCATTTCTTGAGAGGAAGAATTCTTATTGGAACCATCTCCTTATAATTGCAGTGTTCAAGTAAGCATCCAATTAGGAGTCTGTACTGAAATGTAGCATTTCTTGAGAGGAAGAATTCTTATTGGAACCATCTCCTTATAATTGCAGTGTTCAAGTAAGCATCCAATTAGGAGTCTGTACTGAAATGTAGCAGTTCTTGAGAGGAAGAATTCTTATTGGAACCATCTCCTTATAATTGCAGTGTTCAAGTAAGCATACAATTAGGAGTCTGTACTGAAATGTAGCAGTTCTTGAGAGGAAGAATTCTTATTGGAACCATCTCCTTATAATTGCAGTGTTCAAGTAAGCATACAATTAGGAGTCTGTACTGAAATGTAGCAGTTCTTGAGAGGAAGAATTCTTATTGGAACCATCTCCTTATAATTGCAGTGTTCAAGTAAGCATCCAATTAGGAGTCTGTACTGAAATGTAGCATTTCTTCAGAGGAAGAATTCTTATTGGAACCATCTCCTTATAATTGCAGTGTTCAAGTAAGCATACAATTAGGAGTCTGTACTGAAATGTAGCAGTTCTTGGGAAGAAGATTTTTTATTGGAACTGTCTCCTTATAATTGCAGTGTTCAAGTAAGCATACAATTAGGAGTCAGTACTGAAATATAGCAGTTCTTGGAAAGAGGATTTCTGATTGGGACCGTTTCCATATTATTCGTATACGGAGGAAATGTTAGGCTTTCTAGTACATGGACTTGTCATTGAGTCTATTGAGTAAATGTCTGAAAAGAAGTCAACTAAAGAGCTAAGGAGTGCAACTCACCTGAACATTTGCCATTGAAATAGCGATCGAATATCAAAAGCCTTGAGATGTTTCGTTTTATGAATGGACAATCGGTCTTCGCCCACAATATCTCGTAAACGTATTTGAAATCTATCAAGTCTGGAGAGTTAAGATTAGCAGCTCTAATGTATGATCTGTTTATTTATAAGGGATATGGTATAAAACTTGATAGAAAGAGTCAGGTATTTCTTGGACTGGCAGAATGGGACGACCATTTTCCCAATATATTTCACATTGAATTGTATAACGGAGTTCCACTTGAAACACAGAGTGAAATTAAATCCCAAGAGAAGTTCCAAAAATAGGTCGTCAAGAATAAAACCGTTCATCGTCAATGAAGATATCTCCAGGTCTGATCGGTGATAAAGAAACAGTTCCAGCTTGGTTTCTGAGGTACTGTAAGTAATAAGCCAGATTTTCATCCCCATTATACCGACATTGTTTTAATATAGTTCTGTCAAAATCCCATGTTTTAAATCCCTGGTAAATGTTCAATGAATTTGGTTGGCTGCTCCTACGACGAATGAAATTTGATTAACGGAGTTAACGCCCAAACCAGGATATTCGTAATATTGAGAGAATATTCCCTGTTTTCATTTCCCCATTGTAGGCATTAGTATAACCTTGATATATGTGGCATTTGTCGGTAGATTTCAAAGCAAAATACAACCTCTTATTACGGAAAAACCAAAAAAGCGGGGGTTATAAGGTATGTGGACTTTACTTTGATCAAAAGAAAAAAAAGGGTGTATTTTGCTTTTACATCTAAATAAATCGTTCACTCGCCAGTAATTTACAATCGCCTGATGAGATGCATTGATACGCATTGAAACACGACTGAAATTGTGTAGCGATTCTGAAATGTTTTCGATGTAATATACTAAAATGAATAATATCGTTCTACTTTGTATTGAGCCCTCTTTTAGATTCAATGTTACGATATATATATATATATATATATATATATATATATATATATATATATGTGTGTGTGTGTGTATGTGTGTGTGTGTGTGTGTGTGGTGTTTGAAGCTCATGGACCTTGTGAAGATCGAAGAGCAACGAGTTTCTCAACAGAAGGAATGTGAACGCGCTCTCAACAGATTTGCACGCCGCATTCAACAATGCCTGCAATTCAACGGTCGTCATCTGTTCTAGGGTTCCGCCTCTTGACATTTTTGGTTCCTGTTTGAGATTATATGGTTTCAATAAATTTACCTTTCAATAAATGTAATTTCCATTACTCTATCATTTGTGGTCCTTGATTTGAGCCCGATCATTTTTTAAACCACCATATATGTATATGTATATATATATATATATATATATATATATATATATATATATATATATATATATATATATATATATATATATATATATATATATATATCAATTTCTGTTTATATATATAAACACTGGTAATTCAATGCAGTTATCTTGCGTGTACGTCTGTAGAGTAAAGACACAAAAACTCACATTTACAGACACGCAGAATCACATACATAAAAACAGTATTTGTGTAAAATTTTGGCCTATTGACAGAGGAAAAGTGATTAACAGATATATATATATATATATATATATATATATATATATATATATATATATATATATATATATATATATATATCAAGTGAATGCTGGTGGCAGTAAAACAGTGGGTTCGGTGTATTATAACAGAATTAAAATTTATTGTAATGAAAAATATACAATTTGTTATTTCCAGTAAGGAACAAAATATATATTTATTATTAGCATATACATATATACATACATATAAATATAAATAAATATATATGTGTGTGCTTTTGTGTATGCGTGTGTGTTTGCAGACATAAGTGTATTTGCAATTTTTATCAAATAACATGTGTGTGCGTATATGCATATTCATATATATATATATATATATATATATATATATATATATATATATGCATGCGTACATATATATATATATATATATATATTATGGGTGATCTTTTGGTATATAACCTTTTTTTACTGATATATTTATGTGTCTTTATGTACATACATTTTTAAAATATACATTTTACATACGTTTATATATATATAGAGAGAGAGAGAGTGAGAGAGTGAGAGTGAGACAGAGAGAGATATATGCGTGTGTGTATCTGACACCTTTGCACATCTCTTGTATGCGTCTGTCTGGCGCTATTTTTCTTCTCTCAAATGACTCTTCTTTAATCGTGTAAAGCCCTTCAGCATGGTTGCATTTTAATTTCAGTTTAGAATTCTTTAATTCAATGCTCGGGATTAAATTCTTTTTATGAAAATGCGTTTTTGGCTGCGGAATTGGAAACAACTAATGACTTGGATCGGCCGCGGGCGTTCCGTTTGCCACCAGACGACAGTGGCAGAATTACACCAGGGAAACTGCTATTGAAATCTGTAAACGAATTCGTATAAACAGCCCACCAACAACACAGATTTAACATTTATCCAACAGTGAACAGACAGAGATTGAAAAAAAAAAACTGATAGATAAAGAGACATATGAACAGACTGTGATAGATATATATATATATATATATAGATAGATAGATAGATAGATAGATAGATAGATAGATAGATAGATAGATAGATGTGAACAGACTGAGTTAGATAGATATATAGATAGGTAGGTAGGTAGGTAGGTAGATAGATAGATAGAGAGATAGATAGATGTGAACAGACTGAGATAGATAGATAGATAGATAGATAGATAGATAGATAGATAGATAGATAGATAGATAGGTAGTTAGGTAGGTAGGTAGGTAGGTAGGTAGGTAGATAGATAGATAGATGTGAACAGACTGAGATAAATAGATAGATAGATAGATAGATAGATAGATAGATAGATAGATAGATAGATAGATAGATAGATAGATGAAAAGTCTGAGATAGATAGATAGATAGATAGATAGATAGATGTGAACAGACTGAGATTGATAGATAGATAGATAGATAGATAGATAGATAGATAGATAGATAGATAGATAGATAGATGTGAACAGACAGACAGATAGATAGATAGATAGATAGATAGATAGATAGATAGATAGATAGATAGTGTTATATGCAATCCATTATTACAGGAGAAACATTAATTCAATATATACGACTTGGTTTATGTGGTGGAATCAAATTTATTTATTATTTATTTCTACTTACAGCGAGTCCATTCTCCAGCATCGCCTCAATGAACGAAAATCTGAATATATATATTTTTTAAATACAGGCATCAATGATTTTTCCTTGTCCCAACAATCAAAGAACATTTGTGTCGAATGGCGACCGCTTGCGTTCACTGCATGATAGAAATCATGTACTGAGTTTGCCTATCACCTGTTCTCGGACGATCTCCGAACTTAAGCAACGTCGAGACGGGTCAGTACCTAGAGTGTTAACTGTTTCGGAATAACACGTGATGTAAGTTTGGATGTGTGGGGGATGTAAAGGATAACGAGTCGGAATTAGAAATCGTGATACAAGTCGTGATACAATTCCGGTCGGGTTCGTTATATTGGAAAAGTATAATTCCCCCGTTTTCTACACCAGGCTGACGGTTTATTAGTAGAACTTGTGAAATTTAAAAATATTTTCTATCTCTAAATAACATGCAAAAGTTTAATAGGCCGTAAAAATGTTTATAAACAGGGATCATAACATTCATCTACATGTTCGGGGTTAATGTCATATATTAAATTTTTTTGCGAAGATGTATTCTCGCCATTTATATCATTAACTTCAATATCTGTTTTTTGTAGAATGATTCATGTAATGTAAACTGAACTGCAACACATACTTGATATATATATATATATATATATATATATATATATATATATATATATATATATATATATATATATAAGCCACTCCCGTTAGAATAGACGAAATAGAATAAATAAAAATAAAAAACATAAAAAATCAAGTAAAAATATATAAAGTAAATAATAACAAATTAACAAATCAATCCCGCCAAAATAACCGTTAGAATAGACTACAATCACCAATCAAAAAAGTGGACGTAAAAATAGCTATAACTGCTACAAAACGATAAAAAATTACTACCTTACTCAAATGTAAATGCTCTGTTTATAATAAATATTATTAACAACATAATTGTCGGACTTAGTATATTTCATAGAGTGTGACATCAGTTGTTTACGTTAAGATACGCTTCGAGCAGATATGGACATTCGAGGGAAAATCATGAGGAGTTTGTAGTTTAAAAGTATTTAAATGGATCTTGCTAACCAGATGCTTCTTTGTAGGTAAACTGGTATAGCACACCATGCTATATCACTGATCCGTGTATGATACAGGTGTGATTCCTGTCGGAGGACGCATATTTTCTGTGAAATTTCTCGAACGTTCAAGCCTTTAAATGTTATTAATACTGTTTATTATGCTCAGAGCATTTACTTATATGTTTGTGAGTATATAAATAACGCATAACAATAAAATATATGTATGTATATAAATAACGTATAACAATATGCTATTCCTCATGTGAAGTAATTTGGGATTTTATTGTTTTGTTCTTTAATAATAAATGCATTGAGTTCTTTTTGTGAATCAGTTTTAATATTTTATATTACTAGGACCCACTTGGATTATACACCAACGGATTTGTTACCTTTACTATATATATATATATATATATATATATATATATATATATATATATATATATACGGCGTGTAACAGCACAATTGTTCAAATTGTGTAACCGCATACGATAATTGTCTATCCCTCATCATATCTAAAAAAATAAACTAATTGAGATTCTTTTTTCCAGGTTTTCATATAAGACGTGTAGCAATCTTCACACAATTTGTCGTAAGAATCACTGATGAAGAAAAAATATTTTTTAAAATTCAAATGCAGAATACTCCCTTTTTTTCGAAAGAGAACAGCTAATTTTACTCATCAGTCATTTTCCATCACCTGAGGAAAGACAATTCTAGTACTGAAACATGAAAGCTATTGTGTATCAGTTTTTAACATGTGTTTGTTTTAATCTTTAAGCTCTACTATGTATTGAGTCATTTAAAAAAAAAAAAATGTTACAGTGGAATTATACTCCATTTGTTTTTATCCCATACCTGTCCATATATATATATATATATATATATATATATACATATATATATATATATATATATATATATATATATATATATATATATATATAGTGCTGTTCGATAAAAGTGACACACCTGATTTTTTTTTTAACTAAATGTTCTCTTCTCCGATGAAACGAAACTTGAGCGAAATTCAAAGGATGAGCGATCTAAAATCCGAAGAAGAATTTAGCAGTATGTACTGTCTAGCATCCGTTCAGTATAATGTTCTGGGGATGTTTTTCTTTTCATGGAACTGCTTTCTTAAAACCTATTGAAAAGACCCTCAGGAGCGAGCAGTACAACAGAATTTTAGAGTCTTGTCTGCTCCCTTCTGCTGAAAGGGTGCAAATCGACCCCACCAAGCTCATTTTTTTGCAGAATAATGCTCCCTGTCACAAATCAAAATTGATGAAGGAATATTTTGATGAGAAGGATGTGAGTGTTATGACATGGCCGCCCCAATCTCCTGACCACAACCCCATAGAAAACTTATGGAGCATTATAAAGTACAGGCTCTCGAGAAAGCAGTTGAGAAACAAAGAGGATTTGATTGTGAATTTCATATCTGAATGGAATTCAATGCTTGGAGATGAGATTTGCCAGAACCTAATCAAGTCAATGCCAAAAAGGGTTGAAAAGGTTATTCAAAATAAAGAAGGACCCATAGATTATTAAATATTTCGAACTATATTACCTATAATAAATAAATTATACCTCTATTATTCTTTATTTAAAGTTGTTCGGTTATGTTTCTATTGATTACTAGTTGCAGGAAATAAGGGAGTCACTTTTTTTTGCACAGAATTTTTCCATAAATGTCATTTATATCCAAAATTATAATTATAAATAGAATAACTTAGAATGAGTAAATCTTTTTACTAGGTGGTCGGGAAGGGGTCTTTATATTAGTAAGATTAAAAATTAGTTTGAGCCCAAAAACAATAGGCGAAATAATTTTCAAGTAAAATTAAACAGGTGAGTTAATTTTTATCGAAAAGTTCTGTGTATGTATATATATATATATATATATATATATATATATATATATATATATATGTGTGTGTGTGTGTGTGTGTGTGTATGTGTGTGTGTGTTTGTGTAATATATATATATATATATAGAGAGAGAGAGACAGAAAGAGAGACAGAAAGAGAGAGTGAGACTGACTGACAGACAGACAGAGTGGGATGGATAAATTCTCATCTGAATTAAACAAATAGGAAAATAACACTTACATCTCATTTTAACAGATATATATATAACCGAAATTTCACATTAATATCTTGAAATACTAAAGAGTAGATTTATTCAATAAAAACGTTATATTGCTTCAACCACAGCCTGCAGACGACTTTGGAATCTCCTGCAACTCTTCTGAACGGTCTCCTTGTTTAAGTTGGTGAATGCTGCCATAACCTTTGCCTTCAGTTCATCTTTGGTGTTACAAGGAGTTTTGTTGGTCTCTCGCTCAACTACGCTCCACAGATAATAATCAAGGTGGTTGTAGTCTGGGTAGTTAGGAGGCCAGATGCAAAGGGTGATATGGCTGCAGAAATTGTCTAACAGCCATGACCGGGTTCTCCTGGTTGTGTGGCATGGTGCAGAATCCTGTTACCAGACATAGGGTCTCTCAGCAGCCACCTTATTTATCCAGAGCAATACTACCTCATCAGGGTACGTGATGCAAGCCATTGTGTTAAATTTGAGTCCCTGCGGGACGATAAATGTCGGTATCACGTTGCCATCACTAGTGATCACTCTAAACACCTTTGTAATCACCATGAGACACCCAAGCTCTTTCCGAATACTCTGCACTACCACCCAAACACACTGAAATGTTCGTATTGGAGCTTCTAATGTGAATACTAAGCAGTACAGCATGGTGTTTCCAAATTTCTCGCAGAGGGAATTGCGTCATGGTGCGCTTTTGCTCAAAGACAGTGACCAACTGACCTTACTATACTGTGCAGTTGACAAAATAAAAAAAGAACAACACGCATGCGTGAAATTAAAAATATAAAATGGCGATAATTTACCCATCGCACCATGTTTGTATATATAACACATATAGGCAGTGGTAAATAAACTCGTCTCAGACTATGACCACTGTTGTGAATTCGATCCTCGGTGGGTGCGCCCAGTCAAAAAGTAAACTTGTTTGAAAACTTCATAGTGACAATACGAACATAACTGATTACTATAATGGTGAATTCCCAAAAGTTCCCTCAGAAGGCGTGCAGTGTTTACATAATAGGTGCTTGTTAGCGACAATTTTGAACTTCATGATGCAGGAATTTTCCTCTCTTCAAGCTCTAAACTAAAGTCACTTTTTTCCGTATAGATATTTGTTAAAGCCTCTTACTAAATTATTTTTCTCTACTTTCTCGTGTGCCGTCATACCGGTCTATCATTGAACACTCTCTACACCTATACCTGAATATGCGTTCACGTGACTCAACTTTACGGCCCTGGGTAGCTCATTTTAAGGCAACATAAGGCAAGGATGTATTTTCTCACCTGACCTGTTCAACGTATACAGCGATGCAATCCTGAGAGAATTGGAAACCCTACCGGGATTTAACATTGGCGGTCACAATCTTAACAACATAAGATACGCTTATTGACAGAGTACTGATAGCAGACACGGAAGTGAAATTACAAAATCTCTTACAGAAGTTAGCGACGGAGAGTGAAAAGAAGGGACTAAGCATAAACTACAAGAAGACGGAGTGCATGGTCGTCAGTAAGAGGATGAGTCCGAAATGCTTTTAAAGGTTAAATACATGGGAAGCGTTTTGACAGAGAACGGTAAATGCGACACTGAGATCCGTAGACGTATTGTAATGACTAAGGACACATTCCAAAAGCTCGCAGAGTACTGCGTGACAGGAGCATATCTTTGGTTACAAAGAAAAGAATACTGAACTGTTACGTGATATCTGTCCTTTTTTTACGGCAGCCGATGTTGGACGATTCCCTCAAAGATGACGAAGACACTCGAGGCGACAGAGATGTAGTTCTACAGAAGGATGCTAAGGATATCATGGATCGAGCGTGTGAGCAACGATGAGATCTTAAAGAGTTTGCGAACAAGGAGAAGACTTATGCCTAATGTCAGGAACAAGTAGCTGGAGGTTCTGGGACACATGATGAGGAAGCAGGGCCTAGAGAATCGGATACTCACGGGTCGAATAGAGGGAGAGAGAGACAAGGGAAAACAACGCGAGACGTATCTGGCGGACTTAAGCAGGTGGATGACAGAAGGTTTTCTGGGGTAGGAGGCAGAGGGAAGGAACTTGTTGAGCGGTGCAAGGGATAGAGGGATGTGGAGAGCCATGATTGCCTACGTCCTGAAAGGACATGACACATAAAAAGAAAGAAATAAGATAAAGTTGTGTCCATTTGATTATATTGTTGTCATGACACCTCCTTCAATGGGATCCTCTGCTTCTTTTTTCCAGTAACCATTCCTTCAATATATATTTTGATTAACCAGTTTGGTTTCGCATGATGTGACGTTATAACCCACGGGTTATACTCTTTATTAAGAGCACGATGGGCGTCATACCAGTTTTCTCCAAAAGGGATTGTGCCCCTATGGGGGATGTTAGGTTATTGTTGGTCATGTGTTGCAATGATGTGATATTGGAATGTTTCGTTTCCTTCAAAAATGTCACAGTCCAGTTTACACAATCCAGTCTGTGAAGTAGTACAAGAAGAATATATATGTTGCAGAACGTAGCTTTGTACGTGTAGGGGATACGAGAGGAATGGCTTTATCCTTTTCCAAACCTGCTCAGCTATGGTCTATTCTATGTTGAACAAGAACTTAACCTTCAGTCAACATTACATTTTGTGGCCAAGATAGACACATTCAGAGACATGAAATTGATTCTTCATAAACAAATAGATCATGTATTCTTCTTCTTCTTCTTCTTCTTCTTCTTCTTCTTCTTCTTCTTCTTCTTCTTCTTCTTCTTCTTCTTTTCAGCCTTTGAAGATCCTTTTTGCAGGTAAGCCTACCCCAGATTCTTGAGGGAGGAATGGGTCATTTCTAAGCCGAGAAGGCCCAATTCGTGTTGGTAGGGATAGGTTTAGACAATCTGGTCTCTTTCCTATTCATGTCGCCCAAGTGTATTTGCGCGTAAGTGATTGTAATGAACGCAACTGAAATTTGAATTCAGGTTCCTGATTTCGCATATGAGCCTACACCCATTGATACCCGCACATCGCCCTTCCAAGCTTACATCACCTGGTAATCACAAGCGGTCACTCATCTAGGTATTGACCAGGCTCGACGTTGCTTACATTCGGTGATCGTACGAGAACCGATGTTTCAACGAGATTTGGCCGCCAGATCATATGTATATGCAAAGGAATATAAATCTCACCATAATTTACAATGATGTTAGCTGTCAGCTATCATAAACCACAACCACAAACACTGAAAATGCTTCCTTATTGACGTGGCTGTTACTGCAGATTGTAATGTATTTTTGAAGATCTTCAGAAAATTATCAAAATACAAGGAACTTGAAGTAGAAATCTAAAACATGTGGCACATGTGGACATCAATAATTCCTGTTGTCATTGAAACTCGATGATTGCAAAAGCATCCGAGAGACTCATTGAATGGATCCATGTTAGCCTATGTCTTATAGAAATAAAAAAAATACACACAAGTACAACACATAAAATTACTTTATCCATGTAGAATGTGTGTAATTTTAGGCTATCTAATCTTTTTACATTTTATTACAAAAATATTCATGGAAAATGTCATGATTTCTAACCTTAGGTCATTGGTTTGGACCAGAAGGAAATGAGTATCCAACAGAAACCCAAGGAAATAATAAAAATAACAAGATAAATAAGAAGGATTACTCAAGGACACATGGCCCAGTAGATAAAAGCGGTGTTTGATAGATCCAGAAGGTGACTTCAACCAAATAGTTTTGAGTGCAATCCCTGGCCTCAGCGGAGAAAACAGAAACTTGTAGAGTTATCAAGGGGAGGTTGACTAAAATCTGAGATATCAAAAGGCATGATACGAAGAATTAGAACAATCTACCGCTGTGAACCAAATAGAGGTATCAGTTTGAGATTCCATCAAATATCTCCTGAAGTAGGTCGGAGTGTAACACAGCCGAAACGTCGTGGATTTGACAATAAAAATGGGAACAACAGTCCGAACAACGTAAATAGTGTAAATAAGTATCCTTGTTGCTACTAAAGACATTAATTTCATGGCTTCCCGGATTTTAATACTTTGAGTGTGTTAACATATACATGTTTTTTTTTTCTTTTTATATCCAGTTCAGTACCAAAAGTTTACTTGTTACTTGGCAGACCATAATAATGTCTCCCTTGTCGTTGGGCGACGCTGTTGATGAGTGGCAATGCTGGGAGTACATCATGGCCGGGGTTTATATTTAAGTTTGTGGTTTAAGTTTGTCTATCTATCTATCTATCTATCTATCTCTGTTTAACTTTCTGTTTGTTTGTAAGCCGTTTGCCTGCTTATCCCCCTTCACTCTCTCCCCCTCTCCCTATACATATATATATATATATATATATATATATATATATAATAGTCAGCCCAAAAATGTATGCAGACATCATTTTACCAATAGGGGATGTTGTGTATCGCAGAAAACTTATTACACTAGCAGCCTCCAGACAAGAAAGTGAAAATGCACATGTAGTAATCTCATTGGACACTTTAGCCAGAATTCACCACGCAGTAGTTGGCCGTGCTAATAAATGTCTGGCAGGTAAAGGCTACCAGTTTGAGCATCTCTTGTGATTGTTGAGTAAAAGTTAATTTGTATTCATTTCGTGATGTCTGAATAAATTTAGTATTACAATGTCTACACAAGTTTTTTTTTCCCTCTCCTGAAATGAGCGGATTTTCTCTCTCTCTCTCTCTCTCTCTCTCTCTCTCTCTCTCTCTCTCTCTCTCTCTCTCTCTCTCTAAGTATGTATATATATATATATATATATATATATATATATATATATATATATATATATATATATATATATATATGTATGTGTGTGTGTGTGTGTGTCCGTGCGTGTGTGTGTGTGTGCCTTCGCTGTCAAAATCTGGTAAAATCTTTGTCTATTTCGCTGTCTGTTTAGCTATCTCTACCTGTGTAGTTATCTATCTATCTATCTATCTATCTATCTATCTATCTATCTATCTATGTCCATTCGTACCTATCCATCGATCGATCGAAGTCCGTTCATATCTCTCTCTATCTATCTATCTATCTCTCTATCTATCTCTATCTGCGTGTCTATATCTATGTAAGTCTGTTCATACCTATATATCTATCTATCTATCTATCATTATATTTATTTCTATTTGTCTGTAGGTCCATTTAGCTATCTCTCTTTGCATTTGTCTAGCATTCAGTCTCTGTCTGTTTGCCTGGGTTTATATATCTCTATCTGCTTGCTTGTCTGTCTGTCTCTCTGTCTGTCTGTCTGTATAAGCATCTTCCCTCCGCTGTCATCAATAACACCTCATTCCATGCTGATTAAGAACTATTTTTTGACAATCTATCGTGACAGCAACAACTGTCGTTTTTTTTCTTCTGGAGAAGAAACAATGATTTTAGAAGAAGTAAACAAACAAAATATTTTTTAAAAAATACAAGAAAATATTCAGCGTTTTTCGATTTGTTTTTTTGTTATTTTTTTTTATCAAATTTTAAATTTTGTTCTTTTCTGCTAATATTGTTTGGAACAAAATTCACCCGTGTTATTACAACGACTGAATGAAAAACGCTTGTGGTCATAGGGTGCTTTGGGCATCTAATTAATACCTGACCACAGATCTTGATTGAAATTCCGAAATGAAATATTACTATTTTAATATTAACATTCACTCAATGCAAAGCTGGGAAGGCACTCAAGGTAGAGTGTCACTGTTAAAACACTAATGAGTCGTATGATATGAATGAATGAGGAAGTGAAGACTATGAAGATAAGAAGGATAGATTATGTTTGACCCTTGACTTGAAGTGCTTAAGACTGCAGTGATCTGGTTATCACTAACGCAGGAGTCTGTTTAGCAAAATGTTTTAGCACTTGTTAATCTCATTTTCACTATATATATATATATATATATATATATATATATATATATATATATATATATATATATATATATATATATATATATAGGTGGATTTTCTATGTTTATATTCCAGCTTTTCGATTTTTAATTGCGTTGTATGTTAGTTTTCTACTCAGCATATTTTGAACACTATTTTTGTCCCAGTGTTTCTTCAAAATTTTTTTTCAATTAGCCCATCTTGCAAGCCAATGGCCTTAAGGCAGCTAAGTAGATTTGTATATTAGACTGTTATATTAGACTTGCTAGATATTGAATACTACTAGCAAGACTGACATGAGTTAAGTGTTGTGCCTTGTCAGACTCCACATCGCAACAGTTGGTGATGAGGATGATTCACTATTTATTATAACAGTGGTGGACACAGTTTCGGTGTGTTTTTTAACTTTTGAATTCAGTACGTCGAAAACAAAATGCTGCCGAATAAAACAAAAAATGGTCGAAAACAAGAAAAATCCGATTCCCAGAAATACTTCAAACCTGGCGAATAAGTATTCTTTCGAACACTCAAAAAGGGAAAGAAGTTCTAGGAAGATAGCTCTGGAAACCACACCCTCTAGTAAAAGAAACTGCCTACAGAAATGTTGGAAGCTACCCCCACACACAAAAAAGTATAACTTCCATAGGAAGTAATTCTCAAAAGGGGAGATATTGCGGTAAGAGTCAAGCGGTTTTGTACCCTCCTTACTATCCTGAATAAACTCATCCATTCACGATAAGTAGTCCTGGGTAATTGTCTAGCGAATATAAGAAGATTATTCGATTGTAGTGACTTGTCTAGCTGAGTATGGCATATTACTATCATGACTGGCACGGTCGATTTAAATCTTTTATCTTGCCAGACCCCACATCACAAAAATTTATATGGATAGGAAAAAAAGAGAAAATTTTTAAGTGACTAGTTTAATGTGTATGGATGAGCCACGTTGTTAGGATGAAAATAAGTAGTCGGCAGTTCCGGAGTGTCACCTCGGAGGAAGACTGCAAATTGTCTTGTATCTACTGCATTCTATGGATGAGAGAAAGACATAGACAGACGGAGAGTGAGAGGCAGCGGGAGAAATTTATGTCCATTCTAACAAAAGATCGAAAGGTGAAAACAATGTGCAGCACTTGCGGGAAACTTTTTTTTGCAGTGATCAGTCTACAAAGATTGTACATTGCAATTTTTGCAACAATTCATGGAAATATATTGTAGCTACTTTTGAGGAATAAAACTTTTCTATGTCTATGTTTCTAAGATGAAGTATTGTAATAATTTACATTATTTACATTGTTCGGACTGTTGTCCTCGCCTTTATTGTCGTGTTCACGACGTTTCGTACGATGTATGCCCCGGCCTTCTTCAGTTGATTAGATTTTCGAACTGAACCCTTTATTACATCCACCAGGGTAGATTTTTCTAGTTATGCGTGTGAGTTCAATACTTGGCTACGGCAGTGGTGAACAAAAAACTTGAAGAGTTAATAATGTAAAAAAACAAAACTTTTCACTATTATTTCATTGGTGTGTTTCACATACAATTTACAACATATGTTTATGCAACAATTTTATCATAGTTTTCATTTCAATGAATAATTATAATCTTCTTTTTCTACTCCTCCTCATTCTTCTTCTTCTTCTTCTTCTCCTCCTCCTCATCCTTCTTCTTCTCCTTCTTCTTCTTCTTCTGCTCCTCCTCCTTCTTCTTCTCCTTCTTCTTTTTCTTCTTCTTCTTCTTCTTCGATATGTCGTGTCCCTTCAGGACGTTGGTCATCAAGGCTCTCCACTATTACCCGTCCTTTGTAGCTCTTAGTAAATTTTGCTTTTTTTTAAACACTCTTAACTACTCTTCTGCTAGCCATATACACAAACTCGTTAGACAGGTTATGCGTTGATTTTCTCTGCCCCCCCCACTTGCATTCAATGTCATATGAGTGTCAAATTTTCGAAGCCTTCTTTCATCATTATGTGCCCCAGAAATTTCAACCGTATCTCTCTGATGTTAAGTATAAGTGACTTTTTTGCTTCCGCTTTCTCTAAAACTTCGTCGTTTCTCACATATTCCGTCCATGTCATTTCTAGCATCCTTCTGTAGAACCGCATTTCTTTTGCCGGGCGTCTTTTCTTCATCTGTGCGGAGATGGCCCAGCATCCACTGCCATATAGGAGGACTGATACTACGCAATATTTTAGTACGCTTTTCTAACGAAATTTTCCTGTTTCTAAATGCTTTAAGCAAAGAATATTTGGCTGTTCGTTATTCCATGAATTCTTGTCAACGTTCCTCCGCCATTAGTTAAAGATATATGCAAACAAGATATGATCAGTATAGGATAAATATTTCGGAGATACCTTGAAAGAATTACATAGATTTCCATATGTACAGATGCAAGTTTGAGCAAAATAACAGTCACAAAACCTAACATGGGTTTACATGAGAAGCGTGTAACTAAAGTATTTTAAATGAGTTCCACTCTTCAGAGCTACCGGGTCAGAAGTAAACTTCAGTCAGATGAGAACATGTCAATTACCGTTAGTATACAGCCCTAGGCAGCTGTGACGTTGAATATAAAAGCGAAACTGTCCACTTTTTAAAAGTAATTCTTTAACCATATCTTATGTCAGGTCGTTCTACGATTGCTACTGGTATCTTGTAAACCGGTACTCCCTGCGGCATGGTCGAGTCGTGCTAGAACATAAGGAATTTGAAGGAATCAGCACATATGCTATTCTCGGATAATATTTTCAGTAGGCCTTGTATAGAGTAGAAGATCATATGAGAATCTTTGTTTTAGAAAACTAACAAACGTCAGGTTAATATTGGCGGCCATAATCTTAACAACATAAGATACACTACGTTGTTAGCAGACACAGAAAAGAGATTATAGGAACTCCCACCGAAGACAGTGAAGGAAAGCGACAAGAAAGGACTAAACATTAATTGTAAAAGGACAAAATGCATGGATGTCAGCAGAAAGAGCAGTGTAAAAATGAAAATACATGTGAATTTTCTCTTAACAAAGGGCTGAGGATGCGACATCGAAACCCGATAGGATAGCGAAAGATGCCTTTCAAAAGCTAAGTAAAATATTAAACGGAATCAGAAACTGTCACCGTGAATTGAATAAAGTGTTTCTTTCAAAATTCAGAAAAATAATCCAGATATGACAGCACCTGAAAAATGCCGGAAGTCACCACATCTGAAATGTAGTGACAATTGAAATAAATATGAAGATACCAGTTCTAATAAATTAATATATAATATAAATTAATATATAATATATAATAGTGATCATTTCTCATGCGATAAATTAAAACAGAAATTAATGATATCTGTTAAAATACGAATGGTTGTTTTTGTGAGTTATACATTTCAACGATTTAGCTCTTAACTACGATTATTGGCATTAATGCCACAAGACGCATGTGTGCGACTTGCGGCATTTTGTTTGTGGCCGTCTATTCCACGGTTTTATTAAAAGGATGTACGAGGGTCATTCAATAAATAAGGTGATTTTTTCGGTATAAAGACTTATAATACAGATAGAAGCTTACTTTTTTTTCTTTTTTTTTAACGTAGTCTCCCAGCACTGTCACACACTTTTCCCATCTGTGCACAAGCTTCTGTATTCCCTCGGTGTAAAAATCTTTGGACTCACAACACTTTTGACTTCATTGTCACTTTTAAACTTCGTGCCTCTCGTGAACGCTTTCAAGGGACCAAACAGGTGAGAGTCTGAAGGGGCAAAGTCTGGGGTGTAAGGGAGATGAGGGAGCAGTTCCCGGCCCAGCTCGTTGATGGTCTGCACCGTTTGGGCTGCTGTGTGAGGCCTTACGTTGTCATGATGCAAGATGGCTCCTTCTGACTGATGACCCCTGCGTTTGTCTCAACAGATAAGCTCAAAGTCCTTAAAATGTCATCTACTGTCACCCTTCTGTCAGACTGAATGAGATCATTGACTGATTCGATCACCTCAGGAGACCTCACTTCTGTAGGCCTCCCAGGCCTTTCTTCATCCTCAACACTGCTCCGTCCTTCTTTAAACAGTTTAGCCCACTTGTAGACGTTTTGTGTCTGAAACATGTGGCACCATACACGGTTGACATTCTCCTATGAATTTCAACTGCTTTGCACCCTTCAGCAACCAAAAACTTGATAACTGACAGCTGTTCAATCCTGGAGCATGCTTCTTGGTCGGCCATCTTTGTTAATCGCCAAAACTCTCAAAGTTTTTCTAATCTGCAAAAGAAATTAAATCCATGTGAAAAAGAAGTAAAACAAAAAAAAATAAAAAAGAGTAAGCTTCTATCTGTATTAGAAGTCCTTATACCGAAAGATTCAACTTATTTATTGAATGACCCTCGTATTTTTCATAAAATTCTGCTTATGCTTCGTGTCATTTCTTTACATATAAACATTTTTGAAATGTTCTCGGTTTATTTAATAATTCGATTTATAGTTCATTTCCTGCTAAAATGAATAAATGGCTAAATGAAATAAAACATCATAACACACAAATGTGTCACTTTGCAAAAAACATGGCAAAAAGCATGACAAAAAAAATGGCAAAAAGCATGACAAAAAAAATGGCAAAAAGCATGACAAAAAAAAACATGGCAAAAAAACTCGGCAAAAAATAACAATAAGCTCACCCAGTCCCAAGGACATAGATTAATAGGAATTTCTATTGTTATTATATTTTATTTCATTTCCGAAAATAATGTATCAATTTCTAATGTTAACGTTTAAAAAACAGATGGCATTATGTAATTATCCAAGCTAACAATGAATGCGTTAATAACTTAATGCTATTTACGTAAAGAAAACCGATGTTGTCTTTTATAGAAACTTCTAATTGTAACTCTAGCAAAACAGAATTACTGACGTAATTATAAAAAAATCACTAATTAAATTAACTGGTCCGCTCGCGAAAAATATGAAATATTTTTTTTCGAACAATGTTTGTAGATTAGTATTCATCAAACTAAGATAATTTTGAGAATAAAAAAAATATTAATTTTTAATTGTTTTAAAGTTGTGGGGTCAGGTCAAATACTGTGTCAAATAGATCGCTGGCATCGGGAAACGCTGTTTGTATTTTGTATTTATTTACAAATGTCAAGTTTCAAACTGTGCTTACGACATTTATAACTGCGTAGTTTGATGACATTGATAACTACGGAATATTATACAGTCATCAACGACTTTAGCTAAATTTCAAAATTCGAAAAACATATATATATATAGGCGGGGGAGTGTCGAGGCGTGTTTCTTCGTGTGGGGCCAGGATATACAATCAGAGGGGGATGGCAACCCCACAGAGGTCGGCGCATTTTGGAAGCACGGGCACCCCACATTTAATGTCTGCGGACGACGTCTGGACTCTTAGCCAGCCCGAGGGCTGTTACCGGCGGGACCCTATGGGAGCGGGCCCAGCACCATACTTTCGCTCCTGAAAAATTAATTTCGGTTGAGCTCTTTGGTGAGGTTTGAGTTTGTAAACAGTGACTATTTAAGCTAATATAGCATGACTCTTCGGCAGAATTGAGTCACTGTCAGTCACTGTGTGTTTATCTAAATCTAAAAATAAACACGCTAAAATTCACCTTCATCCCTGCCGGACGTCTAGCCACAATGATGAGCTGTGAAACAGCGAAACAGTCTGTATGGGGATGACAAATATATATATATATATATATATATATATATATATATATATATATATATATATATATTTAGATTATGACAAATGCCGTGAATTTTTTAAAAAATCATTTCACTCCAAGCAAAGGAATAAATCCACTAAGGCGAAAGCGGTTACTGAGTGTGAAATAAAAAAGGAAAAAGAAAAATTCGTCCATGCATTGAATATTGCTGCCACATCTCGTCTGGTACTTCTGCTATGTATTTAGAGCTTCTTGGTAAAATATATGGAAGAATCTTCAATATTATTGTTCTTGTTCTGGCATATCAGTTCCAGTCATTTTATCACCGGACTAAAATAGTGCCTTTTCAATATACACTTTTATGTTAATTGTTCTAATGACCTTTCCTATACGGGGTTCATTTTTAAATGTTAATTTATTAAGAGATAAATTGTACATATGGGGACTAGTTAAAACTTCATACATACTTTGAGGTATTATGGTGGCTGTAGTAATATGGTAAGTAAGAATAGTGTAAAGAATACTGTGGTATGTTTGGGTCAGCAACTGTGGCTAGCTAAGACGTTTAAGATAAGACAGATTGAAGACCAGTCTTCACATATCCCTCCTTTTGGCCTTGTGTTGTGGTGTCCTTCCTCTAAAGAGTCTATGTTGGACTCTTCCGCCTACTATAAGATTAGTAGGAAAGAAGGCCTTGGAGGAACAGTCGACCAGATTGTTAATTTCTGTCGAACTCCTCAAAGTTTCGTCCGGGGAGGTAAACAGGCCCTGAACCCGTTTGTACGGATTCTTAGTGAATATATAAGGAAAATCCACGGTAAACTCGGCCTTGTGCCGCATGCATCTTTTGTGGGGGGGGGGGCTGTTAAATATTAACAGTCGAATAGATTGAATGCTGGGCCAATCGACACACATTCACTAGTCGTGTAATACTCTTCTTTTGTACTTTCTGTTTAATATATGATATATCTGCAGAACTTGCTTTGTTATTTCTTTAACCAGTTTTTTGATCACACCTTGTGCCACATTTTTGTATTTTCAAAATAAATTTTACTTTCTTCTATGGTACCTAGACTTCATGAATTTAATTGCAGTACTAGATTGACGGGAAGACATCGTCTATTTACAGTTGAAATGCCTAGATTTAACCGTAAGTTCTATGCTAACAGTTTCTTCTCCCTCATTTCTCGCTTATGAAATTCTCTTCTGGTTTCTTGATTTCCAGTCAAGTTTGATCTCCAAATATTTAAAAGCAATGTCTATCATTATCTTCTTTCATCTTAAATCCCATTCTTTTATCGTTCTCTCGCGTTAATAATGTGTTTCTTATATTTTCTAGCACTCACTAATTACATTGCCTCTTAGCAGCTTTATTGCCTTCCTTGGGGTGAAATTATTAACAAAAACATCCAGCCAATAGGTTCAGAGTTCTTTAGGTTTCATGTGATATGGGCACAGAAAACCTACCAGGGTGCTCCTGTAAACATTATTATACAGAACACAGATTGCGACGGGTAATCCTGATGTCGCTAATTAAAACCTGGAGGATTAGCAACGTATATTGATGAATCACGATTTCAATTGTTTCGGGCTGTATGGTGGATGTGTTGCGCATATTTCATAAAGCCACAATAAATAGGTCACTGTTTAGGTTTATGAAACTTTCGTGATGTTCATTTTTCATAGGTGGGTTCTGCTTTTCCTTCTAAATATGACAGGGATTGATGACCTCAACATTAGACCGCTACATGCTTGGACTCCATGTACGCCAACAATACCCTCAGTAACACATTGCGTCTTATTGGCTCGCTTGGAGTGAAATGATTAAAAAAAGAGAAAAAAGAAAAACATTAGAAAACGATTGTATGCAACTGACAGTTTAGATATTTCTGAACGTGTTTGGCGCCATGCATGGCATCCATATGAAAGCCCCGATCTGATGAGGATATTTAAGAACATGACTCATGCCTTCAGGTTAATGTTTTAGTTTTGTAGCAATTTCCGGTGTTGGGCGAAACTAACCCTATAACAGCCTGTTCTATGTTAAATTCCCATGTCTCCTATACTAAATTTCTGATAACTGATCTGTACATGGAAGAATCTAACCTGTTTAGTATTTACTAATTCCATATGCGGAAGAAAATTAAAAAAAATAAAATCGATTTGAAAATAAGAAATCAACTATATAAATATCGTCGTTATCTAATTTTCAGGGCGTTTGAGATAAGTATATGTACGAGGGCTGTCTGAAACGTAAAGGGACTGGTGTCATAAAGAATTTCTTTCAATTGCAAACAAGTAACTATTAGGTTGGTGCAAAAATAATGTCGTTTTCCCACATATGTTACTTTTATATATAACGACATTATTTTTGCACCAACCTAATACATCTACCACCCACACTCCTACTCATAAGTCTCCAGGTGTAGGCTGGGCCTTCACAGCCATCTCCGCCACCATCACTAGAGAGAAGAAAGGGAATAAGGAGAGTGTATGAAGATCCCTATGATCAGGTGCAAGCTGATGTTGATGACAACAGCTTTCCAAATTTTTACTATTAGGTTGGTGCAAAAATAATGTCGTTTTCTCACATATGTTACTTTTATATATAACGGCATTATTTTTGCACCAACCTAATATTTATTTATTTTCACCTACCGGTCTTAATAGTTGAAAAATCTTAATAAGATTTAATTTAATAACTGTAAATTTGGGCAGCAATCGCTCTTTTATAAGTATTTCATTAGAAAGGACTGACAATTACACAATTACAAATACCCAATTATTAAATTATTAGATTGGTGCAAAAATAATGTCGTTTTCTCACGTATGTTACTATTATATATAACGACATTATTTTTGCACCAACCTAATACATGGTTTCTCTTCTCGTTCAAATTAATCCCCTTTCGAGTCTAATTCACTTTTATACCCTTCTCTGCCACTTTCTATCTACTGCTGGAAGAATTCTGGAAGGGCTCGATTCAAAACAGTAAATGAAAATATTACAATTATTTTCTTTTTTAAATAATGATTCCATTGCGACACAGAAAATTTCCATGTTTCAAAACTGAAACTAAATTTATAAATTTAATTATAAAAATAAAACTTCAAATTCATAGTCTGGTTCCATTGTCAAGCGATGCTAAACTTAAGCTGACTTTGTAAGCAACATATATTGGATAATTAAGCTGTCTAGGGAAATTAAAACCCAAAGACCCCCTAAATTGAAATAGATTTTCTTTAACCTGAAGAATTCATGATATCAATATTGTCTACGGTTATAAAATAAGTACATTTCTTTAAAAATTTATTCCTAATATCGCATGAAAATAATTTAATTTTTATTATTGAATTTATGAATTTAGTTTCAGTTTTGAAACATGGAAATTTTGTGTCGTGATGGAATCATATTTTTAAAAAGAAAATAATTATGATATTTTCATTTACTGTTTTGTATCGAGCACTGTTCTTTTTTAATAAAATAACTATTGAAAACACAGGATTATAAACTTTACTATTCTTTTTAATTATATATATATATATATATACATATAAACATATATATATATATATATATATATATATATATATATATATATGTGTGTGTGTGTGTGTGTGTGTGTATTCAAACGTGTTCCAGCGAACATAAGGTATGCCCATTAGTGCAGCCCCTATATATATATATATATATATATATATATATATATATATATATATATATATATAGTATGGTAATGAGGGGAAGGATTTGGTAATCGGTGTGGATAATTCCAAAGAGGATGTAAACCAGAGAGCTCAATGTAACAACACACCAAATATTATTTAAATAATTAAGAAAGAGATAACCTTAAGGTCCCATGACTATAATTTATTTCCCAAGAAAAAATATATATCTGGTTCCTCAGGTAACTAGAAATGTGACCGGAGGAACCAGAACAGAAAAACATTTTTTCTAAGGAAATAAATTATAGTCATGGAAGCTTAAGGATGTCTCTTTCTTAATTATTTAATATATATATATATATATATATATATATATATATATATATATATATATATATATATATATATATATGCAAATAAAAAGCAATTAGTTATATGTTCTCTTCATTCATCACTTTATATCTGCTTACTTATATTTCTTAGGACATATATTGTTGCAGATTCGTAGATGAGGCGCAGAATAAGATTTAGCTTAGCCTATAAATAAATATGCACATGATTATGTATTACCTTCAAACAGTTTTTCTATAATACGTGTATATACATATTTTGATGCGAGGATTTATTTATATATTAGAAGAAAATATTAAAAAATATGCAAATAATATCGTTATTTTTTTCTTCTTCTCCCCAAATTGACGCTTCAAGGTAGGAAAAGATATAAAATGTGTCAAAATAACTTATATGTCATTCGTGATGCGCGAAGCGGTGTTCGCGGAAAACATATGCAATGGAGTTTAAACTGAAAAATATTGCCTGAAGACAAGTTTGTTCTTTTTTTTTCTTACTTAATTTTTTTATTTTATATTATAAAAAAGTATGTTCCTTGTCAGGCATGCTCTTGACATATCGACAGCGCTTTCTTTTATTACGATTTGTTGAATCTTTCACTCCCGTTGTTTCTGGAAACCACTGCTTAAGTGACAACAAGATTCTCCAATATTCACAATACTTACATCGGGTCTTTTACTATCTCAACGTTTCGGTCGTTGTTCCTACCGGCTTTCATCAGATGCTTGTCAATCCCGGTAACGCTCAGGGAATTTCGAAATGAACCTTTTAACGCATCCACAATTGTTCTCGTTCCGACGCTAGTGGCTAGGAAGATGCTTGTCTAATTCTTATTTTAAGACACTTTTTATCTGTATATGTTCTTTTTATAGTTACAAATATTTAAGTAAATGCTCTGTTTATAATAAACAGTATTAACGCCATTTACCAGCCTGAATGTCCGAGAAATTTTCATAGAAAATATGCGTCCTCTGACAGGAATCGAACCTGTATCCTATACGGCACCTTCACCTGACGTGCCTTAACCGATTGGGCCACAGAGGAGCGTTCGGCTAGCAAGGTCGATTTTACTGTTTTTAAACTACAATTCTCCATGATTTTCTCTCGTTCATTCATATCTGCTCAATGTGTATCCAAATGTAAACAAATGACGTCATACATTATAAAATGGACAAAGTCCGACAATTATTTAAGACATTTTTTATGTTTACGCGTTTTTTTTTTTAAGATACAAATATTTAAGTAAATGCTCCGTTTATAATAAACAGTATTAACGACGTTTACCGGCCTGTAAATACTGTTAATACTGTTTATTATAAACAGAGCATTTACTTAAATATTTGTACCTGCATACAAAAACTGGCACATTCTTTTTCGCAAAAGATATAATGGTCAAACATTGAACAAATCATTTGAAAATCTTATTTGATTATATACATGTTAAATTTCTGTCAGGAAATTGTATTTACGATAATTTATGTTTTCAATTATCCAGAATTTTAAAATATCTGAATATGTTTTCTACCAATCTCCCTAGGTTGACGGGCATTCGAGGAAGAATTGTACATCAAAGAATTGTATGGATAGCAATGGATGTTGTGAAATCATCTTGTAAATATGAGATAAATCCAGAATCTTTTCTTTGGTTCCCTTCTGACTGTTCAGGCGCTATTGCCCACTTGAATCTTGTCCTTTGTATGATGATATACTACATATACTACATCCGGCAGCAAGGCCTCTCATTGGGAGGTTTTGAGTGACGTAAAACCACCTCTTAATTGCTGTAGTTCCCAGGCTCGCCCAGACCCGGGATAGTAGCAGCTGATAGGGTCCGAGTTATGGGGAAATATTTACTCCCTCCCCACCAAACTTGGTTTAAAACACTATGAAAGTGTACAAAATATATTTTTATAGTAAAAGAAAACAGCAATACATTTTTTTTTAAATCACCAATACATTTGACTCTCGACAAAAAACACTCTTTACACTCTTTATGAAACTTGATCTACAAACTGATTTCTTACAAAAAAATACATATTCTATTTATCCAAACCTATCCTAAAAATTTTGTCGGCATGAAATAACCCGATGCACCACTGATATGCTGTAAAACAAAATAAATAAACCAATAAAACCAGACTCTCGACAAAAAACCCCTCTTTTTAAAAATACTTCAGGGAAACTTGACCTGCAGACTGATTTCTTACAAAGAATACATATTATATTCATAGAAACCTATCCTAAAAATCTTCACGGCATGAAATAACCCATTGAGGTTGATATGCCGCAAAACCAAACCAAATCACTTGAATCTCTTTTTTTTCTAGTTAAACCAACGTGATAGCTCTAATCACAACAGACGTCTCTTTGTATTTGGTTGGAATAATGACAAATGTGTCCCCAAAGATGATAAGTCGCTGCTTGCTGATAGAGTGAGGTATAGAGTAGCCATTCACAAGTTTTGTTTACTTGAATACTGGCATCTATGTAAGAGTGTGTTAAAATAGGTATGTTCGCAAATCATTCTTTCTTCAATGAATGTGAAACACCGCTATATTCTGGCGATAAAATGGATGCATTGCTTGTAGATTCTCTTCCATTGAAGGCAAACGGGACAAATTGAAGCAGCGCATAACATACTTAACAAGTGTGTGTAAATGGTCGACAGAACACGGATTAGGTGATATAGCAAAAATACAAAATTTGCTAACGGCTACAAAGGACAAGAAGTTGTGGAGAACTATGCTCGCTCACATCTTGAATGAACATGGTACATAGAAGATGAAGAAGAGCCACTTGTTGAGTTTTGATTTTCTCAGTTTACAGTATTTTGCGATGAACACTGCCGTTGAACCCATCTCTGCCCGTTCTCCTACATACTGCATCCAAATAAAGGCCAACCAAATATAGAATTGATGAAATCTAGTTCTTTGAACCGCCTAAAGAAGTTGAAACAGATGTATAACAAATTTAGAACTAATTCTTGAGACAACTTACATAAATCAGGCACAGGAAACTGGTTGAGGTCTCGCAACCTAAGCAAAACTAATATCTGTCTCTATTTCTTACATAAAGTATTGTAACTATTTGCAACATTTACATCATTTGGACTGTTGTCCTCATCTTTATTGCCATATTCACAACATTTCGGCCATTTTATGCTCCGGCCTTCTTCAAAATCTATCCATATTTCTGACATGATGTACTGCAACGATTTAGATCTTTTGGACTGATATCCTTATCTTTATTACCATATTCACTGGATTTTGGCCGTTCTATACTCTGGTCTTCTTCAGGATCCGTCCATATTTCTGACATTAGATATTGTAACTATTTACACTATTGGTATGACAACAGCAGAAGGACCAACATCTTGAGGTATGTCCCAATCGTCATAAATACGTTGGACACTATTGTAAGTGGTGGTAATATGCTGTCCAAGTAGTCCACCACTAGCAGTGGTTTACCTACTTCACGCCGCTGGCGAGTATTGTATTTTGTTGATGTTATAAAGATTACCATTTCATTTCAAACCTCCTTTTTAGTTATTCCTCATTCAGTTACCATTTCATTTCAAACCTCCTTTTTAGTTATTCCTCATTCAGTATGACACGTTGAATTAAAGCAGTCTATCCCCGTGGATTACATAAAATTTAGGTTCGAAATTCCAACGTATATCGCCTGATGAACGCTTGGGTGTACAACAGCCAAAACGTCATGAATATTGCATTAAAGATGAAATGGTTACAGAGAGAAGAAATTGATAGAAATGACTGGCTATAGGGAGGATAGAGGAAAGAACAAAAGATGACCGCGATACAAGAAGTTAGAAGATGGCGGTTGGGGGCAAGCGGTACATATTATGTCGATATGTAGGACAGATAACGGTTGAAGGGAAGTTAATTTTATTTTAGTTATCGGGGAAGCATAATCTCGGGAGTCCGTTCTACATCTGGTTGATCTGACTGTGCAGGTCCTAACTGTGAAGATCTGGACTGTTGGAGTCAAGGAATGGTGTTGTCGCGAATATCTGCCATAAAAGAGCGATAGAATAAAGAAGGGTTTAAATGCTCTGTCTGTGAGAAAGGGTCGAACATTGGAAAGTGAGGATTGGGCAGCTGCGCCCCAGTGTTGGAGCATGTCAAAAGGAGTCAGGTACGTGCATTTTTGCAGCACCTTCAGCGATGGGTCGGATGTACGAAATCTTCTTTGATGTCTGGAGTGAGCTTGAGTCCCAAAGAGTCAGCTTCAGAATACAACCTTTCCTCATATCTGGAGAAAACCCAGGGTCTGCCGTGTAATGATGAAATATTACAAGCTTGGTTTTCGGAGGTAATGATTATAACGTAAGTAATGATTATAATGTAAGTACATGCACCATTAAACTGTGAAAGCAAAGAAAAAGAAGAAATCCCCTACCCAGCTTCTGATCATCAACATTTTTTGTGGTTCTCCCATAAACCCCAGTACCATCTGCATATATACCGGGTGTAACAGCAAAATTGTCTAAATGGTGTAACAACAAAATTGTCTAATTTTTAGAATAAGCTCTGAACCGTTGTATCTTAGAAATGATTTAAAATATCTTACAGAAATTCTTCGAGGTTTTTATAAAACTATTGGACTCTTCTTTGAACAATCAGAATATATAATTAGCTCTAAGTTGAAATGATGATCCTGATCCAGTTTTGCTCTCAGCTGTTCTCTCTTTTTTTTAAACGTATTCACTGTTCTCTTGATGGTTCTTGAAGATGGAAGCCAGAGTATGAATGTTGGTTGCATTACTGAAGGACTGAATAATCTTTTTCCTCTCGCCATTGCTCAGGTGGAAAAACAGTGGGGCTGACACAAAATGATTTTAATCTGTTCTCTTTCTAGCTGAATAACTCAAAATGTTTTTCAGTCATTCTTACAACAAATGGTGTCAAGATGGCTAAATGTCTTATCTGAAAACCTGAAAAAAAAGAATCTCAATTACTTTAGTGTTTTTTTAGATATTAAACATTTGATGGGATGTACAATTATCCCCTGCTGTCACACGATTTGGACAATTTTGCTGTTACACCCGGTATATACTAATCATCTGAGAGTGCTCTTCGGCAGATTGGGTATGACCTACGAGAGGGCATTGGAGAAGGACTGCTTTGATCGCATAAGTTTCAGAGAACTGGTCATTAACAACAACCTTCAGGAATCAACCCGACATGAATGGCTTGTTAATCAGCACGATCCACGAGAAACGTCATATCTGGTGTGTTTTTATATCAGACCCCTATGTTACACCTTTTCAAAACCTCTCTCTCCTGATGGATTTATTATCAAATGACATTTACTGTCTCTTAATAATGTCCTTGCATCTGTTAAGCATCTTTCATTATTCCATTGCAGTAATTTATTAAAGGGGCGGGCAAAATTGCTTAATGTAAGAGTCACATAGGTTAAATCACAGACGTTTCTAACCACTTTCGTCCCAGCACATCAACCTCCGACGTCTTACTCTCTAGGTTGAGGTGTCTACTAAGTCTTAACCGAACTTAAGGGAGTGACCGTAGGTCGTCTGAGCATCCGTAGATCATTCGACCGGTCCACTGGTTTAATCCTGCTCCCTGTCCCCGTTGTGTTTGGTTTGATCCAGAAAGCAGAAGTGATGTTCATCCATTCACTGTCGACTGAAGATGAAGACACGGCTGGAGAGTCTGTGAAAAGAAATTTAGAATGCCCCAAAAATATATATATATCTGCAGTAAGCTGAATAAACAACTATTCAATGGTTGAATTGTTAATGTCTTTTATATAGCAGAAAAGAATAGTATAGAAAAGAAACGGGTTACAGAAATGAAAATAATTGACGTAAAAACTCATACACTCATACAGAGAGAGAGACAGAGTGGCTTGTGAATAGCTTGTTGAGAAATCGTCTCAGAACGATATTCGACTTGATTATTGAAGCTTGTTCGACGTTTCCGTTTCCAGTGGTAGTAATAATAGTAGCAGTAGTAGTCTTAGGCGTTGGAGGAGTAATTCGCTTCTTTGTACGTATATCAACAAAATATGTAAGCGGGCGCCTGGTTCCAAACTCTGACGTCACTCCCAATCTCCGACCTCTCTCTCCATCTCGACTGGACTCGACGGCAGACCAGCCAACAACTCACTGCCTCTTCCGTCTGGCCTCTTCCGTCTGTCTTTCTTGTCGGCCTTTCTCGCACGTGGCGGGACGCAGCTACGACGATGTACCGACCGATCGCGGTCTCTCCCGTCTGTCACATTTTCAGCATAACTACGCGTTTATATAGATAAATCTGACTGATCCTAAATCGACCCTTGTTCCACACAAGGTTATCATGAGTGTCGCTGTCAATCCAAAAAAATGTGAGTTCAAAGTTCTCATAGCCTGAGTAAGCTCTATTTCAAATTTTAACCGATCATCATTGTCTTCCTAATGACCCAATTCCAAATGGCCTAGATCAGATTCCCATCAGTAAACACAGTTGTTCTGATCTAATTTCGCTGTTCAAATGTACTCAAATTTCAATTTAAAAAAATATATATATGTGTGTGTTTGTGTGTTTTCCAAACTCTCTCTGTTACATTCCCCCCTACCCATCTGTCATTTACTAGTAAATGAAACACGAGCTTTCCTATCAACAAAATATGAGAAAACCCAGTCCAACATGTTTCTGACTAGAGTCTACTTAAACATACGTCTCTTCCAGCATGCAGAGTTAGAGTCCTCGTTTCTTTTTAGGGCTCATTATGCCCACTTACATTTTCATTGTCTTTATGATACATATGTACATGCAACTTCCGGTTAAAGTTCACTGTTGTGGTGACCTCGTGCAGTAGACCCTTTTCACATAGATCACTAGTTCTCATGTTCTTTCCTTTTTTCTTTTTTTTTTCAATTATGTGAGTTCTCACCACTTCTTACTAATTATTTCAGTCTCATTATAATTTTTTTTTTAAATTTCGATTTATTTCGTAAATCTGTCCCTCCGATTTTGTCTCGCCTTCACAACAGGCTTTGTCGAATCATTTGTTGGTTAAAGTACATCCACGACAATTGTGTACTCTTTTTCAATATCAGTTAGGGGTCCCAATGCACTCTGGTCGGACCTACCTTAGTAAAGTGCACTAACTAAAATCCCTCCTTCACTCATGCACTCCCGGGCCAGTTTATTCTGCCCGGTCGACAACACCGCACGCCTCTACAACCACCAACAGACTAGCAAGGCCACGACTATCATTAGTATAATTCCCACAGCGGTCGGTCAGGTTATAATAGCAACCAAATTCTCTTTCCAGCCCAAATTCGGCGTACCTATCTTATCTAACAGCGAATTCAACCGTCCAATATCAATCTTATCATTTGGCTTAAACAACGCCGGCATCTTTTCTAGCGACATTTTAGGAATCTCTCTTACAATGGGTTCTCACAATCTCGTCCATCCACTGTCATTCGTTCCTACCAGTACTACCAAAGCCTCATTCTCTTCAAACTTCTCTTCTGCTTGGTAGTAGAGGGGTAAAGAGATAGATGGACCATGAGCTCCACAACCAATGGGTAGCCCTACAAAAAACAAAGAGCGAGTAACTCTTATCGTAGTGGTTG
Source organism: Acanthosepion esculentum (assembly GCA_964036315.1). NCBI lineage: Eukaryota > Metazoa > Mollusca > Cephalopoda > Sepiida > Sepiidae > Acanthosepion > Acanthosepion esculentum. Next base: position 52,844,824 of record OZ038497.1, on the reverse strand, counting down.
GCTTCCCTTCACACACCTCAGATAATTCGATCTCTTCTTGTGTGGCCACCGCCCAAATTCCGTCAGAGACACTGGTTGCTTTAGGTAACATTACACTAGGCAACACCTCTACCTGGCAATGAACTCTAATTCCCTTCTTATTCTTTTTAAATAAATCCAGTACACACAGATTGTGACTACCTGTCACGTAAATTGGACTTACAGACCCACAGGTACCTAAGGCATCATTCTTGCATTTTTCTGCTTCTCCCTTTGTTAATAGCACAAACTCTGTCCTGGCTAGGTTTAGGGCAACAAATTCCGTCTCTACCTTGTACCTAGCCACCGCTCCTATCTTCGGCCTTAGCTTTGGATAGGGAAGGGGAAGATTCATCACCTGGTAAATTTCAAAGGTACTATCTCTGTCCAGTAATGGAACCGGCATTAACACTAGCAATTTGTCATCTTCCAACAAGGTAGTACATCCAAAGGCGCTATAATACTTCCATAACTGCTGGGTGGGGTCTACAGGTAATCTAAGGTGATGGGGTCGTTTGGCTTGTATCTCCAGTCGTACTTCTCTTAGTCGTTCCGGGGTTATTATTCTCGGAGACAGGTGTCCCAGCGAGAGCATGTCTAATTATGCTCTCACATGCTCTAACAACACCGTTAAAGAGGGACTTGTTTGACGTACCTTACTCATTATAGCTAATAATTGAAAATACTTTTGCAAAAAAAAAAAAAACTCTAATTTTTGTAATTCGGTTGTTACAGACGTGGTTACATTTATCACTTCCTTTCTAAAAACCCGTAGGTGAGAAATCAACCAATTGATACTCCCTCTATTCTTAGCCAATTCCAGCCTAGTAACATTGCATAAAGATACGCTCTCTTTAACCGACCGAGCCATTGCTTGTTGTCGCTTTTCTACCGCCTCTAAGTTCCTCTTAATTACTCTCACTTCACTTCGCCTTCGACACGCTTAATGCCTTTCCCATTATAGGTGATACTGCCCTCTTTTGCCTGGTCCGTAACAACTTTATTCCTTTCAAATAGAAACTCATATCCTTCCATTGTCTCTCAAGTATTAGGGATACCTGAGATAAGGAGTATAATATACGGTGGTATTCTGGTGATGATCCTCTCCTAAATACTTCCTCCTAGGTCGTAACAGATTGTCTTTAGGTAAGACTACGTCCCTGCCATATATCAAGTAATAAAGGGACAATTTTGTCGTCTCGTTCATTGAGAATCTCACAGATGCTAACGCTTGGGTCACGAATAAATCCCAATTTTCCCTATTGTCCTCTGTTAGTTTAGCTAACACATCAACGAAGGTCTTATGAAATCTCTCTACCTTAGCGTTACTTTGAGGGTGATATGAAGAGGTGGTTATGTGCTGTATGTTTAATTCTCCCAACGTCTCTCTCATAATCTGATTCACATTCTCCGATCCATTATCGGTAACCAACTGTTCGGGGGCCCCATACCTAGGGAATATTTCGTTCAGTATTATATCTGACACCTTTCGTGCCTTCTTATCCGGTATGGCAAATTCCTCAGGCCAATTTTCAGCCAGTCCACAAAACTCACTATATAAAGATTACCTCTATGTGTTTCTCCATATAGCCCGGAAATATCCATGCTTACTTTCTGAAATGGATAATTCGGAAGATCCGTTTATAATACTGGGGCAACCCTACTCCTTCGACTCTGTACTTGGCATGTTACACATTTTTTTACATGGTTCACGACATCATTAAACAGCTTAGGCCAGTAGTAATTTCTCATTATTAATGCATACGTCTTATCAATTCGCAGGTGTCCTAACCTCCTATGGCACTGGTCTAGAATTTCAGCTCTCAACTTCTCAGGTATCACCATATTTAAACATACTTCCTCATCTCTACCTGAAAGGTAATACAACACTCCCTCGTGCACCATATATTTGGAGGTACGCCCTGCCTCTACTCTGGACCTGATAGTTGCTATCTCGCTATACTCTTGACTTTGCCTAATAATCTCTCTCCAGTGGGGTCGCAAACAATCTCCGTTTCCCTCGTTTCCTGATCTTCCCAACTAAATCTCTCCTTCAACGCCTGCGAATTGATCACATTAATTTGGAATGCTTTATCATCCACACCCGGCTCCAACCTGACAGATTCGTTCTCTAATTGCTTCGGAATCCTCTTCCATGCTAAATATTCTATTCTGCAATTATACCCACTTAACTTCAATGTCCACTGTTGTATCTTCATTTCAACTGTCTCTGCCTGTCCCAGTTCCTTATCAGTAATGGCTATTACCTCCCGATTACCGTTCAGCAACCCCCTCAATTTCCTCCTATAACGCTCAGGAGATGTTATATCTTCATCCCTTATTTCATCGCTACCTGTTTGATTCCCAGGCCTATTCTCATTCCATACTCTCACCTGTTCGACTTCTCTCACTGGGCACGCCTGTGCCAGCTCCTCTCCCTGCTTTACTTTAATAGTTCTATTGGCAGTATTAGTTAACAGTAAGGGAACGGTCCCCGAACTTTTCACCAACCAATCACACACGGCTATTTCCTCCTTCACTATTATCATACCTATCAGTAGGGACTACTTGGTGCAGGTCACTGCTCAGCACTCCTTCTGTTATAATCTTGCTCTTCCCAGATACAGTAGTCCTAGGGGGAATCTTTATAGCTGTCTGGGCCACCACTGGCAATTGTTCATAATTATCCTCTCCCAACAGTATCCCTACCCCGTTCAATGTTAAGGTGGCGGGGTCGAAACGGATCACTGCCTTATTCTGCCTAAGCCAGTCACTCCCCAAAATTAGCTCACCACACAAGTCAGGTGCCACGTAAACCTTACGTTTACATCTGGTTCTTGCCAACTGGAAAGGTAACCACGTCATACCCTCTATCTTCATTCTGCTACAATCAGCCTGACTTATTAGTAGATAGATGGGACTAAGCTTCGTTTTCAGTCCCAACTGTCTAAAAACATTGGAGCTAACCAGTGACACTGAAGCTCCAGTATCGACAAGGGCCTTCGCATTCTTGTCTCCCAGCAACACACTACAGGTGAAGTCTGGCCCTTCCTTCAGCAAACGGTATACCTGTGCTTTTCTCCTTCCCGTACGTTCTCTTCCTTTCACCGCTTTCTCGACAACCGAGACGTAGGAGTCGGTGACAGGAGTTCAACTTTTTCTAGGGGCTCCCATTTCTGTTTAGGGGCCCTCATGGGTGGAGTAGAGCTCGGATGACTCTCTTTTCTCCGACTAGCAACCCATTTCTCCCCTCTATTCGAGTTAGTTGTTCCATTGGGTGTGGCCCATCTTTCTCCTGCGAAGACAGGTTCGTCTCAGCTGACCCTCCTCCAAAGCGCCAACACCTTCACCCCTTACAACTTGCCGAAAAGTGCCCGACCACACCACATGTCCAGCATCTCAGAGCTCTTACTTGCACTGGGGCCACCCTGCCTCTTACTTCGTCACGGGTGACCCATCGGTGTTTCCCGGACCCTTTTCCTTCTCGGTAGGGGGCACCAGCGTATTAACTAGCTTTATCCCCAGTTTACGGTCTCCCTCTGCCGTACACCACCGAGCCTTGTGCCCGAACTCGCCACAAGTCGTGTAGTTCGGCTCCCAAAACCTTGGGTCGCCTCCATAGTTTGTCGGACAGTCGCGAGCCCGATGCCCACCATACTTGCAAGTCCAGTACACCAGCCCATATTGGCCGGTTGTGGGCTTGGGAAACCCATAACGTAGATCGTAGGCTCTCGTATTGGGAACTGCATCAGCCTCCCAGTCCTCTTCCACCTCTTCTTTCGGGTCCCGTATGTGGATCCGCTCCCGATCCTTCTTTTTCACCCTTACGTTGGCCCAAACTACATTCCGAGATATAACTTCCAAAAAAACTACAATATAAAACACACATCTCTGCCTCTAGTAATTATGTCCAAACATACATCTATATGCATAAAAGCTTAGTGTCATCTACCATGTATTCAATTGTGAAAGCCGAATAACATATATCAATTGTTTATTATTTCAAAGCCCCTTCCCATATAAACCATAAGGAGTTCATATTCCGTTAAACAGAAAAATCAAATCAAACCAATGAAAATTTACACATACGTTTTGTTGTTTTTTACATACAAATTTCTTATATAAATATTAAGAAATGCATGTATGTAATAATATTTATTCATGTAGGCAGTTTTTTAAACTGTTAATTTGTAATCGTTTCAGCAATCCCAAAGCACACATACACACACACTATATATATATATATATATATATATATATATATATATGTGTGTGTGTGTGTGTGTGTGTGTGTGTGTGTATGTGTGTGTGTGTGTCTGTACACTAAATATTTTCAAAATCTTGACAGTTTTAAACATGTGTATTCAAAGTGTACCAACTAACTCTGCACAATTCAACGTCTTGTGTTACACTGCATTAATGTACATGACATGAGTGTGGTCCCCCGTCATCCCCCTTACCCATGACCCCTGTCTTCTGACATTCCTCTGTTACCCTCGCCGGCCAGAATTTTCTTTAATCACTCTGCCCCTCACTGTTCTTCCCTCAGCACTAAAAAACAATGTCTCACTCAGATCTAGCATTAAAATTAGGATTAAAATTCTTAATTATTTTTTTTACTAACCATGAACCTTAAACTTACATTTTAAACAATAAAGTTCAGATATTTGAGAGACGCTAATCATTAAAATTTACGCATACGTTTATGTTACATACACATTTTATTACAATTTTTTATATGAATATTAATAGACTCTTCGGTAAATCGAATTGAGTTTTCTCAGTCACTGTGTGTTTATCTAAAAATAAATACGCTTAAATTCACCTTCTTCTCTGCCGTGAGCCAACAGCTTCAGGGTAAAATTTCCGACTGACGCGAATTCAGCCGCTTTTCGATTCTAGCCAGAGACAACCGGACGTCTAGCCACACTGATGAGCTGTGATACAGCGAAACAGTCTCTCTGTGGATGACAATATATATATATATATATATATATATATTAGCTCCTGAAAAATTAATTTCGGTTGAGCCCTCTGGTTTGAGGTGTGAATTTGTAAACAGTGACCATTTAAGCTAATACTGCACGACTCTTCGACAGAATTGAGTCACTGTCAGTCACTGTGTGTTTATCCGAATCAAAAAAATAATAACGCTAAAATTCGCTTTTATCCCGTACCGTACGCTGACGGCTTAGTGGGAGAAGTTCGGACTGACGCAAATTCAGTCGGGTTTCGATCCTAGTTAGAGGCAACCGTACGTCTAACCACACTGATGAGCTGCGAAACAGCCTGTCTGTGGATGACAAAAATATATATATATATATATATAAATTATATGAATATTAAGAAATACATGCATGCAATGATATTTATTTCTGTGTGCATTTTTTAAAACTGTTAATTTGTTTTGTTTTCACTAACCACAAATTACACATATATACCAAATATTTTTCAATATTTTGACACTTTTAAACAGAATTTGTATCTGAAGTGTAGCAACTAAATCTCTCTGCCTAGTTCAACGTCTTATGTTACATTGCCTTAATCTACATAGTGTGAGTGCGACCCCCTTAATCCCCTTGCACATGACCCCGGTCTTTTGACATTCCCCTGTAACCCTTGCTGACCGGACATTTATTTAATCTCTCTACCTCCCACCATTCATTCTCTCAGCACTAAAGAATAATGCCTCATTTTGATCTAGCGTTAAAACTGGGATTTAAATTCTTAAATATTTTTTTTTACTAACAATGAATATTAAACTTACGTTTAAATTCAATGGGGTCTCAATTCAACCTCGTAAACCTTGAAAAAAATTTTTATTTAGCTTTCATACTAACAGTGATATGAAAAATGAGCTCAGCCAACATATTTCTACAAGCAACATCTTAAAGATCAAAGAGCCACATGTGGGTGGCGAGCCGCGGTTTGGCCAGCTCTGATCTATCCCAACACTACACCGATATTTGAATTTCTATTTGACTGTGATATTCCCGAACGTAGCTCATACATTGGTCTAACATCTATCTATTTATATCCGTTTCTGCAGACGATGAATAAAGCCTTCTTCCAAGTTTTAGACCGAATAAAATTGATGAGATTTGACATGTTCGTCTTTGTTGAAACATTTTGATATATTCTCGTTTAGGCAGAAAATATATATTTAAAAATAAACGAAAAAAATATCGTTTTAGTAAAAATCCTCCACGATTGCTATGCTTATTAGCAATACAAATAATATTCTATATTACTTCCCCAAAAATTGATATTTTAAATAAGAAAACATTAAAAAAAGAGTAATTCTTTTTTTTTTTTTTTTTTTTTTTTTTTAATTGCTCCTTTTGCTTATTTCAAAAAATAATATTCTCACCTTCAAAAACAAAATGTTCATTTAATTGTGCGAATGGAAACATGTCCATGTTGGCTGAAGGTGAGTGTTTTTTTTTCGGGATGGGGGATTAAACCAATCGTTTAATGGAAAAAAGTGAGGGCGTGGCAGTCAAGGATTTAAAAGGTTTCATCCAATCAAACTAGAGAAACATGATCCATTCAATTTCAATACATGTTTTTGTTTAAAGAAAAAAGGCTTTTGCTATTTTTTAGTCTAGTTATTATGCAGCCCAGCTTCAAAAGACATGCAGAATTGCTTTTATTTTATGCTCAGAAGAAAAATTAAATGCAAGTAGAAATTACGTTATCTTTTCCTTGTTCACTTGTTTGTTTATAATGTTTTTTTAACTAAAGAAGACAAGATGTTTTTAAAATGATTATACAAATATTCTACAATTCACTACTGTAAAATAGGAAATTTCCTTTCCTCTACAAAACTTAGAAAATTCTTCGATTTAATTTTCGTGTGTTAAAAAGATATTTCTATGGCTTTATGTTTTGCGCATGCCTGGGAGAATAATTACCTTTTATAAACATTTTTTTCCTGTCGGCTTCTTGACAAAATTCAGAAAAAAAAATTTTTTTTTTAATTTAAAAAAAAATCAGTTCATACACGCAATGAGATTAACTCTCTCTCTCTCTCTCTCTCTCTCTCTCTCGCCCCCTCTCTCTCCCTTTCTATCTATCTCTCACGCTCATTTTAATTGTGGACTGCTAATGGCTACGAACGGGGGTGCTGAAGCAGTTGTGTGAAGGCGGGCATACACATCAACTCTAGAATTGAACTGAATATTTTCAAGCGTGTGTACACTGGACAAAGAGATGCCGTTAGACACAGATACACACCAACACACTTCTATACATACATAGAAACATAGAGATAAAAAGAAATGTCGAAAATTTAAACATACTCATGTATACGCATTCACAAGGACGAATGTAAAAACGTTACAAACATAATAAACCACTTATAAATTGAAGCCTCTAAAGTGAAATTCCAAATTATTACGGGGTATAATAATAATAATAATAATAATAATAATAATAATAATAATAATAATAATGATAAGTTCCTCTCTTTGCTTGAATAAGGTCGGCTGTGTAACGCAGCGTATGAAATGCCAGAAATGTCAGAAAGAGGCCGGCTTCTAAAAATTAATATGACGAAATCCAAGAAACATATCGTGTAACCATACAACACAGTACTGCAAAAATTGTTAACGGACAGACCACTAGAAACATCACAGTAGTAAATAATATCATATATTCAGCAGCTTTGGTAGCTACTGAAAAGCTTAATGTCAAGACAAATAAATGATTAAAGAATAGAGAAAATGATGCCAATTGCAAGGAAAAATTAAAGCGAGAAATTGAGGAAATCAGATTTGAGTTATCGATACTAGAGGAGAGTTCAAGAAATTCAAATATTTCAATACGGAAAAGCAAGAAGATATAAAATTTATATATAAAAGCAATGAATGAAATTCCACCAATGAAGAAAATACATAAAGAGAAACGGCAATTAAAGGCACAGACAACAAGACGATGTGAAAAGTGTTGACAAGAAAGTCGACAAAATAAGATATTTCAAACTGTCATTAGGAAATTTTACAGAGAAACTGAAAATGCAGTTATAGAAGTCAACTATGTTAGGACCAAAAATTAAAACCCAACCTCGACTCGGGAAAAACATGCGAAATAAAGTAAATCTCAAATAAAATAGTAAATGTAAATCAATAGTCATATCAGACATAATTCAAACAATTATGAGGTAGGAACGGAATGAGATGATATAACAATTTTCTTACGTTCATTACTTAAGTAATGATACTATATTTTAATCGAGCTACATGCATTTTCCCATTCGTATTTATACCTGTAAATCGCGACTCCCATGAGAAGTGTAGCAGCCGCCGCCCAAGAAGCATATATTCATCGGATTAAAGTAATAATAATAATAATAATAATAATAATAATAATAATAATAATAATAATAATAATAATGTATCTTTGAAGATATTCGAAAAACTGTCAAAATACAAGGACCTTGAAATAGAAATCTCAAAAATGTGGCACATGGGAACATCAACAATCCCTGTTGTAGTTGGAGCCCTTGAACTGGTTGGAAAAGATTCCAGTAGGCTGATTGAAGGGATCCCTGGAAATGCATGCCTCAAAGAGATACAGAAGATTGTTTTGACAAGTACAGCCCACACTTTACGAATGGCTTTATCTATGTAATTATTTTTTTTTTTTTTTTTTTTTTTGCAGTGGAAAATGTAATGCTGCCATTTCTAACCTTAGGTCCCTGGGCGGGACCCGGTCAAACCTCGTGCCCATCAATCGTTATGTAGTGTAGGGTTATAAGTTGAAGGGTATCCAAAATACTGTAAAATGTTTCAGTAATGATATCGATATGGAATTCGGATTAGATAACTGCGAAAAAGTAACACTAAAGAATTACAGAAACCTACTCAACAGATCTAGATTTTGTCACAAAGATTAGGGAACTGGAACAAGAAAAAGAGTTTAAATGCGTAGGCATCAGAGAAGCAGGTGGAATGCAGCATACACAAATGAAGGAGAAAGTAAGAAAACAATACCACAGGCATGTGTGTCTGGTGTTGAATACCGAGTTAAAGTCACCAAACAGAATATCAGCCATAATCACTTTGGCTGTTCCTACAGTTTCAACATCCTTAACTGGACCGTAGTTGACATTAATCTAATGGGTGTCAAAACGAGAAAGCTTTTCACCTACTACTGCATTCATCATGTTATAAAGTTTAATGTACCGAGTTTTAAGTATAGCTAAAATAACTAATGTGATTTCAGCCATTACTGTAAACCAGTTAGCAAATGTTTTCCGAGAACTGGAAAATCGTATTACCATTTGTATTGCTAATGATGGAGGACATGTGGAAACTTAAATAAAATTTCAATAAAACCTTAAAAAAATATAGATTTACTTCTTTCTAATCCTTTTTACAAATTATTTCTATCGCAAATACAAATAAAGTTATAAATTTTTTAAATTGCACGCGAACTTTATGGACTCCCCGTATGTGTAAGTGATCTGGCTATGGATCTTTTATTTTCATTTTCACTTTGCAATTTAATGGATTCGTGCTCACTTTGCGTCGTTTGGTAAGTTCCAGTATCACTTTTGGTTCGTAGACAATCTGGTATCTTTGAAATGATATATATGCGTTGTAGGTTCAATTTTGCTTTAGTTGTAGATTCATCTATGATTGTTTTCAGTCATAGTGCAACGTTTTTTTGTTGAGTTTTCTTTCATATCAAATATATTTTTGTATTTAGGGTTAAAAGCACTGTGGATAGGCAGGGTGATTTGGGTAGGATTTGAGTTTTAGATAATAATATACTGCCAGTTTTTCTCGTTGGGCTTCAGTGTATAAAGTTTCTATAGGTGATGTTCTCAAAGCACCTAGAGCCGGTCTCAATCCTGCATGCTGCACGGGGTCAAGGGTTTTTAGGTATGACTTATGTGTTAACCCATATATGAAACACCCGGTGACAGAGATAGGACATGTAAGAATTATATGGGACTTTACAAAAATACACACAGAAAGAACAAACAAATCTAATTCCCCAGACAATGTGATCAAAGACCACAAAAGCAGAATGTGTTTTCTTACTGACATGTAATGTACCTGTGATGAATTTCAAAAATATCAATATAGAAGGAACTTTAAGTGGAAATCTCAAACATGTGGCACATGAGGACATCAATAATTTCAGTTGTATTTGCAGCCCTCGGATTTATTGGAAAAGGTTCCGATTGACACAATAAAGTAATTCCTGGTAGACCTTCCCTTAAAGAAATACAAACCATTGTACTCAAAAATACAGTTCACACATTACGAAGAACATATCTATGTAAAATGTATGTAATCTTAGATTTTTATTTATTTATTTATTTATTTTTACCAAAATGATCATTGGAAAATGTCATGAAGCCATTTCTGACCTTAGTTGGGACCAAGAAGGAAATGTGTATACAACAAAAATGAAAGGAAATAATAATAATAATAATAATAATAATAATAATAATAATAATAATAATAATAATAATAAAGATCTTCAAAAGGCTATAAAAGATAGTCAAAAAGCTATAAAAGATCTTCAGAATCTATCAAAATACAAGGACCTTGAAACCGAAATCTCAAAAATGTGGCATATGGGAACCTCAACAATCCATGTTGTAGTTTGAACCCTTGGATTGTTTGGAAAAGTTTCCAGTAGACCAATTGAAGGGATTCCTGGAAGCCCATGCCTTAAAAAAATACAAAAAAATTGTTCTCACGAGCAAGAGCCCACACCTTACTAAGGGCTATATGTATGTAAAATATTTCTTTTATTTATTTTTTTTTCTGCAGTGTAAAATGTAATGCTGCCATTTCTAACCGTAGGTCTCTGGGCGAGACCCGGCAAGAAATGTGTACAAACCAGAAATCAAACGAAATAAAATAATAATAATAATAATAATAATAATAATAATAATAATAATAATAATAAGTTCAACTAGAACTGTCCTACAGTTCAACTAGAACTGTCCTACAAAACTACAACAATTGGCCTCCAAAGATACCTGGAAACTACAGAAGACTGGATGATGATATGTGTCAAGGAACAGGAAAGTAGTAAGCGTCTTTACTCCGTAATAAAGGAAGCCAACAAATTCAAAATGGAGTATCAAATGGGCACAGAAATACAAGTACAACACGGTAAACCGGCTGAAGCTGCAAAATACTTAAAAAAGAAAGCAAAGACAGATGCAACCGATAAGATACAGAAACAATGGCAAGATAAACCGCTTCATGGCCAGTACTCTGCCCGTACCAAACAAACTGACGTAGACAAAAACCGTACCCATCAGTTGCTACGTAGTGCAGGGTTTAAAGCGGAAACTGAAGGTTTTATCCTTGCTACACAGGACCAATGCTTGTTAACTAGGAATTATCAATCACATATACTAAAATACTGTGTTAGCCCAACATGCAGATTCTGTGATAAATATCCATAAACCATTGATCATCTTGTATCAGGTTACACGTTATTGGCACCCACTGAATATAAAACCCGGCATGACAGAGTGGGCCAATACCTGCACTGGAAAAGTTGCAACTTCTACGGGAAGCAAACTGAAATAAACTGGTACCAACACCACCCAAACCCGGTTACGGAGATAGGAACTGTTACCATTCTATGGGACTACACAATAAACACTGAAAGAAAAATCAAAGCCAACCGCCCAGACATTATTATTAAAGATCACAAACAAAAAAATGCCTCCTTATTGATATGGCAGTCCCTGCAGACTGCAATGTATCTTTGAAGATATTCGAAAAGCTGTCAAAATACAAGGACCTTAAAATAGAAATCTCAAAAATGTCTCACATGGGAACATCAACAATCCCAGTTGTAGTTGGAGTCTTAGGATTGGTTGGAAAAGATTCCAGTAGACTAATTGAAGGGATCCATGGAGGTCCATGCCTCAAAGAGATACAAAAAATTATTCTGACAAGTACAGCCCACACTTTACGAATGGTTTTATCTATGTATTTTTTTTTTCAGTGGAAAGTGTCATGATACCATTTCTAACCTTAGGTCCCTGGGCGGGACCCGGAAAGAAATGTGTAAACACCAGATATCAAAGAAAATAAAAACAATAATAATAATAATAATAATAATAATAATAATAATAATAATAATAATAATAATAATAATGTGCACTGGAGTATATGCAAGAAGCACAAAATCTAAACCACGGAGATATGGTAGGACCACTAACTCGACACAGTTACCCAAAATAACGATGTAACTATCCTCTGGGACATGTCAATTCAAACTGGTTGTGAAATAAAAAACAACAGACCTGATATCATCATAAAAGACAAGAAATTCAAGACGTATATGCTTGACATAGCAGTACCGTCTGAGAGAAACATCTCCATGAAAAATATCGAGAAATTGTCCAAATACAAAGACCTGGAGATCGAGATTAACAGGATGTGGGGAATGAAAACTGACACTGTACCAATACTTATCGGAGCTCTGGTCCTCGTGAGAAATGGAATAGGCAAGTGTACTAAAAGTGTCCCAGGTAACATCAAGATAAAAGTTGCCCAGAAGATTGCTCTTCTAGGAACATCCCATATATTGCTATCAATTAATTGACAATTCTCGTACAGGACCTAGGGACCATCGTTTGGAACCGGCTCTACAGAATACAAAACAGGAAGCATAACATACATAAGTGATATTAATAATAATAATGAATTGTTTCTCTCTTTGCGTGAATAACGACGGCTACTTAACGTAGATTATGAAATGGTAATGTTGTACAGTGGGCTCGCTTAATTCAACCGAACGGGGAGTTGTCGTTTTTTAACCCTCTAAAAGATATTCTCACTTATAGAACTATATCAATGTTATCTATACTTTTGTGGGGGTGGAGAAAAAAACTCTTACGTTTCTATTTTTAAAATATGAGTTTTGTTCATTAAATTGCATTTGATGCCGAGTGTTAGTAATTATTTCAACGTATAAAAGGGACCGATTGAAAAGAGAACAATTTTCCTGCAAATAATGTTTCTATATTTTACTGATTCAAATTGTTTTTAATATTTGGGAACTTATACTAAAAAAGAGAAAGAGTTTTGTCCCCGGTAATTGTTGTTATCGTTATTCGAAGTTGGAGGCTGTCAGAGACACAAAAATCAGACACAATATGACTTCTAAAATTTCAGATTTCCGCACATTGGTGATGTATCCAAGTACGTTCCGGAATTATCCATTACTGAAATTTGTTTGTTCAGTTTTATTTCAGCCACTTTAGTAAAGTCTACATAAATGTCGAATGGGGTTTAAATCTGGTGAGTGGCCCACATAGACCATTAGATCTTCCTGGATCCAATATGTGGTTTGTTTTAAGTTATTGAACCAAATCGTCATTGTCGGGAAACAAGTAGAACATACAGGTTGCAAGTAATCTTTTATATCACACGTGATCATTTTCTTTTCTCTCGTGAACATTGTGAAGACTTATAGAACACCCTCCGCACCATTACATTTCTGCTAATAGCTTGTACAATAAAGTAGGACAGATTGATTTTTCACTTCTTTGAGAAAATCGACATTGCAGGCTGGAATTTCACGTGGTAGGATCTGACGGCAAAAATTAAATTCATAGCTTTTACCAATTTTTGAGCATTTAGTTTTAAATACCAACTGAAAAATATACAGAAATAATAACTAATTTCCGCAGGTTTTTGCTCACAGACTTTAACATTTTACTATTTCAACAATGAATCCAAATAAAGTTGATATTTTTTTGTATTAGATACATTAAAAGGAAAATATATTCAAACCAGAATTTTAAGTATCAATCACCACAAGCAAAATGTGCACTTTTTACTGCATTGGATAAGTAAAAACTGTAAAAATTCTTTTAAATATTACTGAAAGACTAATAAGTGAATAAGACTTGTTAGATAGGTTGTTAGCAACATTTACAATAAAATATTTGATACGATTTTAACCCCTGCAGAAAAATATTTGCCTGAGTACAGTGCAATCGGTCATGGAAAATACATGATTTTACCTTAAAAAAAATGTGTATATTGCGAGCCTTTATTTTTTGCGTAAAAAAGCCGATCATAAAAACACGCACTGTACGATAATTCATACAATCCATAATATGCGTTTCTAAATATAATGTATAATATTTGAGCATTTAGTTTTAAATATCGTCTAAAAACCTGTACAGAAATACCTAATTTCATTGGTTTTTGATTAATGCTATTAAGACCAAGCAGCCATCCCTTCCTTTTACAGAGGGAATGCTACGACTTCAAAATTTTACTATTTCAAGAATAAAGCCAAATAAAGTTGATATCTTTTGCATTAGATACATTGAATGGAAAATATATTCAAACCAGAATTCTAATTATGAATCACCACAAGCAAAATATGCATTTTTTATTTACTGCATTCGATAAATAAAAACTGTGTAAATATAAACGATTACAAAAAAAGCTATGGAATGAATAAGATTTGTTGGATCAATTTTAGATCATGTGTTGGATCATAAGTAATAAAAACAACAAAAAATATATAAAAGTGCATATGACACCATAATACTGTTAGGCTCAAGATGTATTAATATTACATTGTTTATTGAAAATCACACTAAAATTACTGCACTGTATAACGTATTACATTACAATATAGCTAAAATGTTCAGTATACTTTCACATTGAAGTAAACGAAGGTCTTATTTTATGGCACAATGATTTAGTAATAATGCGCTTGTCCCATGCATGTTGTCCATATGCAATTCGTAAAGATTCAGTAAATCATAAATTGTATAAGGCTGTGCTTTCACTAATCACCGGAATTAAATTCCAACGCTACAATTTTTAACCTAAATTTAATCTTTAAACTCGTCTCCACAAAAAAAAAACAATAATGATTTGGAAAACAATATTTTATGTCGTTATTTATCATGTCAAATCTCAACTTTCAAATGGAGCGCAATGCCACGGTTTCAAAATCGACCTTCCCTAATGTACAATTTTTAATGGATATAATGTTACTGACAGACTGTATCCATGAACTTACGCGACCATCATACATGAACTTGACTGTCTGCTTGAAAGCTTTGGAAACATGGTTTGTTGTGCCCTTGCACCCTAATAGATCTGAATAGAGAAAGAGAAAGAGTGCGATGTATCTAATCAATTGGCTATGAAGGACTTTGATCTTTATTACTTAACATTTTATTCACTCCAATATTTCGTCGTCCTGGGTATGACGATAAACTACATCCGCGTCCTGGGTAAGACAATAAACTACGTCCAACAGCAAGGCCTCTGATTAGGAGGTTTTGAGGAACGTAGAACCACCTCTTAATTGATGGTGTTCCCAGATCCACCCTGACCCGGGGTGGTAGCACCTGTTAGGGTCTCAAATATGGGCAAATAGTTGAACCACAAACTGGGATGAAAACAATATGAAAGTGTAAAAATAAGTTTTAATAACAGCAATAAACTTTCGAGGAAAAATTATTACCAGCAATACATTATTACCAGCAATACATTTTTGAAAAAAAAATTACGAGCTATACATTTTTGGAGAAAAAAATATTACCAGTATAAAAAATAATACCAGAAACAGATTTTTGATGGAAAATATTACCAGCAATAAATATTGTTGGCATTAAATAACCCATTGTGATTGATATGCCGTGAAACAAACCAAATCAAACCAAACCAAAATAATATTTCGTCACTCTCAGACAGTGTCTGTGTGAAGCGCTCCTCCGGAAGTCTTAGTCCTATAAATGGATTACATTTTGCCTGTGGTGTGAAAAAGATTTCCTAATGATCTCTTTATATATCAATCTGTCCAAGATTATCGTTCTCACGCTTTCAAAACCGGACGTAGGTCATGTATTCTATATCAAGTGGCCAAGAATAATCCCAAATTAACCATGCAACAGGGTATTAGAGTGTGAAATTTGAGTCCAATGTTTAGTCTGGCAAAATACTATATATATATATATATATATATATATATATAGTCTAGCGAAAGGATCTTTAAAAATGTTTGATTAAAGCAGAATTTCATAACTTTTGAGCTTTAACATTCAACGGATAGAAAATGAAGTACACAAAAATGGAAAGGTGCGTAAAACAAGGTTGTGTCTTCTCACTGGATTTATGCAACTATACAGTCAAGCTATCCTAAAGCAGCTGAACACCATACCAGAATTTGTTATCAGTGGACATAATCCTAACTATATACGATGACACCGTGTTGATAGCAGCCAGTGTATGAAAACTCCCACACAATGTAGTAAATGAAAGCAGGGAGAAAAATGAATCCAGCAATTGTAAGAAAACAGAGTATATGTTTGTGACAAAGAAAAATACCCCAGACTTTTGTGATGCCAACGAATAATCGTTGCCACTTTTGTAATGACAACGAACACTCGTTGCCACTTTTGTAATGTCAACGAATACTCGTTGTCACTTTCGTAATGCTTAGTAATCGCTGATAAAAATACAGTAACGCCGTTGAACAATACTGGTTTCAGACGCCTTCGAATAGCACTCGCACTAATAGTACTTGCTCGATAATACACGCTCGAAAAGCAACCACCGAATAGTGATCCGAATAATAATCCGTATAGTGATCCGTATAGTGAGATATTCATTAACCGCCACACGCGACCTGAGGCGGCACGAGGCCAAGTTTATAGTGGAGCATTAGACACTGCCCTTCGACATAGCCACTCTCTGCCCGAAACCATAGAGTAATCCGAATAGTAAGATATTTAGTAACCGTCCCACGCTGTCGGATGTGGCACAAGACCGAGTTTATTGTGTGGTATCCGAGGTCGTAAGCTCTCCCAAATATTCCCCGTACACCCCGTAAAAAACGGGGGTCGAATAGCTCCCGAGACGAGACTCTGCCCTTCGACATAGCCTCGTTTGGGGAGTTTGAGAAGCACACTTCCGAAGTAATCCGGATATTGATCACTTAGACGCCACGCGAATTCCCATATATAAATTTCCTTTACCACCACGTGATCTACTTATTCAAAATGGGATCGCCTGTGTTTGCTCTCTGGTGATCTGTGTCCCGACTCCAGCGACACTTCATTCCTATATAACAAATACTAACTACGAATTGAAGATGTCGAAATCAAAACCGTACAGAAGTTTAAATATCTGCAAAGTATTTTAAGAGATAACATAAGTATGACTCCGAAGTTTGGGGGCGCACGGGAACGGCAAATGATACCTTCCAAAACCTATATAAAATGCAGAGTATCTCCCAGTAATTGACACGATTTTGTACGCTAAAAACATAGACAATTCTCTCTCAAATGATTTCAAAGTTTAACAGAATGTGTAAAAACTAAGTTGACTGTTATCTCAATTAGAATCTACCAGGGATATGGATCGGACGTGACAGGAATAACGACAATGTAATGTTGAAATGACTGCCATGCTGACCTGACTTGACACGTAATTTTTCCTAAGGAGCAATACGAAAAAGACAGCTCTATATCACCCGTTTTCCTACAAGCCTAGAGGAACTTAAGCAAGGAATCAGCGAGGCGCAGTAGAATGCTAGGCAAGACATGCTACAGCGTGTTTGGCAGGAGCTGGACTACCAACTTGACGTGTGTCGTGTCACAGGTGGTGTGCATATTGAACATTTGTGAAGCATTGTGAAATCGGCTATAAAATGTACATCCCCTTGCATATCTTGTTCCGATTTTGATAACTAAATCTTTTATTCTTCAACATGAAGCGTTTTTTTAATTTTGTTTGCTTGGGACATGTAGTTACTCAGATATTCACATTTTAAATTATATATTTTTTGTGGGGAGGAGCTCACTATATTGTGTGAAATTATAAACAATGAAAAGGATTAGAAATTGATAATAAATAACAACCTTCTTCTTTGTCAGAGAATTATTTAATCTATGTATATATTTGGATATTATCCTCATCTTTCTCGTTGTTATCACACCGTATCGGCCGTTGTGCGCTCCGGCTTTCATCAGTTATATGTCAATTTGAGTAACTTTCAGGAAATCCTGAAGTAAACCCTTTATTTAATATACGGGGGTAGACTGCTCTCGTTCCGCTGCCCATGTGTAGATCAATATACTCCTGATGAAGGAGTGTTGACACAACAGCCGAAACATTGTTATAACAACAATAGAGATGTGGAGAATAGTCCGAATATGAATAGTATAAATAATGATAATTCCTCATCCCAAAAGTTCAGACAGAAACGGCACTGAATTTTAGACGATGTGGTTCTGCAGGAGGATGCTGAGAATTCGGAGGTGCTTCTTTCTGGTGTTGAAATCTTTGTTTTGATATGTTCATCCGTGCTGGAAAAATGTATGTAATAGCATGTGTAAAAAAATATTTTTAGTTTAGAATTTTTTTAATTTTTTTTTTTAGATAATAATGATCTACTTATAGAAATCTTACTAAGTAACCCATAGCTGGGGATGAAGAGGTTGATTCATACATTTTCCGAAGGTTTTGCCTGTTAGTGAATACAACGAAACCAAATGGAATTCGAAGTCGGCTCTCCGATTAACAATCCTGAGCCATTATCCATAACATCATCTGCATATCCAATTTTACATCACGTGTAATTCGCAAATGGTCACCAATCTATCTACTGACTAGACTCAACGTTGCTTAACTCTGGGGATAGTACGGAGACCGGTGTTTAATGTGATGTAGCTGTAAGCCAGCATCGTTGTGCAAGACACCCAAAGTTTAGAGATCCTGTGAAAAAATGAGTTTATTTTCCTTTTTTTTTAATTGTTCAAATACGTTGCAAATTAAATTATGTTATAAAATATAAAATGATTTCTTAAAAGTTCTTTTTTCCTCTCTTCTGAATAAAATGAAATCTACAGACTTCTCCATTGCTGACCTATCCGGTTTCTTTTTCTTTCCAGAATCCTCACAAAATAGAAACGTCAATATTTATGAAAGATATCTTTGTCTTCAAAGTTTTGCTTCAGGTTTCATTAATTACAAGTGACAAATATCCAAGAGGTGGGCATATTTCCAATTGAATTTGTCAAATGCATATTTCAAAGCTCTCATATCGTGTGAAGTTCTTTGAAGAAGTCATATATAAAAAAATTTAAAAAATTGGAAACCCATGGTATTGAGTTCTGTCTGCATCCATTCGAAGTCGGCAGTTAAATTCAAAGAAAAACAAATGGATTTAGAATCTCAGATTATGTCCTAAGCAAAACCATCAAAACATTTGCGTATTTCAGATTTACTACATGTACTCCAACAAAATGGAATTAAAATAGCTCAGAGCAGTCAACATCATTATATATATATATATATATATGTGTGTGTGTGTGTGTGTGCGCGCGCGCGTGCACGCGCGTTTGTGTATTATTTATTTTTAATTTCAAGTTAAGAGTTTAGATTTTATATTCCCAGTAAACAAAATACAAGGGTCATTCAATAAATAAGGTGAATTTTTCGGTATATGGAATTCTAATACAGATCGAAGCTTACTTGTTTTAGAATTTTTCAACGTAGTCTCCAAGCACTGTCAAACACTTTTCCCATCTGTGCACAAGCTTCCGTATTCCCTCAGCGTAAAAATCTTTGGACTGATGTCTCAACCAGTCGCTCACAACACTTTTGACTTCATAGTCACTTTTAAACTTCGTGCCTCTCGTGAACGCTTTCAAGGGACCAAACAGGTGAAAGTCTGAAGGGGCAAGGTCTGGGCTGTAAGGGGGAAGAGGGAGCAGTTCCCAGTCCAGCTCGTTGATGGTCTGCACCGTTTGGGCTGCTGTGTGAGGCCTTGCGTTGTCATGATGCAAGATGACTCCTTCTGACTGATGACCCCTGCGTTTGTCCCAACAGATAAGCTAAAAGTCCTTGGAATGTCATCCACTGTCACCCTTCTGTTAGACTGAATGAGGTCATTGACTGATTCGATCACCTCAGGAGACCTCACTTCTGTAGGCCTCCCAAGCCTGTCTTCATCCTCAACACTGCTCCGTCCTTCTTTAAACAATTTAGCCCACTTGTAGACGTTTTTTGGCTGAAACATGTGGCACCATACATAGTTGACATTCTCCTATGAATTTCAACTGGTTTGCACCATTCAGCAACCAAAAACTTGATAAGTGACCGCTGTTCAATCCTGGAGCATGCTTCTTGGTCGGCCATCTTTGTTAATCGCCAAAACTCTCAAAGTTTTTTTTAATCTACAAAAGAAATTAAATCCATGTGAAAAAGAAGTAAAACAAAAAAAATAAAAAAGAATAAGCTTCTATCTGTATTAGAAGTACTTATACCGAAAAATCCAACTTATTTATTGAATGACCCTCGTGTATATATATATAGCTAAAGAGTTGATGTATATCGTTTTAAACTGATATTTTTTTACATCAAAGGTTTTGAAATAAACTCACCACTTTTATATATTAAACAGTGTGAATTACTTCTGTCGCCTTGCGCATTCGAGAGATCCAAATAAAGAAAACACATCCTCCAGCTATAATGCAGAAGGTGAAATAGATTCCATCCATTTACTTTATTAAATTTTTTATTAATACACAAACCGATAGACGTAATACGCAGTTTAATAAACTTAAATGGGGAGTCGCTTTCAAATGACAAGGGGCCACTGGAATAATGTTTCAGCTAATAATAATAAAAGAGTAGCTTCTATCTGTCCTTATACCGAAAAATTCACCTTATTTATTGAATGAGCCTCGTACTTTGCTGTATTTCAAAAAATAATTTCAAACGAATTTAAATTGACTGGAAGGATGTTTTTTTGTTTCTTTTTCTGAAATAGATGATTATCTCCCTTTTATAGTCGTTTTTCATCGCAATGTAATTTTCTTTATTTGAGGAATATTAACTGATTTAAAGTATAATCAATCTTATTTGAAACAATATTGTTTACTTTAAGTTTAAAATACAATAAAAATGCATTTTTAACCAAACAGGTAGCTGTTGTTCTATGGGGGCTTTAGGCATTCAAAAAGTAATTGAATTAACGTGAGCGCATTTCGTATATAACTTTTAAGTACTCAGTAATCTTAAGAAATTAAGAAAATATTCAATTTTAAATATTTGTCGCTACAGATTTACAATAGTTATCTCTCTTACTTTCTAATAATGTCGTGTATGGTCGAGCGTATAATAGAAAATGAGCACGTTTATACATATAAAAAAAAACTCTTTTAAAAATATTGGAGTGGATGATTTGTACTAATCTTTTCAATTTATGATTAGTAAATATAGTTTTTCACTCAATATCATTATCACCTAACACGTACTAATTAATATAGAAATTAAAAACTAATTAAAATTTAATTAATTAAATTAAAAATTAACAATTAATACAAAAACTAAAAATTTTAAACATTACACATTACTCTAATTAAAATTTTTTAAAAATAAAACAATTTTTGTAAACATCAAAAAAACAATATCCTAAGACCATAATCTATCGTATTCATAAAAACAATTAAAAGCTTTTCTAATTAAATAATATTTTCATATGATTACATTTTTTTATTTTAAGATTCAGAACAGATTTAAAGTTAATGTGTTCCTGTTCGAAAAAGAAAATTCTTTACGTTCGCCAAGGGATGCTGCTTTTAATTAATATAGCTATGAATCGGGACAAAATTTCTCGAAATTTCATTAGTTAATTAAGGGAGCGGTTAACAGATCTAAAAAAAAAAGTATTTCTAGCAAGATTTAAAAAAAAATACTGAAATAATTTTATTGATTTGTAAATAAGTCCTGAAAGTTTCCTTAAAATCTGACAATTATTTCATTTTTGCAAGAATTTCCAAATCAATGTGTTTTCTACCGGGAAAAAATCGCTAAATTTCGTAATACTAATCTTTGCTGCTCTTCTTGTCGCAAGAAAAATAAGATTTTTAACCAAAATTTCGAACGCGCAGAAAAGGATTAAAAAGTTTAATAAAATAATTTTAAAAAATACTTTTGTATTTACTTGTAATAATAGCATAAACATTTTGCCGATAAAACTTCGTTTGCATCAAGTTTGGCGACTTTGTCATCATGCTATGCTCTTTTTCAGCGAGTTATTTGAGGTACCTACACACACACACGCACATACACATACACACACGCGCGAGCGCGGGCACACACACATACACACACATACACATATGTGTGTGTGTGTGTGTGTGTGTGTGTGTGTGTGAGAGAGAGAGAGAGTTAAAGATCAAATGTCGGTCAAAATCCGAGAGAATGATAAAATAAAAAACAAATAGGAAACGTATATCACTCTAATATATTTCACTTTTGTTAAATCTTCGTCAGAGATTAAGAGAAAACAGAAAAAAGGACAGAAAGACTGATATTTCCACTTATGTTTGGGTCGGTTCTCATTGGTCAGACAGTTATCACGTGTATTAAAACGTACATAATTGTATGTATATGTAAGTTTGTGAGGATTCTTGTATGTTTAAGTGGGCATTGAATGGTAAGAATTGATAGATTTTTATTTATATTTTGCTCAAAAATGGGTATCCACTAAAATGTATATATATATGTGTGTGTGTGTGTTCGTGTGCGCACGTGTGTGTGTTCGTGCGTGTGTATGTGTGTGTGTGTGTGTGCGTGTGTGTGTATTGTTCAAAATGACTTATCAAGACGGCTGACCAGACATCCCTCGGACTAGACCTCCATACCGGCACATTTAAGCTGGCATCAAAATGTGCCGACCTCGATATACAACTTACTTGAAGAGGCCTGCAACTGAAAAAAAAGGCGTCTATAAATAATTGTCATAAAAAAACAACACTTAACGACACTAGTTCTGAACGCGGCCGCAATAGTCTGGCTGCATTCAGGAAAAAAAGAAATATCCCATTCAGAAAATATTGCACTATTTGTACAGGGCTTGGAACAGTTAACAATTTGGATAATTTCTACAAACACTAACACCCACCGAATCTTTTGTTTGCATGCAATAAGAATACAATGAAAATTAATAAAAGTGCATGAGGATTGAAAAGTAAATCCTTGTATTAGGCATGATGGAGGCCATCATGCAGGAAAGAACAAGCTACTTTTCAATCACACTATATTTGTCAGTCATTTTGAACGAAACATGTATTAATAACGGGTTGTTTCTCAAGTACAAACATATATATATATATATATATATATATATATATATATATGTGTGTGTGTGTGTGTGTGTGTGTGTGTGTGTGTGTGTGTGTGTGTGTAATTTGGCAGCAACTTTTCTTTTAAACATGATGTGTTGAATGTCAAAGACAACATATTCCTGCATATTCTCTTTTGAATTTTCTCATATTTTAGAAAATATGAGAAAATTCAAAAGAGAATATGCAGGACTATGTTGTCTTTGACATTCAACACAACACACACACATATTTCAGGCAGATATCATTTAAGGCAACAGACATTTTGTGTGGATTAATTTTTTGCTAAACGTTTACAAAGACAAGGAAGATAATTTTATTCTGTTCCTTGTAGTAATACTTATATAAAAAAGACAAACCATCAATAAATGAAAACAATTATACCTTAAAAGCCTGCAACCACAAATGTAGATAAAATAACAAATGAAACACACTTCTCTTACGTCACAACACGCTTTGCCTACGCCACACTCACTAGTCCTACTAAACTCAGCATTTATCTCTACACTAACGGTAACTTAAGAAAGCCGAAATCATAGACCATATCTCCTGTACTTTTCTTCCAAGATGACCAAAACATTTCCGACAGAATACATTAATGCACACATAAACACAAGTAAACTTAATAATAATAATAACCAACAACAAACAATAAAGTAATCAAAAATAAATGATGTTAACAAAAAATAAAATAGCTACAAATAATAGCATTCGAATCCACAATTATTTTTACTCATTAGCCTTGAGAATAATGAGAATAATTTCAAACAAAACAGTTAAGGCGACTCGATAACCATTAGGATAATATAATAGACCTTCCTAACCATAATGCATCATTGACCAGCATATATAAATATTTGAGTCAAGGCACAACACACATGGCCGGAAGATTGCGTTTATGCATGAAACAAACTGTCGCTGCTGTGTGTTGACTTCAATTCCCACTTTTATATTTACATACGCTTTTAATACACTGATATTGAACACTTTAACCAATAAATATAGCATAACTTAAAAATATAATTTACCATATATATATATGGAACATAGAAGTCAACACTTAGAGGCGACAGTCTGTTTAATGCTAGATGCAATCGTCAGGCCACGAGTGCTGTTATTTTTCTCGGCTGTTTATATATACGGGTCAGTGGTGCATTGTGGGTAGTCTATTTTGGCGGATATTTTACCGGAAGTTGTTTATTTATTTATTTGTGTCAAATTATTTTGCTGTTCCCGCCAAAATAATAGTCAAAACAAACCACAACAATCAACCGCAAAACTCAACAAATAGCCCCACCTTCCCAAACAAAAACAAAACCATTAAATAAGCTATATAAACAAATCTCCACTACGTTAATAAAAAAATCGATCAAAATAAAAATACTAAATAAATAAATATATAAGATAAAAAATAAAAATGAAAATAAATAAAAACGGTTGGCGGTTGTTTTGCCAGAGGTCGTTTGTTTGGGTCAAATTATTTTGCTTGGTTTTATTTATTTTTATATTATTTTACGCTCTATCTCTGATATTGACAACTTTATCCCATAAATATAGCACACTTTAAGACTATATTTCTTCATATATATATATATATATATATATATATATATATATATATATATATATATATATATATATATATATATATATATATACATATATATATATATATATATATATATATATATATATAATACATGAAAGGTTAAGGGTCAGAATTGAATCAGACCTGGAAACAGTGGGATTGAAAAGGGCTCAATAGACGTGTGAAAAGTAAAGTAACAGAAAAAAATAACATGTAGAACTTTTAACTTTAAAAATCAGGAGGTCCGTTGAATCCGCTACCTTGGTTTCACCCTCACCGTAGCGGATTCAACTGACCTCCTGATTTTAAGGTATATATATATATATATATATATATATATATATATATATATATATATATATATATATATGGAGAGAGAGACATAATATTTGTAGCAACTTGTTCCGATCTGTCTATATCTCCGAGATGAGGTATTATTACTTACATATGCTTGTAAGCATATATGCTTCTAAGCTGTAGCATGCGATGGGGGATGAAGATTTAGCATCAGCCCGGAACAAGAAGCCCAAAGCAAACAAACGACTGTTTCGTTTGAAACCTAGGATCACACCACACGCACAATATTTCTTGTCTTCCATGGAACTCAGATTTTGGTGTCTGGTGATTTATCTTCGTCTACTTTTGCGTTGGACATTGACGTATGTTATCCTTTATTCATCACCTGTTATAATATATATATATATATATATATATATATATATATATATATATATATATATATATATATATATATATATATATAAAGGCCAGTAAATTAAAATTGCTTTGCCAAAACTGAAATTACTTATGACTAATATTATTGCGTGACCGATAGCAATGTCTTTTGACAGTTTGTTATTACTAATATTAAATATCTGATCTGGAGCTGCACAATCTTCACTATCCAGGCTTGACAGTGTTCAAAATCATTTCCGTTGACTTGGAGGTGCTGAATTATCTTCAACCCTACGATCCTTTTCTCGCAACTGAAACGTTGTTACCCTCCCGCTATTCCCAGGTCAAATATTCAGAGGACCTCCATCCTTTTGTTTAATCCGTTCAGCCCTTTACAGCTATGACATCCCACAGCGTGTACACAGTTTCGAGTCCTCCTCATTACCTTTATATGCCATTGGTAAGACACTAGCTTTGGTTAACCCGTGTATGCTACTTGGGCACTTTCCAAATGTACTGCACACTGGGGTCGCCTTCTCCAGACCGATGACATCAAGAAATCATCTTTCTGAAAAATATTCCAGGATGAGATTCGAACACGGGTCTCATGGCCAGAAAGTGAACGTTCTAACCACGTAGACGGAACCCTTGGGAGCCGCCGGTGGTTGTGCTAGCACGAAGTCACAAGCCATGGTGACCGATGGTTTGAGCGTGCTAGTTTTGTTCAGACTGTTGATCACGTTAGATAATGAGCTCTATCCCAGAAACGGTCCGCTCAGAATAGTTGCAGTATAAACCATAGGCTAGCTCTGTGGGTGTTGAACAAACACAAATATCCCTGAGCAGGCGACTGCAATGGGCATTAGCTAGCCGCCTTAGTAGACTGACACCCTAGGATTCGAGTGGCTGCGTAATTTACCTTTGTATTGGTAAGACACTATTTGCTTGTTAAATTTTTTTTAAAGCATATCACCCCAAGCAAGGTTGGAAGCCACTAGCACGCAAGGGGTTACAGAAGGTTTGGAGGAAGAGCAGATAGGAGTGGTAAAGGAGAGGATGTGGAGAAAGATAGTGGATCGATCAAGGCAAGGGGGTTACAGAAGATTTGGAGCGAGAACAGATAGGAATGAAAGGGGAAAGGATGTGGAGAAGGGAAGTGAATAGATCAAGGGAACTGGAGATGTCGATTAAATAGTTGAAGATTATATTTGTCAGGGAAACAGGAATAAGGAAGGGAGTTCCACAGGCAAGACATGAAGCTATTGGAGTAGAAGAGGCGTCTACATCTAACAATTAACAACTTTAATCGAATATCCTGCACACATTTCCTGGTCTTACATCCATACAACAAACACTCTATTTTATATTGTAACGATCTTTAATAATCACTGCTTTCAAATCTTACTCTAAATTTCAGATTTTCCTCTTTGTTTGGGGGGGAGTGTTTTTTTTTGTTTTGTTTTTTTTCCTTGGGACCTGTTTCCAAAAGAAAATTTCTGATTTTCACAAATGTTATGTTCACGCTCCATGACTTTTCGGGGTTTCTAGTAATGTTCAATTTGTATTTTCATTTTCTTTTATATCTAGTATATAGTTTCGAGGATTAAGAAAATCCAACAACATATTTTTTACTCTTACAAAGTCCGGTTTTCAAACATGAATTTTTTATCCGAATGTCAAAATTATATGGGATTTTATATATTTAATTTTCTGATACAAATTCTTATCACTGTTTATTCATGAGTTCTTCTTATTCTTACATTCTTCCTGTGTTAACTTTCGATATTCCATGATTGTATGGCGCACACTCACATCTTTATTTCCACGCAGTCTATATTTCTGGCTTCTTGTGTTTTATCTATCTTAGACTTTATATGGGTCTTTAAAT
>OZ038497.1:52772497-52812497 GCA_964036315.1 Acanthosepion esculentum | reverse complement strand
TATATATATATATATATATATATATATATATATATATATATATATATATATAAATGCAAATATATTGATAAGATAGGAAAGAACCATTACATTGATGATCGGAAGTTCTTTATGAAACATAACTAGGTACTTTAAGTTAATTTCTATAATTGAATTGGAAGTTTTTAGCTTCTGATTTTGCAACATGGTAATTCCTATGCTGCGATGGAATCATTTTTTTTTTAAATATATATATATATATATATATATATATATATATATATATATATATATATATATATATATATATATATATATATAAACTATATTCAGATATTCTTGCCTTTCGGCGACTTAAACTAAACAACCTAGATATTTATGCGGCTATCTCACAATATTCAGGCGCTAAAGTGACGATATACTTAATTCCATTGTATTCTGCTAATATCTGTGTGTGAGAGTAAATGTTTCTCATTAATTGCACTGTATAAAAGGAAAATTCTGTTAATTTCTATGGTGTGGTTTGAGAGTTTTCAATTTAGAAAGGATAATTTCTAAAATGTTGCATGAATTAATTAGCTAGCGTTGGGTTTTAACAAAAATGACTTTAAGTTCTTCCACTAAAATGTTTCAGGTACTTAGCTTTTATTAACCCAAGCCTGAATAAAACCAAGCCATCGCGGTGAAAGATTAAATAAACGAACAAGTTTATAAAAAAAAGAAAATGCGATAAATATGAGAAGACAAATAAACAAGATGAAGAAGAACGGACGCAAAGTGATAAAGTGATTAATACGATAGAAAACCGAATAGAGAAAAGAAATGAAACACGTAGTTGATGAAAAGGTTTGATGCAACTCTTCGGGAAAAAGACCGGATGATAATGGTAGTGTTATGTTTTGCCAATCTCTCTGCGCATTAGTAGTCGTAGTACAGTTTTCCGTGTCCTGAATATCAACCGGGTTTGCTAGGCATAGCCACCACTATGTTCGCCAGTTGTTCTCTATTTATACTTGTCTATCTGAATTGCATATGATACTACAGGTAGAATAAAGTAATCAGAGTGGTCTACAAAATGAACTGCAAAAATTACAAAATGGTAGAACAAAAGAATGATACGTTGTGGTAGACAAAAAATTAAAACAAATTGTTACAGGTATAAAAAGAGAAACACGACCGATCAAGAGAGTTGAATCTCGTACGGCTGGCAGCCAAAAAGAACTAAACAGACCGATTCTGTGGACATTGTTCGAAAGTAATTGCTCGAAAAAAAAATTATTCTAAAAAACATTTATTCGAATTGTAAATTGTTTGAATGAAAATTAACCGAAAGGACAATTATACTCAATGATAATTTTCCGAAATGCAAAATTCTTTATTGCAATAAAAATGTAAAAAATAAAAGAAGAAATACACAAATGATAATTATTCGAAATACAAATATCGTTAATAAAACAATTTAAAAAGAAAAAATACTTAAATCCTTAAGTTATATGATACTGCACGCAAAATAGTCAGCTACTGAAGAGTACTCGTTAAAGCATGCCACTAATTTTTTAAGTTTTCCATTTACGATGCGGGATTTCTTGGCGCTCTTGATATTTTGGCAACCTGCTCATTAACAATATGAATTTATTTCAAGCCATGTTCTCTTTTAATAGCGTATAAGAATTTCCATATTCTGGGATAATGGGATGACACTTGCTGCAAAATATCCCTATGCTATCCTTCAAGGGCCTTATTCTAGATAAATCAGCATTGACTCTCTAAAAGCAAGACCAAATACGTATTTCAAATGTAGGTAGTTCGGATAATTATCATTTAGTATAATTGTCCTTTTGATTAATTTTCATTCAAGCAATTTACAATTCGAATAAATGTTTAACGAATAATTGTTATCGAACAATTTTCTCGATTCGAAAAAACCTGAAGTGAAAACGGAAGTAAAGAGAGGTGGAATATGGTAGAAAATAAAGCTAAACCGTTAGAAAAAAGCTGAAAATGTGAGAAGAATTGAACTGAACAATATTATAAAAAGGAATGGAAGATTCTAAGAAGAACCTGAAAACGAAGAAAAAAAATTGAGAGAAAAGAACTAAAAAGTAGAAGAAAAACTGACCGATAATTAGCTGGTAGAAAAGAAAGAAATGAATAAACTAAAAAAACAAAAACCAAATTGAGAATTGGTCGTGAAAGAAAATAAAAACAGTTGGAATAACTGAAAAAGTCATAGGGAAAAGATCAGTAAGTTGGCGGGAAACAGATCTGAAATATAACAGAAAAAAGTGAACTATTGGTAGAAAAGGAACTGAAAAAAAGAAAAATACTTCAAATATCATAGGAAAATACTGAAAAGGCGGCAGAAAATAAAGTGAAAATTGTCCGAAAGAAGACTTGAAAATGTGATGCAAAAAATTCAGTAAGCAAAAATAAAAAAACTGTAAAGAAAGAAGATTACAAAACTGCACAAAAAATAAACCAATTGGTAATCAAAAGTAATGGACAGTTGGTATCGTAACACGATTAAAAGATAAAGAACGCAAACAGAAATATTTATTTATATATGTTGTGACCAGTAAATGGTTAAAGAAATAACAAGACACGTGTTGCAGATATATCATATATTAAATAGTAAGTACAGCAGAAGAGTATTACACGACTAGTGAGTGTGTGTCGGTTGACCCAGCGTTCAATCTATTCGAATGTTGATAATTACCAGCCTACCCACGAGGTCAGATGTGGCACAAGGCCGAGTTTACTGTGGGGCAGTAGGCTCGGCCAAAATTTCCCCGCAGACCCCATATAAAACGGGGTTGGGCAGTTTTTTTCCAGAGACGAGACTCTGCCCTTCAACATAGCCTCGTCTGGGGATCATCTTTGTCCGGTTTGACCAGCACAGCCGAACAGATCTATTCCACTGTTAATATTTCGCACACCTCCTACGAGGGTAGATGTAGCACGAGGGCGAGTTTAACGTGGGTCATCCGAACCCGTGGGTTCGGCCCAAAAATCCCAGTAGAACCCGCATAAACGTGTTCGGGTCTGTCTACCTCCTCGGATGAGAATCTGCCTTTTGGAATAGCATCGTCCGGGTTCCTCTCTACTCAAAGGCAGAGAGTTCGACAGCAGCTTCAAAAAAGCACAGATTCGGTAGAACAATCTATTCGACTGTTAATATTTAACACCACACCACCACCACCCCCACCCCCACAATTGGGGTCCGGTAGCTCTTTCCCGAGACGAGACACTGCCCTTCAACATAGCCTCGTCTGGGGATCCTCTCTGTCCCGTTTGACTAGCTCAGCCATACAGATCTATTCGGCTGTTAATATTTCCCACCCTCTACGTGGGATGTACGTGGCCCAAAGCAGAGTTTACCGTGGGTTCTCCGATCCCGTAGGCTCGGCTAAAAATATTCCCTTAGAACCCGCATAAACGGGTTCAGGGCCTATCTACCTCCATGGACGAAACTTTGCCCTTCGACAAAGTCTGGTCCGGGTTCCACTATGCCGAAGCAGAGAGTTCGACAGTACGAACAATCTATTCGACTGTTAATATTTAACAGCTCCTCCCACGAGGGATGTATGTAGCACAAGGCCGAGTTTACCGTGGGTTCTCCGAGCCCGTAGGCTTGGTCAAAAATATTCCCTTAGAACCCGCATAAGCGGGTTCAGGGCCTGTCTACCTCCCCGGACGAAATTTTGCCCTTCGTCAAAACCTCGTCCGGGTTCCTCTCTGCCGATCCAGAGTGTTCGACAGTATGAACAATTTATTCGATGTTCCCCCAAGGCTTTCTCTCCTACTAATCTTATAGTAGGCGGAAGAGTCCAACATAGACTCTTTAGGGAGGACACCAAAACAATATACAAAAAGAAATGATTTAGAATTAAAAATATAAGAAAAATTAAATTAAATATATTTTGCCAATTTCAATATTTAAGATTTTAGCAATAATTTTTATTTACTAAAAAAATCAGAGACAATGTGATTTTCAAGTTTTTAAATTCTATAATTGTAACCCCGATGCGATCAATTAATCAGGAAAATGGATTCGTTTGGGTTTACTACTGGGTTATCATGAAATTGATTAATCAGATGCCAGAGATAATGGCAGAAGAAAGCCAGGCAAATTACCTGTTCTTGTTAACTGAATTTTCATCTGAATTTCACTCTGCGATCGTTACCCAGCTTAGGTGATCGGAGATCTGTTTATCTAGAATCGAAGAATAGACACCCACGACGTGTAATACACCTAAAGTATTGCCGACATAGTACAGATTATTGTTGACTATCTACTGTGTATATTCCTCCGGTGCCAGTGTTTGCTGTTTGCTTTTTCGCTGGTTTAGAGGCCTTATGGGTCATTTAATAACGAAATTTATTTTTCTTGGGGGCATTAATAATTTCTTTTATAAAGATGCACTGATGGTATTTTTAATATAAAAATATTTTTTTTATACTTCCATAGGGTTTTGTTCATAGCTGGGGCCCTAACATGTGCTACCACCCCAGTTCAGAGTGGACCTGGGAACAGCAGCAATTAAGAGGTGGTTCCCCGCTCCTCAAAACTACACGATCAATGACCTTGCTGCCGGATGCAGTTTATCGTCATATCCAGGACGGTTGCGGTTTGGCGAAATCAAACGCAAATGGTAATGGTAATATTAGCCTTTTCCTTATAAGGAAATATTCTGCATTTATTAATCGAATAGCTACTGCTGCTATCGGTTGTAATTTATTAAATATTTCTATAAAAACAATTATTCCGGATAAAAGATTTGAATTATTCACCATTACTGCTCTTTCACGTACTGATGGAAGATTCTTTCAGAAATGTTTGTTCGAAGTATTATGATACAACAACTTGATTATTTCTTTATTTTCTCTTTGAGTTACATGTGCTATCCATTGTAATTGTTGCTTGTTGCTGCTGTTGAAAGTCCTCAAGTGACGTGATTTCTGGTATTTTGGTACAGTTATTTGTGATTATGTAGCGCCAGTCTACGAAGTTTGAAGAAGTATGGTCCTCTCTAATAACTACAGGCTACATTTGCGAGAATCCATGGACATAACTATTAAGTATATCACCGATTTTGTGTTTTACGACATTTAGAATATCAGCAGTGAACCTAGAAGAGAGAAATCCATATTGCTTGTCGCTCATGAGATTGGTTCTGTTGAGGTTATCAATAAAGATTGTTGATTAAAGACTCAAAGTGTTTGCTGAATGTAATGCTTCAATACTGAGACTAGAAAAATGAAAATTACACAAAATAAAGAGTATTTAGTATGACTTGCAGTAGTGTGAACTACAGCCTAAACTCAACAAAATAAACATATTTTGAAAAGATTATTCTGGAATATACTGCCAAAACACTAGATAGGAAACTCAAAGCTCATTCAATTTTAGACTTTAACTGGTAATTCAAGGCTGGATGTGCAGATAGTATAAAAGGCTTAGAGGCACATCAGATTGAAACCCCGGTTTCCGTACGATATAAGCAACGTCGAACCTTTTCTGTAGTTAGATAAGTTACAGCTTAAGAATACCGGGTGATGTAAGATTGGATGCCCAAGGAATATAAAGGGCATACGGCCATACTTCATTAAAACACCGGTTTCCGTACGATATAAGTAGCGTTGAAACGGGTCAGTAGCTAGATGAGTTACTGCTTGAGAATACCAGAGAGGGAATACGGCCATACTACATTCAAACACCGGTTTCTGTACGATATAAGCATCGTTGAAACTGGTCAGTAGCTAGATGAGTTACTGCTTGAGAATACCAGAAAGGGCATACGGCCATACTACATTCAAACACCGGTTTCCGTACGATATAAGCACCGTTGAAACTGGTCAGTAGCTAGATGAGTTACTGCTTGAGAATACCAGAAAGGGCATACGGCCATACTACATTCAAACACCGGTTTCCGTACGATATAAGCACCGTTGAAACTGGTCAGTAGCTAGATGAGTTACTGCTTGAGAATACCAGAAAGGGCATACGGCCATACTACATTCAAACACCGGTTTCCGTACGATATAAGCACCGTTGAAACTGGTCAGTAGCTAGATGAGTTACTGCTTGAGAATACCAGAAAGGGCATACGGCCATACTACATTCAAACACCGGTTTCCGTACGATATAAGCACCGTTGAAACTGGTCAGTAGCTAGATGAGTTACTGCTTGAGAATACCAGAAAGGGCATACGGCCATACTACATTCAAACACCGGTTTCCGTACGATATAAGCACCGTTGAAACTGGTCAGTAGCTAGATGAGTTACTGCTTGAGAATACCAGAAAGGGCATACGGCCATACTACATTCAAACACCGGTTTCCGTACGATATAAGCACCGTTGAAACTGGTCAGTAGCTAGATGAGTTACTGCTTGAGAATACCAGAAAGGGCATACGGCCATACTACATTCAAACACCGGTTTCTGTACGATATAAGCACCGTTGAAACTGGTCAGTAGCTAGATGAGTTACTGCTTGAGAATACCAGAAAGGGCATACGGCCATACTACATTCAAACACCGGTTTCCGTTCGATATAAGCACCGTTGAAACTGGTCAGTAGCTAGATGAGTTACTGCTTGAGAATACCAGAAAGGGCATACGGCCATACTACATTCAAACACCGGTTTCTGTACGATATAAGCACCATTGAAACTGGTCAGTAGCTAGATGAGTTACTGCTTGAGAATACCAGAAAGGGCATACGGCCATACTACATTCAAACACCGGTTTCCGTTCGATATAAGCACCGTTGAAACTGGTCAGTAGCTAGATGAGTTACTGCTTGAGAATACCAGAAAGGGCATACGGCCATACTACATTCAAACACCGGTTTCCGTTCGATATAAGCACCGTTGAAACTGGTCAGTAGCTAGATGAGTTACTGCTTGAGAATATCAGAAAGGACATACGGCCATACTACATTCAAACACCGGTTTCCGTACGATATAAGCACCGTTGAAACTGGTCAGTAGCTAGATGAGTTACTGCTTGAGAATACCAGAAAGGGCATACGGCCATACTACATTCAAACACCGGTTTCCGTACGATATAAGCACCGTTGAAACTGGTCAGTAGCTAGATGAGTTACTGCTTGAGAATATCAGAAAGGACATACGGCCATACTACATTCAAACACCGGTTTCCGTACGATATAAGCACCGTTGAAACTGGTCAGTAGCTAGATGAGTTACTGCTTGAGAATACCAGAAAGGGCATACGGCCATACTACATTCAAACACCGGTTTCCGTACGATATAAGCACCGTTGAAACTGGTCAGTAGCTAGATGAGTTACTGCTTGAGAATACCAGAAAGGGCATACGGCCATACTACATTCAAACACCGGTTTCCGTACGATATAAGCACCGTTGAAACTGGTCAGTAGCTAGATGAGTTACTGCTTGAGAATACCAGAAAGGGCATACGGCCATACTACATTCAAACACCGGTTTCTGTACGATATAAGCACCGTTGAAACTGGTCAGTAGCTAGATGAGTTACTGCTTGAGAATACCAGAAAGGGCATACGGCCATACTACATTCAAACACCGGTTTCCGTTCGATATAAGCACCGTTGAAACTGGTCAGTAGCTAGATGAGTTACTGCTTGAGAATACCAGAAAGGGCATACGGCCATACTACATTCAAACACCGGTTTCTGTACGATATAAGCACCGTTGAAACTGGTCAGTAGCTAGATGAGTTACTGCTTGAGAATACCAGAAAGGGCATACGGCCATACTACATTCAAACACCGGTTTCCGTTCGATATAAGCACCGTTGAAACTGGTCAGTAGCTAGATGAGTTACTGCTTGAGAATATCAGAAAGGACATACGGCCATACTACATTCAAACACCGGTTTCCGTACGATATAAGCACCGTTGAAACTGGTCAGTAGCTAGATGAGTTACTGCTTGAAAATATCAGAAAGGACATACGGCCATACTACATTCAAACACCGGTTTCCGTACGATATAAGCACCGTTGAAACTGGTCAGTAGCTAGATGAGTTACTGCTTGAGAATAACAGAAAGGGCATACTGCCATACTACATTCAAACACCGGTTTCCGTACGATATAAGCACCGTTGAAACTGGTCAGTAGCTAGATGAGTTACTGCTTGAGAATACCAGAAAGGGCATACGGCCATACTACATTCAAACACCGGTTTCCGTACGATATAAGCACCGTTGAAACTGGTCAGTAGCTAGATGAGTTACTGCTTGAGAATACCAGAAAGGGCATACGGCCATACTACATTCAAACACCGGTTTCCGTACGATATAAGCACCGTTGAAACTGGTCAGTAGCTAGATGAGTTACTGCTTGAGAATACCAGAAAGGGCATACGGCCATACTACATTCAAACACCGGTTTCCGTACGATATAAGCACCGTTGAAACTGGTCAGTAGCTAGATGAGTTACTGCTTGAGAATACCAGAAAGGGCATACGGCCATACTACATTCAAACACCGGTTTCCGTACGATATAAGCACCGTTGAAACTGGTCAGTAGCTAGATGAGTTACTGCTTGAGAATACCAGAAAGGGCATACGGCCATACTACATTCAAACACCGGTTTCCGTACGATATAAGCACCGTTGAAACTGGTCAGTAGCTAGATGAGTTACTGCTTGAGAATACCAGAAAGGGCATACGGCCATACTACATTCAAACACCGGTTTCCGTACGATATAAGCACCGTTGAAACTGGTCAGTAGCTAGATGAGTTACTGCTTGAGAATACCAGAAAGGGCATACGGCCATACTACATTCAAACACCGGTTTCTGTACGATATAAGCACCGTTGAAACTGGTCAGTAGCTAGATTAGTTACTGCTTGAGAATACCAGAAAGGGCATACGGCCATACTACATTCAAACACCGGTTTCCGTTCGATATAAGCACCGTTGAAACTGGTCAGTAGCTAGATGAGTTACTGCTTGAGAATACCAGAAAGGGCATACGGCCATACTACATTCAAACACCGGTTTCTGTACGATATAAGCACCGTTGAAACTGGTCAGTAGCTAGATGAGTTACTGCTTGAGAATACCAGAAAGGGCATACGGCCATACTACATTCAAACACCGGTTTCCGTTCGATATAAGCACCGTTGAAACTGGTCAGTAGCTAGATGAGTTACTGCTTGAGAATACCAGAAAGGGCATACGGCCATACTACATTCAAACACCGGTTTCCGTTCGATATAAGCACCGTTGAAACTGGTCAGTAGCTAGATGAGTTACTGCTTGAGAATATCAGAAAGGACATACGGCCATACTACATTCAAACACCGGTTTCCGTACGATATAAGCACCGTTGAAACTGGTCAGTAGCTAGATGAGTTACTGCTTGAGAA
The DNA here is from genome assembly GCA_964036315.1 of Acanthosepion esculentum. Classification (NCBI taxonomy): domain Eukaryota; kingdom Metazoa; phylum Mollusca; class Cephalopoda; order Sepiida; family Sepiidae; genus Acanthosepion; species Acanthosepion esculentum. The sequence goes on along the minus strand of OZ038497.1, from coordinate 52,803,130 downwards.
TACCAGAAAGGGCATACGGCCATACTACATTCAAACACCGGTTTCCGTACGATATAAGCACCGTTGAAACTGGTCAGTAGCTAGATGAGTTACTGCTTGAGAATATCAGAAAGGACATACGGCCATACTACATTCAAACACCGGTTTCCGTACGATATAAGCACCGTTGAAACTGGTCAGTAGCTAGATGAGTTACTGCTTGAGAATACCAGAAAGGGCATACTGCCATACTACATTCAAACACCGGTTTCCGTACGATATAAGCACCGTTGAAACTGGTCAGTAGCTAGATGAGTTACTGCTTGAGAATACCAGAAAGGGCATACGGCCATACTACATTCAAACACCGGTTTCCGTACGATATAAGCACCGTTGAAACTGGTCAGTAGCTAGATGAGTTACTGCTTGAGAATACCAGAAAGGGCATACGGCCATACTACATTCAAACACCGGTTTCTGTACGATATAAGCACCGTTGAAACTGGTCAGTAGCTAGATGAGTTACTGCTTGAGAATACCAGAAAGGGCATACGGCCATACTACATTCAAACACCGGTTTCCGTTCGATATAAGCACCGTTGAAACTGGTCAGTAGCTAGATGAGTTACTGCTTGAGAATACCAGAAAGGGCATACGGCCATACTACATTCAAACACCGGTTTCCGTTCGATATAAGCACCGTTGAAACTGGTCAGTAGCTAGATGAGTTACTGCTTGAGAATATCAGAAAGGACATACGGCCATACTACATTCAAACACCGGTTTCCGTACGATATAAGCACCGTTGAAACTGGTCAGTAGCTAGATGAGTTACTGCTTGAGAATACCAGAAAGGGCATACGGCCATACTACATTCAAACACCGGTTTCCGTACGATATAAGCACCGTTGAAACTGGTCAGTAGCTAGATGAGTTACTGCTTGAGAATATCAGAAAGGACATACGGCCATACTACATTCAAACACCGGTTTCCGTACGATATAAGCACCGTTGAAACTGGTCAGTAGCTAGATGAGTTACTGCTTGAGAATACCAGAAAGGGCATACTGCCATACTACATTCAAACACCGGTTTCCGTACGATATAAGCACCGTTGAAACTGGTCAGTAGCTAGATGAGTTACTGCTTGAGAATACCAGAAAGGGCATACGGCCATACTACATTCAAACACCGGTTTCCGTACGATATAAGCACCGTTGAAACTGGTCAGTAGCTAGATGAGTTACTGCTTGAGAATACCAGAAAGGGCATACGGCCATACTACATTCAAACACCGGTTTCCGTACGATATAAGCACCGTTGAAACTGGTCAGTAGCTAGATGAGTTACTGCTTGAGAATACCAGAAAGGGCATACGGCCATACTACATTCAAACACCGGTTTCCGTACGATATAAGCACCGTTGAAACTGGTCAGTAGCTAGATGAGTTACTGCTTGAGAATACCAGAAAGGGCATACGGCCATACTACATTCAAACACCGGTTTCCGTACGATATAAGCACCGTTGAAACTGGTCAGTAGCTAGATGAGTTACTGCTTGAGAATACCAGAAAGGGCATACGGCCATACTACATTCAAACACCGGTTTCCGTACGATATAAGCACTGTTGAAACTGGTCAGTAGCTAGATGAGTTACTGCTTGAGAATACCAGAAAGGGCATACGGCCATACTACATTCAAACACCGGTTTCCGTACGATATAAGCACCGTTGAAACTGGTCAGTAGCTAGATGAGTTACTGCTTGAGAATACCAGAAAGGGCATACGGCCATACTACATTCAAACACCGGTTTCCGTACGATATAAGCACCGTTGAAACTGGTCAGTAGCTAGATGAGTTACTGCTTGAGAATACCAGAAAGGGCATACGGCCATACTACATTCAAACACCGGTTTCCGTACGATATAAGCACCGTTGAAACTGGTCAGTAGCTAGATGAGTTACTGCTTGAGAATACCAGAAAGGGCATACGGCCATACTACATTCAAACACCGGTTTCCGTACGATATAAGCACCGTTGAAACTGGTCAGTAGCTAGATGAGTTACTGCTTGAGAATACCAAAAAGGCCATACTGCCATACTACATTCAAACACCGGTTTCCGTACGATATAAGCACCGTTGAAACTGGTCAGTAGCTAGATGAGTTACTGCTTGAGAATACCAGAAAGGGCATACGGCCATACTACATTCAAACACCGGTTTCTGTACGATATAAGCACCGTTGAAACTGGTCAGTAGCCAGATGAGTTACTGCTTGAGAATACCAGAAAGGGCATACGGCCATACTACATTCAAACACCGGTTTCCGTTCGATATAAGCACCGTTGAAACTGGTCAGTAGCTAGATGAGTTACTGCTTGAGAATATCAGAAAGGACATACGGCCATACTACATTCAAACACCTGTTTCCGTACGATATAAGCACCGTTGAAACTGGTCAGTAGCTAGATGAGTTACTGCTTGAGAATATCAGAAAGGACATACGGCCATACTACATTCAAACACCGGTTTCCGTACGATATAAGCACCGTTGAAACTGGTCAGTAGCTAGATGAGTTACTGCTTGAGAATACCAGAAAGGGCATACGGCCATACTACATTCAAACACCGGTTTCCGTACGATATAAGCACCGTTGAAACTGGTCAGTAGCTAGATGAGTTACTGCTTGAGAATACTAGAAAGGGCATACGGCCATACTACATTCAAACACCGGTTTCCGTTCGATATAAGCACCGTTGAAACTGGTCAGTAGCTAGATGAGTTACTGCTTGAGAATATCAGAAAGGACATACGGCCATACTACATTCAAACACCGGTTTCCGTACGATATAATCACCGTTGAAACTGGTCAGTAGCTAGATGAGTTACTGCTTGAGAATACCAGAAAGGGCATACGGCCATACTACATTCAAACACCGGTTTCCGTACGATATAATCACCGTTGAAACTGGTCAGTAGCTAGATGAGTTACTGCTTGAGAATACCAGAAAGGGCATACGGCCATACTACATTCAAACACCGGTTTCCGTACGATATAAGCACCGTTGAAACTGGTCAGTAGCTAGATGAGTTACTGCTTGAGAATACCAGAAAGGGCATACGGCCATACTACATTCAAACACCGGTTTCCGTACGATATAAGCACCGTTGAAACTGGTCAGTAGCTAGATGAGTTACTGCTTGAGAATACCAGAAAGGGCATACGGCCATACTACATTCAAACACCGGTTTCCGTACGATATATGCACTGTTGAAACTGGTCAGTAGCTAGATGAGTTACTGCTTGAGAATACCAGAAAGGGCATACTGCCATACTACATTCAAACACCGGTTTCCGTACGATATAAGCACCGTTGAAACTGGTCAGTAGCTAGATGAGTTACTGCTTGAGAATACCAGAAAGGGCATACGGCCATACTACATTCAAACACCGGTTTCCGTACGATATAAGCACCGTTGAAACTGGTCAGTAGCTAGATGAGTTACTGCTTGAGAATACCAGAAAGGGCATACGGCCATACTACATTCAAACACCGGTTTCCGTACGATATAAGCACCGTTGAAACTGGTCAGTAGCTAGATGAGTTACTGCTTGAGAATACCAGAAAGGGCATACGGCCATACTACATTCAAACACCGGTTTCCGTACGATATAAGTACCGTTGAAACTGGTCAGTAGCTAGATGAGTTACTGCTTGAGAATACCAGAAAGGGCATACGGCCATACTACATTCAAACACCGGTTTCCGTACGATATAAGCACTGTTGAAACTGGTCAGTAGCTAGATGAGTTACTGCTTGAGAATACCAGAAAGGGCATACGGCCATACTACATTCAAACAACGGTTTCCGTTCGATATAAGCACCGTTGAAACTGGTCAGTAGCTAGATGAGTTACTGCTTGAGAATACCAGAAAGGGCATACTGCCATACTACATTCAAACACCGGTTTCTGTACGATATAAGCACCGTTGAAACTGGTCAGTAGCTAGATGAGTTACTGCTTGAGAATACCAGAAAGGGCATACTGCCATACTACATTCAAACACCGGTTTCTGTACGATATAAGCACCGTTGAAACTGGTCAGTAGCTAGATGAGTTACTGCTTGAGAATACCAGAAAGGGCATACTGCCATACTACATTCAAACACCGGTTTCTGTACGATATAAGCACCGTTGAAACTGGTCAGTAGCTAGATGAGTTACTGCTTGAGAATACCAGAAAGGGCATACTGCCATACTACATTCAAACACCGGTTTCTGTACGATATAAGCACCGTTGAAACTGGTCAGTAGCTAGATGAGTTACTGCTTGAGAATACCAGAAAGGGCATACTGCCATACTACATTCAAACACCGGTTTCTGTACGATATAAGCACCGTTGAAACTGGTCAGTAGCTAGATGAGTTACTGCTTGAGAATACCAGAAAGGGCATACTGCCATACTACATTCAAACACCGGTTTCTGTACGATATAAGCACCGTTGAAACTGGTCAGTAGCTAGATGAGTTACTGCTTGAGAATACCAGAAAGGGCATACGGCCATACTACATTCAAACACCGGTTTCCGTACGATATAAGTACCGTTGAAACTGGTCAGTAGCTAGATGAGTTACTGCTTGAGAATACCAGAAAGGGCATACGGCCATACTACATTCAAACACCGGTTTCCGTACGATATAAGCACTGTTGAAACTGGTCAGTAGCTAGATGAGTTACTGCTTGAGAATACCAGAAAGGGCATACGGCCATACTACATTCAAACACCGGTTTCCGTACGATATAAGCACCGTTGAAACTGGTCAGTAGCTAGATGAGTTACTGCTTGAGAATACCAGAAAGGGCATACGGCCATACTACATTCAAACAACGGTTTCCGTTCGATATAAGCACCGTTGAAACTGGTCAGTAGCTAGATGAGTTACTGCTTGAGAATACCAGAAAGGGCATACTGCCATACTACATTCAAACACCGGTTTCTGTACGATATAAGCACCGTTGAAACTGGTCAGTAGCTAGATGAGTTACTGCTTGAGAATACCAGAAAGGGCATACTGCCATAATACATTCAATCACCGGTTTCCGTTCTATATAAGCACCGTTGAAACTGGTCAGTAGCTAGATGAGTTACTGCTTGAGAATACCAGAAAGGGCATACTGCCATACTACATTCAAACACCGGTTTCTGTACGATATAAGCACCGTTGAAACTCGTCAGTAGCTAGATGAGTTACTGCTTGAGAATACCAGAAAGGGCATACTGCCATAATACATTCAAACACCGGTTTCCGTTCGATATAAGTAGCGTTGAAACTGGTCAGTAGCTAGATGAGTTACCACTTGAGAATACCAGAAAGGGCATACTGCCATACTACATCCAAACACCGGTTTCCGTACGATATAAGCACCGTTGAAACTGGTCAGTAGCTAGATGAGTTACTGCTTGAGAATACCAGAAAGGGCATACTGCCATACTACATTCAAACACCGGTTTCCGTACGATATAAGCACGGTTGAAACTGGTCAGTAGCTAGATGAGTTACTGCTTGAGAATACCAGAAAGGGCATACGGCCATATTACATTCAAACACCGGTTTCCGTACGATATAAGCAGCGTCGAACCTGGCCAGTAGCTAGATCAGTTACTGCTTGAGAATACCAGGTGCTCTAAGCGTGGATGTCCAGGTGTTATAAAGGGCATACGGCCTCACTACATTCCAACACCGGTTTCCGTACGATATATGCAACGTCGAACATGGTCAGTAGCTAGAAACCGCGATTCTCATACGATCACCAAGTTCAGCAACGCGGAACCTGGTTTGTAGCTAGTGGTGATCGCTTGGCAATACTTGTTGCTGCAAACTTAGATGTCACGGTGGTATAAAGGGCTTAAAGTTACATCACTTTGAAAGATCGGTTCCGGCACGATCATCAAAGTTAAGCAAAATCTAGTTTGGTCAGTACCTAGATGGGTTACTGCTGGTGAATAGCAGGTGATGTAAGCTTCGTTATACTCACTCATGCGCAAATACACTTGACAAAAATTATGAATCCACTTCCCCCCCCAGATATGGATTAATTAGTTAGACTTGTATCACCAATTCATTATTATCTAAAAAAAAATCTTACAATGTTTTCTCACTTTAAATAAGCTGCAAATGGTTGATAAGCATCCATCAATTATTACTAACAGAATATGGCTATTATATTAAGGATATATTTTTATTTACTGGAATTCGACAATCACAACGCCCAAGAGATATTCAAGTTAGAGAGATACTCTTAAAATACAGATAATATATCAGGTGTGAGATATGAATATATGCTAAGAAATTAAGGTTAGGGTCATCAGAATCACTTTAACCCATGACTTGTTAGCTAATGTTTTTTACAATAAAATATCATTAAAAAATAAGGTATTTTCAGCGGTCAGGAAGGATGACAAACAATACCGAAAGAAGTAGACCAGTACATGCTTAAATGCAAATAGTCGTAGTCGGCACCCAATCGCATCCGAGCATTGGGATTGTCATCCTCTTACCCTGTTCCCTTTCTCTACCTGGTAGCGGGGGCGCAGATGGCTGTGAAGGACCAGTCTAATCTTGAAGTGTTGTCGGTTGAACTCGAAAGTCTCGGTGCCCACTCGGATGGTCCTACGCTTGGAAGGCCGATTTTCAGCAGCGATCGTTGTTGTTCAGTGTCGGGGATTGCTTCAACTGAAACTTAAAACGTCGTTTTGGACCTCCTCGTAGCCTCTTGCCGCTGACAAGCTCTCCGGACAGGATGAGTCTTATTGACAAAATCGGGCTATTATACGTTCCATGTAAATGTATTGTCAATTATTTTACTATAGAAATGCTTTAAAATTATGATGATTATAGGTCATCTTGAATTAATAGAAGCATTGTCAATAGAAAAGAGAAGTTATATGTATAATGTAAATAAACTGCTCATTGAAAATCAGGACGAAAAGTGATTTTCATTGATCATAAATTACATTAGCCTTTAAAGAGGAGAAAATATTAGGTTGCTACATATATTCGTTGGTTTTCAAGCAAGCTAATGATGTTCACTTGGTGGGATTGACAAGGATTAAATTTACTAGGCAATGCTTCAAAACATCAAAGTGTTGTACAAACGAACAGGCTCAAAGTGGCAATTCAGCTGAAAAGACCAGTGTGACTATTCAACATGGCAATCCACACCTCCATGTCGCTAACATGTTGAAACATGCAATTAAACAGCTCGGTTAGGAAGTTCAGTCACACCCACCATATTCTCCAAATTTACCCCACCTTTTTCGGTCGCTTTTTAACAATTTGAGGGGTGTTTGGTTCAACAACAGTGTGGAGCTTAGAATGTGGCTTGGTGAAGTTTTCAAGTTAAAACTTAGTGATTTATATGATCAAGGCAATGAACGGTTAGTGCGTCGTTGGCAGGAGCTCGTGAAGAATAAAGGGGAATACATTGTTGAATGATTCGTCAGAACTATTAATAAATATGAAGCATTAAAATAAATTTTAAAACAAACGAGCGAATTTATGTAACAACCTCATATTATCTGAATAATATATTGCCATGATTGTAGCTAACTTAATAACGGAAGCATTATTGACAGAATATGGCGACAATATGCAAAATTTATATGCATTTTCCTGTGAAAATTCATTAAGAAAGTAAAATCACCGAGAGAATATGACTATCACATGCAACCGAATTGTCAGTAATTTCACAGCAGAATTGCATTATAAATCAGGAAGAAAACGATTGTAAATGAAAAGAAGTTAATGTTTACCTTGCTGGTAAATCGGACTCGTATATGTCGAACGTTAATTCCTTTCTCATGCCTTTATTATACAAACACATTGAAAATTATTTTACTGTAGAAACACGTTAGAATCAGGGCCATTACTGCTTCCGTCCTTAAAATACGATGATTTTCTATATACCGTGAGTAGAAATCACTAAGTATCAGAAGCAATTGAAGAGAAATTCCAGGGAGAAGAACTCATTTTTATGTATAAAACGCACCTGATATTAGGGTGTAGAGAGTTTATCAAATACTTTTTACGATGTTAGGAATCATCCCATGGCTTTATTTGAGACAATACCAAGGGTATATGTCAGAACGTTATGAATAAATCTTGAAAAACTGTAGCATTTAAAGTGGCTTAATTTTCTCAACATGTCAAACACTTACTCAAATGTATATGATTTATCTCCCTTTGTTACAATACGCCATTAGATAGATAGATATCTCTCCGGGATTGAAATAAATCCAATTTATCCCGACTTTGTTCGTTTTAAATTAAGGAATAAAATGGGATTGAGTTCTAAACTAAATTGTTAGACGCAGCAGATTTTTGGACACTATTTTGGATTAAAAAATCTGCGTCTTATATATAGGATTACCGTAATTGAAAAATATAATCCATCACCAACTAAAATGTCTGCCTCACAAAGTATACGTCTCTTCTAAAATATTCCTGATAAAATCATTTCCAGAATTTAGTTTCGAGTGTGACTACCAGTTCTATGAAAACCATATCCAGTAAAAAAAAAAAAATCCAAAGATCTTAGACATTTTTTTACTTTAGTCTTAATGACTTCTTTCCGCTGGAACAGAAAAAACGGCAGACGCGACTCAAATAATCGAATATAACGACAATGGAAAAACAGAAAGCAATCAACAGGAAGAGGTTTTCTATTTGTTTATTATTATTATTATTATTATTGTTATTATTATTATTATTGTTATTATTATTATTATTATTATTATTATTATTATTATTATTATTATTTGCGTACATTACAGAGCGGGTTTACCTGATATTATTGTCGGCTGCAGACTTCATTAACTTATAATTTGCTGCATCACTTCCGAGTACCATTAATGGAAGAAGCTAATATATATTTTTCGTCTGATAGCTTAAATAAGAATCCAGCCAACCGAAATATTAAGAAAATAAAAAAGATTTTGATGCGTTTCCTTAATATGAGGATCATCTTCCATCGCCATCTGTCGAATTATTTGATTTCCAAAAACAAAAATTCTAAAACTCCCGATAAATGGAGCCTTGTATCAAAATTGGACTAGACCCAGTGCCTCAAGGTATAATCTATGAAAAATAGATTTTCATAAACATGTTTAGTAAGGAATGAACGGAAACGAACATTAAAAATTAGAATAACCCATTCCACAGGTTTAATATAGCCAAACATCAGAGTGCTTTTGCTTGGTTGGTTCGTTTTAAGTCATCTAAATCTTGTTGAGGCATTTAATGTCTGAGTTAGATAATATACTGAAATTTATAGGTAAGCATTGCTCGGTTTTATGCTTGGCTATGGAAACATCCGTCAGTTTTATACGTGAATATATAGTTAAACATTAATTGGATATACACATGAATTTATAGTTAAAACATTGTCGCCTTATAATTGATTCTACGCATAGAAGTTAATTGGATAAATACGTCAATCTATAGGTAAAAATTGGTCGAGTTTCTAGTTGATTCTATAGGCATAAATTTGTTAGTTTTATTGTTGAGTCTATAAATAAAAATTGGTCAGGAATATACTTGAGTGTATTGATAAACTTTGGTCGGATATATTCATGAGTTCATAGTTTTAAAAAGAAGCAGGGTTTATAAATGGGCCTACAGATATATGTTAATCGGATCTATACTTCCACCTATTGGCAAATGATGATCGAGTTTATATTTGAGTCTAAAGGTAAATATTGGACACTTGAGTCTACATGCAAAAAATGGTCACTTGAGTCTATACGTAAATATTGGTCACTTGAGTCTACATATAAATATTAGCCACGTCAGTTTACATGTAAATATTGGTCACTTGAGTCCACATGTAAATAGTGTCCACTTGAGTCTACATGTAAATATTGGTCACTTGACTCTATAGGTAAATATTGGTCACTTGACTCTATAGGTAAATATTGGTCACTTGAGTCTACATATAAATATTGGCCACATGAGACTAAAGGTAAATATTGGCCACTTCAGTCTACATGAAAATATTGGTCACTTGATTCTACATATAAATATTGGCCACTTGCGTCTATAGGTAAATATTCTTCACTTGAGTCTATAGGTAAATATTGGTCACTTGAGTCTACATGAAAATATTGATCACTTGAGTCTAAAGGTAAATATTTGTGAGTTCATAGTTAAACAGAAGTAGCTTATAATTGAGCCTACAGATAGATGTTAATCGGGTTTTTACTTCAATTTATAGGTAAACACTAGGAGTATTACCCGTCTTTGACCGGGTGTTTCCTTGATGGGAATTTTTGCCGTTCAGTTGGAGCTGTTTATGTTTAAAGTCAGCCCACGCGAAAATCAATATTAGCAACAACATTTGGGTGCAAATGAGGCACATCCCAAATGTGAGGGTGGTTTAAACATTTGAAGGGGGGCTGGCCCTTAGAATTGAACTGTATATTAATAAATAATATTATTATAATAATTTAAAGTATTTGTTTTTTATTAAAGTTTTTATGAAAGAGCATATAGTAAATAGAAAAAACGCTGCTGAAAGTTATAATGACAGGAAGTAGTGGAGAGCCAATATCACTAACAATTTGAACTCAAAACCGGCACTGAAGAATTATCTATTAAACAAAATAAAATTAATCGGAATCGGATGAAAACTCTAGAAATGCATAAACAACAACCGATTTTAAACACACACAAACATACATATACACACACATTTTGAGAATTATAGATATAGATTGATCGAGTTTATACTTGAGTCTATAAGAATACATTTGTTAGTTTTTTCGTAGAAACTCTTAGAAACATTTTTCGGGGATATATTTGTGTCTATAGGTAAATATTGGTCAGATTTATACTCGATTCTATAAGTAAATATTCGTTAGTTCATAGTTTTAGAAATTTGAGCTTATAAATGTGTCTATAAATAGACTTTAATCGGATTTATAGTTCAATCAGTAAATAAAAATTGATCGAGTTTATACTTGAGCCTATAAGCAAACATTTGTTAGTTTTTTACTAGAAAAGAAATGTTCGGGATTATACTTGAGTCTATAGGTAAAAAAAATTTCAGTTTTATCATGGAGTCGGTAGGTAAAAATTTGTCAGATTTATACTTGAGTCTCTAGATAAATATTTATGAATTTTATACTTGACTCTATAGGCAAGCTTTTCTCAGTTTTATACTTGAGTCTGTAGGTAAACATTTTTCAGTTTTATGGATTTTTTACATTGTTAACCACTGAGATCCAATCTATTCCTATAAACCTCTTCGGTTGGATTGTTTTCGTACTAATATTTTTTGGTAATTTGAAACCCATTATCAAAAGTGGCCAAACTATAAAAAAGATGCTACTTTAGGTTGAGATCGGTAAGACGGATATCCGTAAGAAAGGGATTTTCAGATTGATTGATTTATCAATTCGTTTTTCGGCTTATCAACCCTTTGAGCGTTATTACAAGCCAGAAAATATTTTTAGATTCTAAGAAATTATTTTGGAGATAATAATGATTTACTGATACAAGTCTTTCTGATTAACCTATATCTGGGGTGAAATGAGATGGATTCATACCTTTCCCGAGTGTATTTGCGTCTGAGTGAGTATACCGAGCCCGACTGGAATTGGATCTAGATTCGCTGGTTAATGATGCCGAGCCATTGTCCATTACACCACCCGCACCTCTAAGTGGACTGGGCTTGATATTCCTAAACAGTCTATCTACTGAGCAATTTTGACGTTGCTTAAACTCGGTGATCGTATTTGAACCGGTCTTTCAACGCTGTGCGTCCGTAAGCCGGATTTTCAGTGGTCAGTAAATGGTACAAGCATAAACTAATAGAAGAAGACTGCTTTGTGAACAATTTTCATTCGTTGATAAGGACCGACAACGTTAGTATGTAACAGCTGATTCCTCATACCTAAATATGTCGCAACATACCGCTATTATTAACCAGCAGGAAACTAAATAAGAAAGCGATGTAAATTATAGGAAATGTTAGTAAGAATAAAACATAATATTTAACGCCACCGAGAAATGTATGCCTTATACGAAGATCCAAAGAAGAATGTAAGATACTCGTATATTCAATATTGTGATTAGTTTGCCTTATATTCGGCTTTACTGCTATCCTGCTTTTTATATACAGTGAGATTTTCTGTTCTAAAGTGCTGAGATAATATTTTGTAAACTACTGCAAGCTTGATTCAAACGTTACATGATCTAATACACCTGCTTTAAACATTGAAATTTTTAAATACTGTTGTGGTGGGATCCACCTAATCTGCATAGGTGACTATCAACTATATAAATAATGGTTGATACCGGAAGACGAGAAGAGAAGAGAAGAATCACGAGATCCAACTAGAGACTCTGATCGACTGCGACTAGTCAACACATTCTCCAGGAACGTCTTCCCAGAAATATACAGAAATACTATATGTACTTATTGTGTACACTTTCTTGTTATAATACATTCTTGTTCTAAGTATATTTTGTGTTGCATTATTATTCCATGCAATAGGCGAGATTCAACATTGAGTCAAGACTCAACAAATACATTAAAACATAAAAATAAAGCTTCCCTGTGTTTTTTCTATAAATAAATTCATGGTAATTGTTCTGATGAACTTTCACCCGCTAGTTAGAACTTCATAGAGACTCTGTGGTATTGTAGTGGCTGTAGTCAGTATGGTAAGTAAGAATGTTTTGTCTTGATTCAAGGAATATTGTAGTTTGTTTGTGTCAGTTTTTGCTGCTAGCTAAGTTTAAGATACGACATGTTCAAAGTCAGTTTTTCCCCGACCCCCCATTTGCACAATACTAGATTGGCGGTAAGGTCATCATTTTACAGTTGAAACTGTATGATGTAACCGTAAGTTCTATGCTAATAGCTTCTTGAATCGCACTTCTCGCTTGTGAAATTCTACCTGCTTCTTGATTCCCAGGCATTTTATGTCTTCAAACATTTAAAGTAAATGTCAATCGTTATCTTCTGTCTTCTTCACTCCTGTTTGTTTATTGATTTTCACTCCTTAATAGTGTTTTCGTTTTTTCCACATATTCTATTACATTCAGTGTCTTAATGGCTGTATTGCCTTGTTTGGTGTGAAACGATTAAGCAATAAAATGTTTTAATAAAAGATCTCTGAAAATGGGATTTTCTCTAATCAAGCCGTCCTGGGTACGACGTTAAGCTGCATCCAACAGCAAGGCCCCTGATCAGGAGGTTTTGAGGAAGTGTGGAACCACCTCTTAATTGCTGGTGTTCCCAGGTCCACCCTGACCCCGGGTGGTAGCACCTGTTGGGGTCCCAGCTATGGGCAAATAGTGAACTTCCAGGTCTTTTCCAAACTTCCGGGTCTTTTCCAGCACATTTCTTTTTGAAAAAATATTATTACCAGCTATACGTTTTTGAAAAAATATTACCAGCTATACGTTTTTGAAAAAATATTATTACCAGCTATACTTTTTTGAAAAAACAATATTACCAGCTATACTTTTTAAAAAAAACAATATTACCAGCTATACTTTTTTGAAAAAACAATATTACCAGCTATACTTTTTTGAAAAACAATATTACTAACTATACTTTTTAAAAGAAAAAAAAAAAACTTTTTCAGCATTAAATGGCCCAACGAAGGTCGATATGCTGGTTAAACAAACAAACTATCTATCTATCTATCTATCTATCTATCTATCTAATCAAGGTTGCTCAGTTCTGTGAAGACAACTGAATGAATTTAGTAAAAGTAGCATAAGTTTTGAGAGAAGATCTTTATTCGAGAAGAAACTGCTATGGAAAAAATCTTCAACCTCTTCCTGGCGCATCTTGTTAATGAATCTCACGTTAGAATCGATGATTGACTCAATACGAGGTCTAAAACGTTGACAGACATTAATTAGATGATCTTTATTTTGCATATTGTACTAGTTATATCATAGTTTCTATAGTGTTATGGAGGCGTTGATTGATCTCCCTGACTTTAGAAAGATTGGGCACCATATTGTAAATTATCCATTCTTGGGCCGTTTTGGCCTCATACGGCGGTGCAGTGTTTTGTTGATAGGTGTACGGTCTTCCATTACTCAGGCTCTCTTACCAAGGCATCACAACCTTTTCCTCCTAATATTAAGCAGCTTTGATCTTTCAGAATACGAGATTAGAAGTGATGGGACATGACAATTCCCTCCTGGCTCACGACTCGCAGAACCATCTGAGTATTTCAAAAGTTTGTGTGTATAACCGTCGAACAACCGTAGGTTCTCTGCATAATCATATGAGAGTCTTTCGGTTGAGGTTTTGGTCCTGATGAAAGTTTTTCTTATCAGATTAAAACAAAATCATTCCAGTAACTTGACTTTTAAAATTATCTTTTGTACTTGGAGACATGAACTGGCCTCTTCGCATGGCATATGACTTGTAACGAAGGTCGTCATGTAGAATTCTTTTTTGTACCTTCCGTAACTATTTCGGTGTTCTGAGGGTATGAGAACTCTTAACGAGTGGTTTACATTTGGTTACTACTGTATAATCCGCATCAGCAGCTTCCAACCTTTTGCGAATTTGAAAACAAACAACGATAAACTTTCATTGGCGAGCAATCTATAAATCACTCTCTTCATATCTGTCTTTAAGGCAATGATAACAGCGTACCTTTTCATTTGCTGTGTTAGCTCCATGTCTGTCATCATGTAAAAGAAATGATAAACAGAACGAGTTAGAAAAAATTAGAATCATTAAAAACTGAGCAATTGCATATATATATATATATATATGTATATATATATATATATATATATATATATATATATATATATATATATATATATATATATATATATATATACAGGGTGAGCCCCCCTCCCACAAACTGACATAATTCAAAATATGTATATCTGAGTAACTATATGTCCCAGGAAAACAAAATTAAATATGCTTCATGTTGAGAAACAACAGATTTATATATCAAAATGCGAACAAGATATTTAAAGTGTTGTTGATTTTATAATCGATTTCACAAAGCTTCACAAATGTTCAATATGCCCACCGCTCCACCTACCCGATGCAGCTGGTTATGAGGCGCCAGATATCCGCTTTCACTCATTGGATTGGAGCTGAACTTTGTTGAGGAATAATAATAATAATAATAATAATAATAATAATAATAATAATTACTATAAATACCCGGCATATCTTCAAGGCTTTCCTATTTGAATTTTCTGATGTAAAATAATATTTAATGTATAAATAAGCCTGTGAGTTCCACGACTATAAATAACCCATGAAAATTCCCTTATTGCGTCGTTATATACTTGGGTTGAAAAATTTAACCATATATTGTAGTAAAAACAATAAGTATTTTAGAGAAAGTAATGAATATTTTATTAATATCTTTTTCACTTTAAATGTAAATTTTAGTGGGTACTCGTGTTTCAGTAGACACCCCGTTTATTTATTAAACAATATATTTATTTATTTTCTTCGGCTAGGCTGGATGTTCGAGAAATCTTAATAAAGAAAAGCGAGCGTAAGTTTTTTCTTTAAGAAGATTTCTCCAACATTCAGGTCGGTAGATGAAAATAAATAAAAAATACCTTTTAATGAATAAGCTTCTACTCGAATACAATTATCCCTTGAAAAAAAGAAATAAAAAAACGTATGCGTTAATCAAAGTTGTTATTTGAAGATGTAAGAGGGTACAAATGAAAAGATTCACTGAAGCAGAAAGGAAACACGAGAGCGTTATCGCCTCTGCTATCTTCTTTGTTTGTCGTCATAGTTCTTTCGGTAGCTGATACAAAATATGGGACGCCAACCCTACATCCGGGTGTTATTGAGACACCATCGCTAGAAAGACTGCCATCCAAGGCTAAAGACTTATTTCAAATTATAAAATGAATTTTACCGCGTCAGACACCAACTTGGGATTTGAATTTCGGCGGACTAACATCCTATGCAATGCTCATCACAATTTACAGAAAACTGATAGCGCTCTCTCTTAAGCTCAAACAAAAACGATTACTAACATCGAGCGGAGAGGAAAATCGTCCCATCCTTACTCCTATGGTATCCTTCTGAAAAAGTCTCCTCACGAAAAGTAACTTTCCCTGACACCATAGCTTGGGACTCAGGGTTGGACATTGAGGACCTGGGGACAGCAATACAGGACCAAGCAGTTTGAAAAGGGATTGTCAATGGAGTTCCGACCAACTATATCGAGGTCGAAGGATGATGAAGATGTTTATTTTTTTTATTTTTCACTCCGAAACAAACTGAATCTTTGATATGCCTTTTCCGTCTTTCATCCCTTTTAAAACAGAATAGTCCATTATTTATTAGGTGTTAGAAGGGAGTAATATACACTCTAACTTACTAACTAGGAAACACGAAGGAACAATATCTCCAATTAACAGATTCGTCCCATTATACATTACACCACCCGCACACCCAAGTATTTCCAAGCGGTCACCCATCGAGATACTGAGCATGCCGACGTTCCTTAACTCCGAGAATCTTATTGGAACAGGTGTTCCAACGTGATATGACCGTAAGCCTATACTGGAGTTAATTTGGAAAAAGTTTGAGTTGTCTTGAATAACAAATAACAGGAAGTTATGGAGAGTTATGGTCGCCCTCGTCTTAAAGTTACAAGGCATATATGTATAGAAAGGGAGTTAGTGCGTGTTGGCTTCCAATGGAGAATTAAATACCAGTTTTCTCTGAACTCAGTCACTGTTATGAGTATTCCTGCTTGTTTCGGGCAAGGTATGGTTTCGATTCTTGATGAGGTTTCCAGCTTTAATAAACATTTTTAAAGGCACTTCCGAACTGTCCCAAGTGCATTTCACTGTCGTCTGCTCAAACAAATTTCTATTTTTGATTCCTTTTTATTAGCATTTTCTTTTCCTTTCTACACATAATCTTCCGCTCCTTCCTCTTTTGCTTCTCTTCCTCCTCCTCCTTTTCATGCTCTTACTCCATCTTTTTTTTCTTTCACTTTCTTTTCTTCTCCCTCTTTTTCTTCCTCCTCCTTTCGCAGCATCCTTGTCTTTACCTTTTTCACGGCTGTTGATCTACTCTTTCCGTATCTATTTCATCTTTTAACCCCCTTTTGTTTAGCTTTGCATCCTTTATCATTTTTCACTTCTTCTTTTTGCTATGGCTATCCATTTATCTTTGATTTCTTCTTTCTCCCTTTCTTTCTTTATCCGTCACATTCACCTTTTCTTCTTTCTTTCTTTCTTTCTTTTTTCTCCATTTAGGATATCATTTCTTTCTTTATTTTCCAATCAAATGAATCTTTCTTTGATTTCTTAATTTCTTTCTTTTTTTTCGTCCGTTTAATATTTTCTCCATCATCGTCTTCTTTCTTTCTCACATACTTTCTTTTTCAGTTCATTTAATTTCTTCCTCTTTTTCTTCTTCTTCTTCTTCTTCTTCTTCTTCTTCTTCTTCTTCTTCTTCTTCTTCTTCTTCTTCTTCTTCTTCTTCTTACATCACTTGTTTAAATCGTTATTAATGATACATACCTCCATGTTCTTTTTACCCAGTTTCATATTGCGTATTTCGTTTGATTTTCTCTACAAATATTTTTTTTATTATGCGTGATCCTATAAAGTTTAAATTGTTTTATTGTTGTTCTTTTTATTCTGATTTAGTGCATTATATTTCATTTTTCTCAATTCATTTTTCTCGAGTTTATTTTCGATTCCTTTCAAATAAATTTCCCTGTTTACTTTGCTATATTCTGGATTCAAGTATCGATTTTACTTATATACACCCAAAATCGACATTGATCTAGTCCGTAAACAAATGTATTGCTACGGAGAGGTGGGTGAATGACGCGGTAGCTTTCTGGGACAAGGTGGAAGACGATATGAAGTGTGAGGGAAGACAGAAATTTGGATTGTCCAAAAGGCTTTCTAGATTGAAGTTGCAGCTGAAATGTTCGGGCGCCAACTGAGCACATAAGAACAGGCATTATATCAGAATATTCTTATCATTCAATTTGCTTTTAAAAATATATACATGCCTGTATATATATATATATATATATATATATATATATATATATATATAGCACTTATGTATTTTTAAAAGCACCTGCATGCATGCATATATATATATGTATGTATATATGTATGTATGTATGTATGTATGTATGTATGTAATCATGTATGTATTTTAAAAGCAAATTGAATGATACCAATATTCTAATGTACTGCTTACTCTTACGTGCTCAACTGGCACCGGAACATTTAGGTTGCAACTTCAATCGATAAAGCCTTTTGGACAATCCAAACTTCTGTCTTCCCCTCGCACTTTATATTGTCTCCCAATGTCATTCGTCCACCTTTCCGTAACAATGCATTTATTTCCTTCTGTCTCGATGACAAATCCGCAGAACTGACAGAGTTAACCTGGTTGCGAATGTTAATGGATGCTAGGGTGCACGGCTGTATCTGATTGCGTTACCAGACCGGAGGCAGCCGAGTCATCAAGCCTTTGCTGCTGTTTATCATCACGTTGCTGGGACAGGATCCCTGGCACCACAAACTATGGATCGAGAAAGACCGAAATCCGCTCGTGCGCCCTACCACGAGGCACATAATCTACAGGCTCTCGGAAATGATCCAGGTATCAGCATATGGACTCGTCCACAGCAACCAGTTTACCCTCAGCTAGCAAATGCACTCTTCCTGTTACATTATTACCAACATCATACTTACAAATAATCAACAGGCATTCATTGGTTAATCACCGCCAATCTAGCTTGCTTATAAAAACCCAACACGTGTGATTCTCACAGAAGATTCTTGCTCTCTCTGATTCAACACGCGGACGCTCGAAACTAACTTCTCTACGTCACTCAACACCGCTGCTAAAATGTGACTCTCAAAGAACTCCCGTCTTGACTAACACAGTCAGATGTTAAAGAACTTTACAACAATTCATGCAAGTATAATTCCAGCATCATTTATCCAACTTGCATAATACACAATTCACTCAATCTTCTAAACTGCATTTTAATAATCAACTCTTTCGTTATGAGTCTAGGCACAAATATTTCCAAATCAAAGGGACGCAACTCAGTCTCACTTATCAGTTCGCATGCATATAATTTCAATACTTAATAAATTCAATTGTTATGTTTTAACTCTATGTTCTTTCTTGTATTTCACCATTGCTAATGATTTCCACACCTTTCCTAAACATAAATAATTGTGGGGAACAGCCCTTCAACACGCAATAAACATGGCTAAACCATTACACACGCCATCATACACAGGGCCCGTTCCGCTACAAGCACAATCCAAAGTGGCCATATCATGCCGTACATCTCATAGTACCGCTTATAGGGTACTTCAAAAGAAGCTCCTGTATCCATATCATTTGCAACGTGTGCAGGGTCTTTCAATCTCTGACCACTCACCACTGGAGAACATTTGCTGATGCTTTATTGTAAAAACTGCCGATCCGTTGTTTGTCGCTTCAGTGTTCTTTACATTTTACCTTGTTTTGGTGTCTGCAACCCGCCCCTAAATTTTGTAAAAGTATTTTCTGATCGTATCTCCGTTTGCACATTTAACAGCGGTTACGGTAAAATTTTAACTTAATAACTGTCGAAAATCTCTTCGACACTAGGGTAATCAAAGTCTGTCAGGCAGTAAGTGTTGCGAAACATGCCTAGTCTCACGACCCAATTTTAAACAGGGATCAAA
Organism: Acanthosepion esculentum; assembly: GCA_964036315.1. NCBI lineage: Eukaryota > Metazoa > Mollusca > Cephalopoda > Sepiida > Sepiidae > Acanthosepion > Acanthosepion esculentum. The sequence continues at coordinate 52,783,382 of OZ038497.1, read as the reverse complement.
TAATAGAGGGAGGAGCGCACAAAACGAGTCTGTTTGCGTAATGTCCTCCAAAATAAAAGATGAGAAAAGGAAGAGAAGGCAGTCGTTAAATAACAAAGAGTAGACCTGCGCATCCCATCCTTCCGGTAACAAAAGACTACAAAATCTGGAGCAGCCTCGCTTTGATAAACCAGAATCCGTCAACAACTCAGTTGTCACGTCCGACGGCCGCCCCATAAGCGCAGGTAATTTCACTTATTTTTCCACATAACCTCAAAACTAAGGATTTGCGGATATATGTTTATGTGGACTTTTGTTCTTGTTTTGGTGTGCGAAAGTCGTCGCCAGAGAAATTTGTAAAAGTATTTTTGATTCAACCTGTAAATATGTTCCATCCTAAACCATTTAATTCAGCATTAATTATTACGCATGAATTATACAATAATATTTATGGATGAAATCGATTATATATATATATATATATATATATATATATATATATATATATATATATATATATATATATATATATATATATATATATATAAATTTTCGACATGTGCTGGGCACATACACTGATATATATATATATATATATATATATATATATATATATATATATATATATATATATATATGTAAGCAAATGTGTGGATGTAGATCCGACGGTATGATGAAAATGTGGAAAAGACAAAGCAAAATCCGAATATATGAGTTTACTGTTTTTATTATGTTTTTGTTTTTGTTATTCTGTCGACGTCAGACGTTTCGGTCAAATAGACCTTCTTCGGGACATGGTTAATGGAGACATAATTATATTAGATTTAAGTTTGATGGAGAGACGATATATACAGGACTGGTCAGAAACAGAAAAACTGAAATTCTAAAGTCAAGTATTCTTTCTTAGAGTCGGATATGCTGGCGTCGCGTGGGCGGCAACTACGACGACCTGCGCACAGGGAAGAAGATTGTGTCCTAAGTGGAGGGTGAGGGGGACTATTTAAAACTATAGCTTATCGGTACGTTTGTCACGCATTAATCTCGCCACCGAGGTCGCGATCTGAAAGAAACCAGGTCTATTATTTACTGTATGTGAGGTGGCTATCATGCCAGCCTCATAAATCTGTCTAAGGTTCTTATTGTGGATATATTTTAAGATCTTCACAGAGTCGAAATCAAAATTGTGATCAGATTTGGCTATGTGTATAACTAAAGCACTGCTTAGATTACCGAGGCGAATGTCACGTTTATGTTCGGAAATGCGAGACTTCAATGATCTACCTGTCTCTCCTATATAACTCAGGTTGCAGTCTCTGCAGGGCACCTGATAGACGCAAGCATCGGATGTAATATGTTGTCTGCTCGTATTACTCAATATGTTACGTATAGATTTAGTGGGTAATGTAGTAGTTTTAATTTTTAGCGCGTTTAGATTGTTGGAGATGTGTTCGGTCAGAGGGTTATTCGGTAGAAAGATGCGGCCAATGGGATTATCAGGGGCAGCTGAGAGTGTGCCTCTCTCCACCTTTGATGTAGTAGTAGTAGTCGGTATGTTGTTATGTACTGATGGACGAACTCTGTGGATTTTCAAGGCTTTATGTTTAGCGCCGAGTATTAGTTGTCTCGGATACGAAAGGCTGGAGAAGGTATCCTCGATATAACCAAATTCGTCATCTAAATATTTTGCTGAACAGATTCGCAGAGCTCTCAAGTAAAATCCGATAATAACACCTCTCTTAGTCCTAGTATCATTGTGAGAGTAAAAGTGTAAGTAGTCGTTTTTGCATGTGGGTTTACGATATACTGTGAATTCTAGTTTGTTATTATTTCTGGTGAGTAGTATGTCTAGAAAAGGTAGAGAATTATTCGATTCAAGTTCGTGGGTAAATTTTATAGTAGGTTCTACTCTATTCAATCTATCGGTGATTTTGTTTAGATCATGTTTCTGTGGGTAAATGAATAAAATGTCATCTATGTAACGGAAATAATGTGTATCATCAGGGATTATATATTTGAAAGGTCCAGACTCGAGAAATTCTAGAAATATGCATGCTAGGAACCCAGAGAGAGGACTACCGATAGGTAAGCCAAACTTTTGTTTATAGTAGATGTCGTTATGCTGGAAGTAACAGTGAGATGTGCATAGGATGCATAATTTGATGCATATTGAGATGGGGATAGGTAGCTTAAAGTCAGTTTTCTTAAGGTGGTTCTCTAGCCGTTTAATACATTTATCCACCGGTACATTGGTGAATAGAGATTTAACGTCTAAGCTGGCTAGGGATTTGTTTCCTATGTCGATATTGCTTAGCTTATTGAGAAGAGCGCCTGAATTCTTTATATGCGCGTGACTTATGGTGCCCAGAATTGGGGTGAGAAATTTTGTTAGAAACCTAGCGATGTTATGGGGGGCTGACCGAACACATCTCCAACAATCTAAACGCGCTAAAAATTAAAACTACTACATTACCCACTAAATCTATACGTAACATATTGAGTAATACGAGCAGACAACATATTACATCCGATGCTTGCGTCTATCAGGTGCCCTGCAGAGACTGCAACCTGAGTTATATAGGCGAGACAGGTAGATCATTGAAGTCTCGCATTTCCGAACATAAACGTGACATTCGCCTCGGTAATCTAAGCAGTGCTTTAGTTATACACATAGCCAAATCTGATCACAATTTTGATTTCGACTCTGTGAAGATCTTAAAATATATCCACAATAAGAACCTTAGACAGATTTATGAGGCTGGCATGATAGCCACCTCACATACAGTAAATAATAGACCTGGTTTCTTTCAGATCGCGACCTCGGTGGCGAGATTAATGCGTGACAAACGTACCGATAAGCTATAGTTTTAAATAGTCCCCCTCACCCTCCACTTAGGACACAATCTTCTTCCCTGTGCGCAGGTCTTCGTAGTTGCCGCCCACGCGACGCCAGCATATCCGACTCTAAGAAAGAATACTTGACTTTAGAATTTCAGTTTTTCTGTTTCTGACCAGTCCTGTATATATCGTCTCTCCATCAAACTTAAATCTAATATAATTATGTCTCCATTAACCATGTCCCGAAGAAGGTCTATTTGACCGAAACGTCTGACGTCGACAGAATAACAAAAACAAAAACATAATAAATACAGTAAACTCATATATTCGGATTTTGCTTTGCCTTTTCCACATTTTCATCATATATATATATATATATATATATATATATATATATATATATATATATATACCAGTACCAGCACATGTTGAAAATTTTTTTTTCCTGGTGCACCCATTATAGGAACATAAGCGTGCTAGATTGGCATTTAGGTCCCACCATCTTATTGCTGAAATAACTAAATGTAACAGCGACTTCTACTCCAACGGTTGATTTTCTCGCACTTCCCACCTGTGGAATTCCCTTCTGTTTGTTGCTTCCCTGATAACTACAATCTTCAAATCTTTAATTGCAACGTCAATCACGATCACCTGTCTCCTTGAAACGCGTTCGTCTTTAATCCTTTCATGAATCCATCCTATACACAGTTTTTTCTCTCACCTTCACTCTCTGTAAACCCATGCGCACTAGTGGCATTCTCGCCTTGCTTGGGATGATATAATACACACACACACACACACACACACACACACACACACACACACACATATATATATATATATATATACATATATACATATATATATATATATATATATATATATATAAGGTAAATAAATAATCATATATATGAGGTAAATAAATAATCTTGTTTCACAGGAGGATGATATGTCGGTATCAATATGACAGTTCGTAAAATTGATTTAAAAAATTAACGCAAACAAAAATAGCATAACTAAAAAACTGACACAATATGTGGATACATTCAAGTCTGATAAATATTTTATCTGAGAGATCAAAAAAAATTGCTGCGGTATATATATATATATATATATATATATATATATATATATATATATATATATATGTGTGTGTGTGTGTGTGTGTGTGTTTCTGTGTCTGTGTGTGTGTTGGTCAACGAACGCTACAGAAATTGAAGGAATTGAGCTTCGAAACTCTGCCCTATCCATCTGTCTCACCTGGCCTCTAGTCAACTGATTACCACATTTACAAATATTTAGACAACTTTTACTAGGAAACATTTATCATTATTCAATTACTTTTCAAAATTCTTGGAAGATTTTGTAGTCTCGTAAATGTATAACATCTTTGCTAGTTGAATATCTACACTTGTATCTTGTTGGCAAAAATATGTAGGATCTAATGGCTCTTAATTTAATTAAGAAACATTAATCTGAAGATCTGTAATTTTAAAAATAATGGTTAAAATCAGCATTATTTTTGAACAACCTAATCATCATCATCATCATCATCAAAAACCCTTGACTTTTGTAATCGCGGTGAAGGGGGGAGGGATCCAAATGCAGAAGCCACAATGAATCTCCTCCACAACGGTCTATCAAAGACAGCCATCAGCAATTATGTTCATTGTTTGACATTGTCCAACCAGTTTTTTACGTGGGCTTCCTCTCCTACGTCCACATTCAACGATGCCTTGCATGATGGTCTAGCACAGGCCGTCGTGCCTTGTAATTAGTTCAAAACCACGCCATTTTTCTCCGTTTATCAGTTCCGAGAAGAGGGGTTGCTGGTGGCTCACAAAACTTTCAACACTTTTCAGCACAAATCCATTGGTTTTATGTTCCAAACTGAAGATGCCAAGGAATATTCTCATACATTTGTTCTCAAACGCTTGGGTCCTTGTCTTTGCTTCTGCCAACAGCGTCACGTTTCACATCCATAAAGAGAATGGAGACTGCCAGCGATTTGTACAGTCTGTCCTTCGTTTGAAATTGATTTCGCTTCTCTATATTCATGCCAATTTGGCCATCGCTTCGGCAATCCGTGTGCGGATTTCCGAGTTGCAGGTACCATCTTTAAAAAAGATTACTCCTCAGTATTTAAAACTGGGTACTTCCTCCAGTGAATTCCCGTTCATGGTAAATTGACCCAGGTGTTACTTTTTGTGCTATTCACCATTACTTTGAATTTCTCGGATCTGACCTCCATTTCATATGCACCTGCTCTTTCAATAAGTTTGTTGGTCAAGTTCTAAAGTTCACTATTACTACCTCCTTATGAAGGTGGTAGACCTGTCTGCAAAACGTAGGTTACAGACACGTCTACCACCAATATAAATTGAAGGATTATGGTCGTTCAGGGTTTCTTGCATGGTTCTCTCTAGAAATAGGTGAACAACCTAATAATAGCAAAGAAACTAGCCCCGTTAACCATTATTCTACGCCGAGGCGCCCGGCATATAGATGTAAGCCCCCTGTCGGTTGAAATTTTTTGTAAGCAAGGTTAGGGTTACGCGAATGCTTGGCATTTCACTGAAGTTAAATTATAGTTAAAGGAAGAAAAAAACAATTGTCCTATCTGATATCGAAAAAACAATTGTCTTATCAGATATCGAAACAGACACAAGTTAGGAAGCGCAAAATATCACCATTGAAATGAATACCACTGAGACTCCCGAACCCAACTATCCAGATGAAAACATTTGCCCTGTGTAGAAGAATGAAGTGCTAACAACTTCTGAAGAAAAACCTGACACCATTACTCCCCGTCCATACACCTTTAATCATCCGTCTATCTTAGGCAATCAAATTACACATACTATCGACCGTCAGTCTTATTTGAGAAACCAATAAATGGAGAAAGGTTAGACGAACAAATGTAACCTAACTGATGTAATAAAAGAAAAACTAGATTTTTTTAAATACACCCAATACAAGGCCTAAGAACCACTCAAGGTAGAAGGTTTCTACGATGTGTGGTACAAGCATACAAGAGGTCACGAAGTGAAGTTTATGGTTCTATGGAGACCAGTTAACCCTAGAGGTCAAGATTGTAAAGATTAGAAAATATCCCGCTAGGAGTCCGTTCCACGAAACAACACTTCTTGGGAAGAAGCTGTCCGAAAAGAAATTACATTTTACTATTTAAATGCGAAGGGAATGGGAATGATTCACCCTTGTGTAAGTGGCATGGCTGGTCACACTTGTTTCGGTTAGGGGAGGCGGGACTAAGAAATGTAGCTAGTCAGAACATATGCCATGGACATAGCGATAGAGCAGCGAAAGGCTTGCCATGTTTCGTCTCTGGGAAAGTGGTTGTGGAATAAAAAAAATACATCATCCACACGGCCGTGTTGACGCTTTCGGGCTCTATCAAGACGGGCAAATGAGGACTGCGCATATCCAGCCCATATATGGCAGCCCTACTCCATTTTTGGTTTGATCTTGCGTTTATAAGTATAGAGTATAGTAGCGTGAGTCAGATATTTATCGGATCACTACGCTGAACCAACCATTTTCCAAGCATCCTTAGAAATGGATCGGATATATGAATTCCATGAGGTCTGGATAGACTTGAGCTTGAGTCCGAATAGACGCCCAGAAAAGAGAGCTTTTGAGAGAAAACTCGTTCATCATGACAGGTGAAAGTTCTGCGTCTCAGCAAAGATTAAATTACATATTTGAGGTTACTGGTTTGATCATATGACAACAGGTTAATCTATTTGAGGTTATTTAATATTGAATTGTGCATTAGACCCCCCCAGGCACAATTGAACTCGCTAATAACAGTCAACCAGTCTAATATTGCTAACCATACGAGGCGTCATTTATGCAAGGTTATCGACATCGTTAGTGAATTTTCATTGTGACTGGAGCCGCTCAGCTAGACAAATTTGCAATCAGCTTCAACAACATCTCTTCCGCGAATCTTTGAACACAACTTCTCCGTAAAATCTATTGACGGAGCATGACCTACGTGAGACCAACGGGAACATCAGCCTGAGACCTTGTTATACACACGAGCGCGTGCCTGCATACTAACACACACGCACACACACAAATACACACGTAGTCTCTCTTTTACAGGCTCTCCCGTCGTTTCAGACGTAGTATTGTTCAACTGCATTTTCCGTCCTTGTTGGCCTGTACAAGGACCGATAGCCACTCAAGGTGAAGTGTTACAGAGTAACAGACACAACTTATGCGGATATGTCAATACTAGACATGAAGATATGATTGCAGTGATCTGGAAAACTTCCTCTTGGAAGTCGGTTTGACTTCGAAGACTTTCATCGAGTGGAATCGAAATCTCACTAAAGGAATACAAAGGTAAAGAGGGTCATTCGCTACAATGAGCGTAGACTGGCGGGTCTTAGCCGTGTAGGTTAGAACATGTCGAACTAACGAATGGGGCTGTTCTGTACACGTTCCATGGAAATAGCGATAGACAAGCGAGATGATTGCATCATTTCAACTATGAGAAAGGCGTTGTAGAGTGGAAAATAATTTGTCTCCCTCAAGGACACGGAGACGCTTTTGGACTCTATCGAGACTGTAAAGTGGGGACTGGGCACTGCCCTGCTCGTGTGTCTGTCTTCGATGACTTTTAAGGCCATCTTGACAAACAAAAACAATATTCAACATACTAAACAAGATACACAACACATTGTGAAGGCAGCAAGAACTAGCGGGAGTTACTGTTCTCCCTTGTAATACATAAATGGTCAATGAGTGCCGTATCAAACTTTGTAATGGATTTTATGCACGCCCACACATACAAGTAAACACCTGATATGTTATCGATGGTAATCTGATATTTAGACTTCAGCCACTTTCTCACCGCCATAAGCCAACTTACCTCTGTCTATTCTATAAATGTTTTCATGACAAATATTCTAAGTTCTTTACTGCTTGGAAACTTGACTGTGTGGATTTAAGTGTACTGCAAGATACTACTATTAGATTGGCTACTACGTTTAGTCGTACTATTGAAATAAGTAGATGCAAGAATAGGTTCTATTTCAAAAGGTTTTATTTTTTGAGTACCTCTCACCTTTGGAATTCTGTCCGGTGTTTTGCTTCCCTGCCACCTGCAATCTTCAAAAGTTTAAATGAAAACGTCAGTCGCCATCACCATTGTCCAATCTCCTCAGTAAAGTTTTTCCCATTCCCTTCCATTCCCAGTACCCTCTTGTGTCTTAGTGGCACTAATGCCTTGTTTGGAGTGAAATTATTAATATATATATATATATATATATATATATATATATATATATATATATATGTGTGTGTGTGTGTGTGTGTGCGTGTGTGTGTGTGTGTGTGTGTGCGTGTGTGTGTGTGTGCTAAAACATGTCTCATTGAATAATTTAGACAACAGGATCCGCTCATATTCACGGACAAGCTTCTTAGTATCCTTATTAAAGAAAGCGAGAAAATTATCATGTTGATATATATTCATTTATTCCGAGTACTTTCGACATTAGCACATTGTCATCATCAGGCTGTTGTTTTTGTTTTGTTTTCTTTATTGATTGTTCGTGTGTTTTTTTTTTGTTTTCTCTTTAAACAATTACTTAAAACCTAAATAGACAAAACTTGTCTAAATTATTCAATGAAACAATATACATATATATATATATGTGTGTGTGTGTGTGTGTGTGTGTTTCTGGGTGTTTGTGTGTGTCTATGCGTGTATGCATGTATATTTAGGCAGCATATTTTCATTCAACTAAGTTTGGTTAAATTAATTTTAAACGTATTACTAAATTAAAATATTGTAATTAAAAAATCTTTTTCTTATTTTAAAAATTAAAAAATACAAAAGTTACCTCCATTGCATAACTAGAAAAAAATTCGAATTTTAAACACTGTAAACAAACAGTGAAAAAAACTATTTAGAATTTACGGAGCTTCTGTATACACACACACAGATATTTTAACCCCCTTAAGATGGTACTTGGACAAATAAAAAATTATTCGAAAGAAAATTTCGGAATTTTTTTTTATCAATTTTCTACAGTCACCAAGAAATTCGTGGACTTGAAAGGGTTAAAACTAAAATAAATAGAAATATTGCGTCTAAATTATTTAACCAAACCTGCTTGAATATATCTATCTATCTATCTATCTATCTATATATATATATATATATATATATATATATATATATATATATATATATATATATATATATATAATAAAATAAACTATGAAATCTCCACAAATATCGTTAAATGCCAATAATTGGTAACAGAAGTCATTGGTTCATACCAACGGCTTTCCATACTCAATACTCATCGAATTCACTCTCTCGTGGTCATGTGTGACGTCATGAGCTGTGGTACGATTTTCGCTTTCAGCGTCTTATATGCACGTGTTTATCGTTGCTTGGAAATCATCCATGTAAACAAAAACAGACTATCATCAATTTCTTGTTCGTGTATTGCTTAATATATTGTGTAATTGTCATCTTTGATAATGGCTTATGTAAGTCGAAAGCTTAGATTGGATTAAAAAATATGTATCAATATTGTGATTTTCTTTCTTCGTTTAATGATAATGTTATTAAGCTGATCAGACGATATGAAAAGAACTTACATAAAATATATAGACAATACTTATCTATATTATTTAATGAAACATGTATTAATGAAAAAATGCTGCCTAAATACACATACAATATATATATATATATATATATATATATATATATATATATATATATATATATATATATATATATATATATATATATAAAAGTGGACATGGAAGTCAGCACTTAGAAGCGACAGTCTGTTTCATACGAGTGCAATCGTCAGCCGCCTGAACATTTCAACTACGAGAAAGGCGTTGTAGAGTGGAAAATAATTTGTCTCCCTCAAGGACACGGAGACGCTTTTGGACTCTATCGAGACTGTAAAGTGGGGACTGGGCACTGCCCTGCTCGTGTGTCTGTCTTCGATGACTTTTAAGGCCATCTTGACAAACAAAAACAATATTCAACATACTAAACAAGATACACAACACATTGTGAAGGCCGCAAGAACTAGCGGGAGTTACTGTTCTCCCTTGTAATACATAAATGGTCAATGAGTGCTGTATCAAACTTTGTAATGGATTTTATGCACGCCCACACATACAAATATACACCTGATATGTTATCGATGGTAATCTGATATTTAGACTTCAGCCACTTTCTCACCGCCATAAGCCGACTTACCTCTGTCTATTCTATAAATGTTTTCATGACAAATATTCTAAGTTCTCTACTGCTTGGAAACTTGACTGTGTGGATTTAAGTGTACTGCAAGATACTACTATTAGATTGGCTACTACGTTTAGTCGTACTATTGAAATAAGTATATGCAAGAATAGGTTCTATTTCAAAAGGTTTTATTTTTCGAGTACCTCTCACCTTTCGAATTCTGTCCGGTGTTTTGCTTCCCTGCCACCTACAATCTTCAAAAGTTTAAATGAAAACGTCAGTCGCCATCACCATTGTCCAATCTCCTCAGTAAAGTTTTTCCCATTCCCTTCCATTCCTAGTACCCTCTTGTGTCTTAGTGGCACTAATGCCTTGTTTGGGGTGAAATGATTAATATATATATATATATATATATATATATGTGTGTGTGTGTGTGTGTGTGTGTGTGTGTGTGTGTGTGTGTGTGTGTGTGTGTGTACTAAGACATGTCTCATTGAATAATTTAGACAACAGGATCCGCTCATATTCACGGACAAGCTTCTTAGTATCCTTATTAAAGGAAGAGAGAAAATTATCATGTTGATATATATTCATTTATTCCGAGTACTTTCGACATTAGCACATTGTTATCATCAGGCTGTTGTTTTTGTTTTGTTTTCTTTATTGATTGTTCGTGTGTTTTTTTTTTGTTTTCTCTTTAAACAATTACTTAAAACCTAAATAGACAAAACTTGTCTAAATTATTCAATGAAACAATATACATATATATATATATGTGTGTGTGTGTGTGTGTGTGTGTTTCTGGGTGTTTGTGTGTGTCTA
>OZ038497.1:52762497-52767497 GCA_964036315.1 Acanthosepion esculentum | reverse complement strand
ATCAAGGTTGTATGCTGTAACTTTCTAATCCCGTTTAGATTCACGAAAATCCATCGCTGCTCAGTTTCCTATTTGAAACGTATACAAAGCAATTGCAAGAGAAGTAATGGATTTTTATTTATTAATCCGACGTATATATCTCGAGAATTTGAAGTTTTTTTTTTATTTATTATTATTTTCATGGTGTAGTATATTGGTGCTGTCAACAAGTATGTTCCTGTATTCTTAAGGTGGTCAGGAATGTGTATTTAAATTTTGTGCGATAGAACTTGTTTCCAACAAATAAATGGTAAGACGTCTTGATGATGTTGTGGTCGTCAAGCCAACATATCTACTTAATTTTTTGTCAGCTATATAAATATGCCAAAAGATATTTAAACTGATAAACAATGTCGGTCATTTCCAAAAACACTAGTTGACAGAGAAGTATTATTGCGTTTAATTAAATTGGTTGTGTTAAATTTAGTATGGTATATAATTAGTGTTATTTTTTTTACTGCGATCAATGGGGAATATATTAGTACTTATGGGATTTTCTTTTCATCTTGTTTACAGTTAGAATACCTTTGATTACGGTACAATAGGTTGATATGTTAGAGTTATTTGATGAAGTATTATGTTCTGTTTTATTTATGTTAATATCTGAAATGGCTCGTCTAATTTATTCATTAATGATGTAATTATAAAAGTCCTTATTAATGAGAGTTTGTTTGACGTTTTTAATTCGGTGTAGAAAATCTTTTTCGAGGAAGAGTTGAACGGTATAGTAAATTTTTGTATAATAGCGATATTGTAGTAGAACATTATTTTTTTATAGTTTAGAGTGCACGTGTCTATGCTAGTTGTTTTTTATATGAAGAGGTAGTAAATGTATTATTATTAGTATCTATCAGTACAACAAGAAAAATTATTTTATAGTTATTAAGTTAATATGTGAAGTTAAGAACGGAATTTTTTGAAAATGTTCTTATAGTTTGTGCATTTCATCTATGTTTTGATAAATATGAGTATAGCATCTACATATCTTAGGTAGATAGAAAGTCTTTTAGTGGTGTTAAATATCTTATTTGCAAGGTTAGCCATGTTACTAAGTATTGATCCAAAAACTGAATCCATAGAAACGCCATCACGTTGTGCGTAGATGTTATTTTGGGTGTCATTATAGGGAACCTCAGTGGTACAAGTCAAAAGTAATTTTCCCAATATATTAGTTTTGATATTTAGTGGCGATAGAGAGATGGATTGTTGTAAATAATATTTATAGTTATATCAATCGTTTCTTTTAAACTTTTCCGCATCAAGTGAGCGAATGGTTTCATTATTAAGCTTTTGTGTTTTAACATTTGGGTTACTCCAGGAGATACAGTATTTACTAGGTATGTATGGTGTAATGAGTTGGTTAAGGATTTTGGCTAATTGGTAAACTGGGGTAGGGATTTGGGAACAGAGAGGGTATTTAGGTTTGTGCATTTTATAGTACCATACCCGTATCGTGGTTTGTAGTCTTCGATTATTTTTCGGAGTTTTAAATTGTCCTGTTCTGCATTTAACACCATGTAGCATTTTACCATCTCTGGTTAACTCCCTTACATTCTGAACGCTTGTTTACAAAACATCGCAACCAAAATGATTAATTTAAACATAATTATAACGGAGTGCGTTCATGCGTGTTTACAAAATTTACCGTCACGACTATTAGATTTACAATAGGTTTTTCTTCGTTATTCACACACTGGGGATGATCTCGGAGAAGGTCGAAAGTACTTGAGTTAACAAAAATACGTCGACTTCCTTGATGAATTAAAGAACTAAAAAAGATTATCATAAAAAATAGACATAATATGTCTATATTGTTTAATGAAACGTGCTTGAATACATATATATATACATATATATATATATATATATATATATATATATATATATATATGTTTGTGTGTGTGTGCGGGTGTGTGTCTGTGTCTGTGTGTGTGTTTAGGCAGCAACACTTCTTTTATGCACAGACAAGGTACTTTAATTTAGTTTTTTATACAATTTCTCATGTGATCTAATAAAAACGAAAAAACCAACACTCAATAATATCAAATATGAACATGGACACAATATCTTGACCGTGTTTTGAAAAATGAAAACATTATATGCGTACGCACACACAACAACCTATTTCTTGTTAGCAGTCAATAAAAATGGCTAAATGTATAGCCGAAAGCGCTCGGATAAAACAAAAAATAAACAATTGGACAGTTTTTATATAATTTGTCATCCGAAAAGAAAAGAATTATTAGATCACATGAGAAATTGTATAAAAAAATGAAATCAAACCACCTTGTCTGTCGTATTCATGAAATGAGCACACACATATATATATACATATATATATATATATATATATATATATATATATATATATATATATATATATATATATATATATTATATCATAGTATGCGGAGAAGTAAGGAATTCGGAACCTTTCAAGATGGTCTTATTACAAAATGAACGCATCATCTTTGGTCGGAATTCTAACTTTACCCGCCGACTCCACTTTTATATCGATAAACATTACACCACGGAATTGTCTCTGTCTCTCTCTTACTATACTTTTTCTCGTTTTCCCCGCCTCTCTCTCTCTATCTTTCTCGCTCCATTTCTTGATCCTATTCTCTCTCTCCCCTCTTTCTCACTCTACCCCTGTCTCTTCCCCCCCTCTCTCTCTCTCTCTCTCTCTCTCTCTCTCTCTATATATATATATATATATATATATATATATATATATATATATATATATACCATGATTGATATGAATGGAATGATATATATGAAGTGAGGAAGTGTGTTCAGAATCGGAGTAGATTATTTGTGTATATAGAGCGAGTCGGAACATGGGAATCAACACCCTATGGAGTTTTCTGTGTCTTCCTCTCTCTCTCCCTCTCTCTCTCTCTCTCTCCTTCTCTCTCTCTCTCTCTCTCTCTCTGTGTACATATATATATATATATATATATATATATATATATATATATATATATATATATATATATATTCCAACATAAACGTTAACGACCACTCTGGAATAATACAACTGACCTACTCATAATGCCCCATCTGTCCATCATATATAAATAGTACAGCCAAAACACAAAGCACTTGGTCTGAATATCGCGTTAAAGCATGAAACAGACTGTCACCGCTGTGTGTTGACCTGAGTCTCCACTTGTATTTCTTGGGTGCTGGTGTTAATAAAATACTGCTCGATGTAAAATAACAAACTCTGATTTATATATTAATAATAGATATATTTTTTCCTCATTGGTCGCACAACTTTTTTCGGTGGTTATTGAAAAATGACCGTTAAAAATAAAAATATATATTTAAAATAAATAAATAAATTCTATATACACAGAGAAATATCTGCACACAAAAATAATAGTGCCTAATAATAATTTAAAGATTCAGGAGACAGGCAGGGAATTAATCATTAAGCAGAAAATACGAGATAGATAGATAGATAGATAGATAGATAGATAGATAGATAGATATGAACAGAGTGATAGATAGATAGATAGATAGATAGATAGATAGATAGATAGATAGATAGATAGATAGACAGATAGATATGAACAGACTGATAATTAGATAGATAGATAGATAGATAGATAGATAGATAGATAGATAGATAGATAGAAGAAAAGACTGAAGTCGATCGATAGATATGAACAGACTGATAGATAGATAGATAGATAGATAGATAGATAGATAGATAGATATGAACAGATAGATATATAGATAGATAGATAGATAGATAGATAGATAGATAGATAGATAGAAGAAAAGACTGAAGTCGATCGATAGATATGAACAGACTGAGATAGATAGATATGAACAGACTGATAGATAGATATGAACAGATAGATAGATAGATAGATAGATAGATAGATAGATAGATAGATAGATAGATATGAACAGACTGATAGATAGATATGAACAGATAGATAGATAGATAGATAGATAGATAGATAGATAGATAGATAGATATGAACAGAGTTAGATAGATATGCATAATGATATCAAATATCTAAAAACAAAATGGATGCTGACATTTATGGGCCAGCAGACGAAACAAAGCAAAAATCTGATTTTCTTTATAATTCTTTATAATTTCATTTCATTTCCGCAAACTTTCATTTCGTGTTACGAATTTAATTAAATCTGTGAATTGCACGCAAAACAAGATCCTCGTAATTATTTTTTCGTCTTGTTCTCTTTCAAGCCTCAAGTCTTATGTGTTAACGAACGAAATCAAAGAAATTTCTTCAAGTTTATTACACCCTCATTTAAATTCATAGGCTTCTAAAATCTGCGCAAAATGTATGCGATCTTACACCTGCTGCTTGATTATATAGCTTTTGATTATGCATATTTTGATATTTACTTTTTCAGTAATATTTATTCTATAATACGATGAATAATTTTTTCCATTGTTGAAATGAAATATCTTTTGGGATAACACAACAACATTTGCCAGTTTTCCAAAGTCCAGGTAGGTCTTCTGATCCAATATCTCAAAGCACGGAAAGTATTCGGATGAATTACATCCCCTATTCCCGACAAGTCAAACCTTCACGGCAAGAACACGACATGCTACTTAGATAGTGGCAAACCACCCACATTTCCTCCGTATTCCATTGTTGAGAAGTAAGTTCCACTCGACAGCTTCTTCTCGCGAGCCACTGCCCTGTGGAACCGATTCCCGACAGGATGTTTCCTCGATCAGTTAACTTGATCAAGGCTAAGTTAGTCATTATCTTACACTCCTATGCGTACACAAGGCCTCCCAATATAACTACCTAGAGTGGCCCTCGGACCTTGTAAATGGTGGAACTTACTGTAAAGCTAAGGAACGCTGAACTGACATGTTTGATGTGAATCTGGTGCTTGCGATTGTGGACGTAATGGCAAAGATCTTTTCATGCCTTCCATCAAATATTCTCGTTACACAC
>OZ038497.1:52699997-52759997 GCA_964036315.1 Acanthosepion esculentum | reverse complement strand
ATAAACAAATAAATCGCCGAAAACACAAGCTTCACAAACTTTTCACTCACAGTAGATGAAGAGAGATTGGTAACCCGAATCTTAAATCTCTAGCGTTTAACTTTCTATCACTAAGCTGAAGGCTTAAAATTTGCAACTGGAATACGAAATATTACACTCTTGCCACCTTAGCCAAACACTATAGATTCGACCGCAGACAATTTGAAAAGGTATCATGGCATCTAACGTAACTAATACTGAAGAAATAACTCTACCCAGGAGATACCTGTAATGACAAAAGTACGCAGGTGTAGGATTTAAGAAAGCTGTATTCAACTGAGAATACAAGGTTCGCGAAATAGTGTCATTTTATATTACCACTACACAGAAATAGCTCTCTCAAAAAAGAGGTAATAAAATAAGTGGAGGACACTCTTGATTATTCATAACAATATTTCTTGAATTAAATAATAAAAAAAATGTTCCTCTAAATAAAAACATAGTCGATAAAAGAGGTGGAATTGTCATCATGATTACCAAAGACTACAATGAAATATTAGAATCATTCTTAAATGACGATAATACTTACAGAAAAATCGACGAAGAAACAGCAAATCCAGACACATCAACATCGACAAAACGTCTAAAAAAGTATTAACAATTGTAAAGAAATCCTGAAATACACTAAGAGAATACCACCGAACTAAACCCACATTATATGGCTTACTATATACCAATATGACCATCAGACCCATTGTGTCCGACTTCAAAAGTACACCCAACAAATTAGCTAATGCAACTCCGTTCTAAGACACCATCAACACAACAACCAAGAAACATTCTTGTGACATAATCCATAGCGGATCAAACATAATCATGGAAAACAGGATTATGGCTAGCTCGTGGTGTAATGGATAGCGGCTCCGAGGAATCGGAGAGCCGAGTTCGAATTCCAGTCGAATCCGTTGCATAAACTTACGCGTTAATACAGCTTGAGAAAGATATGAATCCTCTTCTTCCCGCCCCCAGCTATGGGTAAATAGCAGGAGAGACCGGGCTCTATAGCCTTGGTTGGCAATTGACATACCGCAGAAAGAAATAGCAAGCTACTGCGAGGGAAAAAAATCTGCCTCGTCAGTCATGTATCGAAAGATACATGATCGCCTAAGCGTGTATCACGCATGGCACATAACTGACTGAAATTCACTTACGTGCGAATACCCTTGGTAAAGGTATGAATCCTCTTCTCCGCCCCCCCCCCCAGGTATGGATAAATAGCTGGAGAGACCGGGGATCTATAGCCTTGGTTGGCAACTGGTGTACCGCAGAAAGAAATAGCAACCTAGCGCTGGGAAAAAAAAATCTGCCTCGTCAGTCATGTATCGAAAGACACATGATCACCTAAGCGTGTATCACGCATGGCACATAACTGACTGAATATACCCGTTGAACAATATCTCAACATATTAAGAAACCACCACCTAAAAAAAAATCTTCCTCTATGTGTCTATCAAATTATACAACTATGTAAACTAATCATTGACCACTGTTTCTTCTCTTTCAATTGAAATTTTAATAAGAAAAAAATATTGCTCATCTTGGGGATCACCTGTTAATGGTGCCTTTGCTTGCCTTTTCCTAGAATTTTTGAATCCGGCCCATTTAAACACATCATATCTTAAACTCCACTTACTTCAAAATACATAGATGACGTTCTTTTATTACAGACTCACAATAAAACTCTTCTGGACATAATAAAGACAATAACGTAGAACGTACGATCGAATTCGTACATGAATTTGAAACCGACAAATCTCGACCTGTTTTCGACATCTTTTAAATACATAGCAATAACAATTTAACGTTTAGAGTTTACCGCAAACCTGAGATTTACTTGACACACCTCGCTGAGCCAGGTTGTGAAACAAGGTCGGTGGAGACCCGAGTGTTTCTATTCGGGCCGCTGGTTTAAGCTGGTCTTAGCTTGTCTTAGCCGGTCATAGCTTGTCTTAGCCGGTCATAGCTGGTTATAGCACCGCTACGTAACATGTCAGGCAACGCTGGGAGAACTCAGGGAAGGAGAAGGTCTCCGGCACGGAACAGATACTTTATCTACCGCATCCATTCCGACGGGGAAAAAAAAACCTTCTCCTCTTCTGCCAATCCCTCGGAAAGAATCCGGAAGTGAAAACTCGAGATTTACTTGAACCCCCACTGAGTCAGATTTTGACCCTCGGACGTCTGGTCTAAGCATGTCTTAGCTTGTCTAAGCTGGTCATAGTTGTCTAAGTTAGCCATAGCTGGTCATACCATTGCAAAGTAACATATGTCACACAACGGTTGGGGAGACGCAAGGTAGAAGAACGTCCCCGACACGGAACAGATACTACATGCATGCATCACGACGGGAAAAACCCACTTCCTCTCCCCTCCTAATCCCTCCGGAAGTATCCGGAAGGAAAAGCCTAAATCGCACATATGAGTCCCGAAAATGTAGGTGAAATAAAGAAATTCTATGAACTATAATCATACGACAAAAAAACATCTATATTACATCACCAACCTTTATTAAATATAATGTTAAAGAATCTAACGTTTGTTTATCTACAGCAATCGTTCTTTGCGTAAAGGTGCCCCCAGATACAAATGAGGAAAACCAAAAGCATAAATAATGCTGACGAGACATAAACACACACATACACACACATAAACATACACATACAAATATACATTATAATTTTAAACATACCCATACAAATATACATTATTATTTGAACTTCACATTAACAAACCAGAATTTTGATACACTTACATACATACATAAAGCAATATATACGTTTTTACAGTTAGGCGTGAAATCCGTTTTAGTTTTTTTGTTTTTTGGGGTTTTTTGTTTTTGTTTTTTGAGGGGGTTTTTGGGGGCGAGGAGGGAGGTTGAAAGGACGCGTCACCTCTGCTTCAGCTAGGTAAGCCGATCTTTTCTTATAGAATTTTTTTGTGATTTCTCAATTTTATAGAAATTTGTTTGGGAAACAAGACTGGCCATAAAATTGATTTTAAAAATGCCGACTAATTAAAAAAAAAAAAAGAAAAGAACTTCAAAAGAAAATAATTCTTTAAGTCGAAAATAGTTCAAGCGAACCCTGAAAAAAAATTTCCCAACTGTAAACACAAGTGAAAAACACTATATGGCATCAGGAACATTTATTAAATCCTTTCTTAAAGAATCTAACCTATATTTAACTACCAAGAGTAATGATGGTGTAAAACCGTTACCAAATATGCCCACAACTAACAAATATAAATAATACCCACCAGACAAACACACACACACGCACACGCACACACACACACACACACACACACACATACACACATATATATATATATATATATATATATATATATATATATATATATATATATAAGTGATTATTTTGCGGATTTAGGCTAATCCTATAGTAATTAGTCGAGCCCAGAATAATCTTCAACAGAATGTAGAAAGCACTGGACGGGCGTTTCGTCCTATTTGGGACTCAACACCAATGCGCATCCACTACCGAGAATCGAACTGTTTCGATACAACGTAAACGTCATACCAACTGTACCGCGAGCCTCGGTGACGAAGAGGAAACAAACTAAACTCGATACAGCGCCGCTACTCACTCAGTTCCACAGCGATACTCATCCAATTATTCAGATAACCTCAGAACAATGCCACGACTACTTTTTTGACCCTTAGCCGCTCCATTGCAGAGAATTAGTTGGGTCAAGCAAGGATATACAAGGGGTTATTTTGGTCAATGATATACAAGTGATTATTTTGGTTTGCTAATATATATATATATATATATATATATATATATATATATATATATATATATATATATATATATATATATTAGATTTAATCCTTTCAGGTCCACGAATTAATTAAATATTTTGAATTTATGAAATTAACGCATAACACATGAACAGATATGCAACCCCTGAAGATGATCTCAGAAGATATTGAAAGTACTTGAGAAAAATAAAATATTTTAGAATTTTTCTTAATCAATTTTCTGCAGCCACCAAGAAATTATTCCGTGGACTTGAAAGGATTAAATATTTTTTAAAAATAGACATAATATGTCTAAATTATTTAATTTAAGCTTGAATGAAAATGTTATATATATATATATATATATATATATATATATATATATATATATATATATATATGTGTGTGTGTGTGTGTGTGTGTGTGTGTGTGTGTGTGTGTGTGTGTGTGCGTGTGTATATATATATATATATATATATTATCATCTGAATGCATGTACAAACTAGGATTGTGATACACTTATACACATGAATTATATATATGAACGCTGCTTGACTAGTCAAATATACGTGAAGTCACGCTATATGCTATTTAGATATACCACCTCCTTTCCCGGACGGTATATTAAAATATGAAGCGGTGGGATATATAATGATAAAGAAAACCCGCCTGGTCATTCGAGATATGAAACTGCAGTAGCGTGCTGAGGTGAATATTTTTAAGGTAAACTTTCTTAATATTGCTCTACGTCTTATAGATTGAGCACTTTTTGAAATATCTTAGGTGTGGTCGATTTCAGGATAAAAATGCTCTTTGTATGGTAAATATTAGCGTCATCACAAAAGCAAAATTAATTTGGTGATATAGAACAGGATTCAAGTTTGCCATTCAGCAAAATCCAGCGTTTATGTGACTAACATGAGTCCCTTTCTGCCTCCCAAATGTAGTTTTGTCTTAAATAAAATCAGTTTTTCTCATGACCTTGTTTGATGTTCGACTAGAAAGACACGTGAAAATTACACGTTTTCCCTATTTGATTTGTTCTAAGAATTATTTTAAGTTAATGGTTTAATAAGATCATGGCGAGTTCTATGACAATAAAATATCTGTAGATATTCATCTATAGCATCGTTTAATATTTGAGCTTACCAACTTTAACATAATATTGCAATAACAATATAAATATGAATTCTGGTTGTTATTTTAAGAAATGGGTACAAATAGAAATATTTGAAATTGACAACTTTTTGCCATTTCACTGAAACAGACGTTAAACATTTTTTATCTTCCCTTCTTCCTTTCATTCATTTTCTCACTGAAATCAAGTAGCGTATCTGATAATTTCCTTTGTTTTTTTTTCCTCAAACAAAACGGAATAGTCTATTACACTGTAACATAATTTTAAATTTTTTTTGTCTTTGGTCAGTAAGTGTAATTTCTTAATTGCCTGTGTCTAGAAAGCAAAGTAAATGAATGTTATTCCCTACAAAATTTGGTTTGTGACTTTGGCAGATGAGAGAATAGAGTCGCAGTTCCACGAATTTGGAGGAAATCAATTGATTCTTCTATATTGTGAACCCTTCTAAACGTAGAACTGGCACGAATATGCCGGCTATCATATATCCATAACTTCTGAGCTCCACGTACCAACACACCTAAATAGAGAGAACCCGTGTTCCGAAGAGAACAGAAAGTGGCAGCTCTTAATCGACAGCTCATCCACGAGACTCAAAGCCGTGCAGATTCAATACGGGAACATGCATGGGAAGAATATGGGAACATGCATTAATCTCTTCTCTTAGTTGCAGCACAAAGAGGAATATGACAGTTTCAAGATCTTGCTAGATGCCTTGAAATATGAAGAATACGGTTGGGACGTTATCGTAGATTTCAAAATGGTGGCCTTCCTGATGGGTCTCCGAAGCGGCTTTACCAAGCTTCGGGGTTATCGTTGCCTTTGGGACAGCAGGGATACTTCTACAGGCGAGACTGGCCATAGCGGATGGACTTCAGTGTGAGGAGGAACAGCGTCGAATGGAACCCCCGGAAAGTATTGTTTCCTCCGCTGCACTTAAAATTAGTCCCTATGAAACAATATATCACAGCTTTAGATATGGTGTCTGCAACCAAGTACCTTTATGACGTCTTCCATAAACTGTCTGTAGCAAAAGTCAAAGCCGGTGTCTTCGACGGACCAAGATAAAGACCATAGAGTGTAAGGAATTTCCTAGAAGCTCCCTGGGACGGAGAAAACATTGTGGAACAATTTTCTTGCAGCGTTTCGGGGATTCCTGGGGAATCGCAAGGCCGAAAACTATGTAGGGCTTATTGAAACCCTGGTAAAGAACTCCGGCAAAATAGAATGCAAGATATCCATATACTTGACGCTCATCTTAATAAATTTAAGGGGAACATGACGACGTACTCAAAGGAGCAAAACGAACGCTTGCACTAGCATATACTGAAATTTGAACGCCTCTACCAAGGATCATACAATGAAATCACGATGGGAGACTATATTTAGAAACTGATTCGTGAAAGTAATTTACAGTATAAACGTAATTCGCGAAAACCTTTCCACTTCTATCTTTTTGTGTAATCATAGAATAAACAGATACTACTTTTGAATCATATGTTGTTTTGTTCCTACTTTGCGTGAAAGAGAAGGTTCAATATTCCCCAGTTTTCCAAATGGGAATTGGTAAATTTCAGAAATGTCATTATTCTGCTCACAGAAGTAAAGTTTGAAGGAAATATTAGCTATTCTTCAGACTTTCTAGGGGTATGCAAATAGGAAATAACTATTGCTACTTAAGGACAAGAATTTTATTACAAAGTGTTATTTATGAGGTATTAACAAGAAACGTTAAACATTTCTAACTTCATGTCTTTCTTTCTTTATATTTTTCATTCATTTTTTCACTGAAACCAATTAGTGTCTTTTCCGCTGTTTCCACGCGATCAAAACCGAATAGTCTATAATTTATTAGTTATTCGTAGGACATAACTATCGTGCAACCTAATGGAGAGAGATACAAGCCAAATTATTATAGGATATTTAACAATAACTCTTATTAAAGACAAAAGGAATTTTTTTCTTTACCGACACGATTCGTCTTCTGATGGAGTTTATCAAGACAAATGCGAGGAGTTTCTTTTGCAACAAATATAATTTAAAAATATATGATGCAAAATAAAATCCTCACATTCGCCTTGAGAAAGTCCACCAGAGGCCGAAACGCGTTGTTAGAGAAAAGATTTCCTTTTTTCTTTATTCATATTGTGTTTTACAAATATATTTTTATACCTGAAATTGTACGCACACAAATATATATATATATAGAGAGAGAGAGACAGAGACAGAAAGAGATAGAGAGAGTGTGTGTGTGTGACAGACAGACAGACATACTTAACGAATTTTTATTTATTAATACAACGGATTTTTTTCATTTTAAACGTTATTTTAGTGAATGCACATACTTGAGTCGACGTTACATTTATTTATTAAACAGTATATTTATTTATTTACCTTCTGAATATTCGAGAAAATATTAAGGAGAAACATGCGCTCTCCAACATTATTCGAACCTGTGTCCCCCTGGGTAGAGGAAAGCGTTGTTAGATCCGGCGTGCTCTAAACGACTCTGATACAGAGAACTCAGCTGATCATCTATGGCCGAAGAGTTCCTTTAAGCGAAATTCCTCTCGTCACAGACTCTATCCAAATTTTCATATCTGCACAGATTCGTACCCAAACGTAATCAAAGCAATTTTATAAAGAATTATGGATTTTTACTTAGAAATCCGACAGATTTTATCATTTTAAACGTTATTTTTAGTGGATGACCATGTTTGAGTAGATGTTCCGTTTATTTATTAAACTATATTTATTTATACCAGAGTGCGCATGTTTTCTCGAATATTAGGACCGATAGACGAAAATAAATAAATATAGAGTTAATAACATTTGTGGAAAATCATGGTCGATAAAGTCCTGAATAGTTCATAGAAGAAGATATATTTCTTTATAGTTCAGCAGTTATTTTATTTGTGTCTGACGAATATTTACTTCAATATCTGTCTATATCTCTGAGATTAGGTATTATGATGATTTACATTATTCGGACTGTCAAGCTCATCTTCATTGCCATATTCACAATGTTTCCGCCGCTGTACCCACCGGCCTTCTTCAGAATTCTTGGAATTTTGAACCGAACCGGTTGAAATAATAGGCAGCGAACATCAGTGGAAAATACGAAAACTGAAAGAATCAGCACATATGCGAAGACACAAAAATCTCCTGAGCCGTCCAAGCATAGAAATGAATACAATATGGGAACCAGTAATAATGAGTGCTAGGTAAAAGTAATGAATAACAACACAAAAAATTGCAATATAAGTTCTGGTAACAAATATGCAATAATAATAACAGAAAAAATGCAATATGAGTACTGGTAAAGACGATTACTGAGACATTAGGCTTATAAGTCACAGATTTTATACACAGATGTTCTCAAGATCACATAGCCCAGTGGATAAAGGCATTGGTTAGAGTTCTGAGTTCAAAACCAGGCTACAGCAGTGGTGAACCAAAAACTTGGAGAGTTGAGTTAAAGAGAAATCACTGAGACATCCGGAAGGGCTATAACATGTGAAACTTGAACAATCTACCCCGGTGGACAAAAAAAAACGTCTCGGTTCGAAATTTCAAACACCTAAAGAAGGCCGGAGAGTACAACGGCCGAAACGTTGTGAATATGGCAACGCAGATTAGGATAACAGTCCGAATAACGTAAAGAATATTTACTTTTTCTTATTTCTTTATTTAGCTTTTGGAAGTCATGTTCCATTATTGCAATGAAACATCCTCCGACAATTATAATATATCCGCGTAAATATACTGTATTGTATCTATATGCATGCGTGTGTACGTAATTGACTTCCATATAAAGTGAGAAAAATATTAACGCTATCTTTCAATTATAGATATGTGCATCATGAAATGTAGAGACGGAAAAATAAATATAGAAAATGAATTCTATTTATGTTTTAGTTTTATTGGTGCTCTTAATTTCTTTCCCGCTTCCCCTGTTTTTCGGTTTGACATTTTAAAGATCTCATTATTGATTTTTCCTTGTCCTCTCCTTCATCTTTAAATCCTAATTTTAAAGACTCGCAAGTCATAAGTTCACTATCAGACGCATTTCAGTAAACAAATTAGCAAGCCAAATATAGTTTAAATTAACTTAGGTTCCATAAAATATAGCTCTGGGTTAGAAAGAGTCTTATCCGTAAACACTGCGTCAAAAGAAGGGGTAAAAAAAAAAGCAGTAAACATTGACAAAAAAAAAAAGCAGAAAGAAATTTAAGAAGAAAAATAATGGTGGGAAAATTGAATTAAAACAACAAAATGAAATCAAATAAACAAAAAAAACAAAAACAGGTAAGAACTGTTTTATCTCTGCGCATGCGTATTTCCTTATTTGGATTTCAAATTATATCACCGAAATGAGATATATTAGTATACACGGTCTTTGTTTAACTGTCAGAGAACGTTACATATGTATTTATAAACGTCATTTTTAACGATATAAATAAGACACAGATCTCCATTTTAAGGATACATTTTACGATCATCTCTCCTCTTATTAAAATGATATTGAAGACAGTCCTTCCGCAGTGAACGATTAAACCGGAACTGCAAAGTATATACTATTTCAATGTCATATCTGCTAGTAAAAAAAAAAAAAAAAAAAACACTCACTCGTCTTGTCGTAAGATAAGGTTGTTATCTTTATCTTTAATGTTTTTAACACGATATTCCGATCGAATTTCTTATTCGTCGTTTCAAGAATTTTTAGAATGTTGGGGTAAATTATTTTCAAAAGTCCTCTCAATGTAATAAAGAAAATAATGAAAGAAAGAATTTGAAGAACTGTAGTATGGCTGTAGATTTCAATCCATTGTAATCCTATATCATTTTATAAATAATCTCCACTCCATACAAGACGCAAGGGAGACTCGATTTAGATGTTTACTGAATGAGGTGTGTGATATAAAAGCAGGAAAGGAAGAAGCAATTGAAGATTATAGAGATATGGTGTATATATAGCGATTCACCTGACATTTGAAGAGGTTAACATTGCACAGTATTTACATAATTCGGACTATTGTCCTCATCTTTGTAGCCATATTTATTACAACGTTTCGGCCGTTGTACGCTCCGGCCTTCTTCAGGTGGTTGGAATGTCGAACTGAACCCTTTATTTCGCTCACTGTGAGAGACTGTTCTAGTTCCACGTGCCATGTTTAATGGGTGTCAATTATCAGTTATCTCCTGTTAATTCCCCTATCCAAGTTTTCCACTGCCTTACCGGGTACTGAACTCACACTCTTTGGGTCTTGTCACTGGATCTAACTAACGCCTTTATCCACTGTGTCATGTGTCCTCGCGTCGGTTAGATCCAGTGACAAGACCCAGAGTCCACTACCTGGTTAAGGCGGTGGAGAACTTGGATAGGGGAATAAACAGGAGATAACTGATAATTGACATCCATTAAAACATGGCACGTGGAACTAGAACAGTCTACCCCAGTGAGCGAAATAAAGAGTTCAGTTCGACATTCCAACCACCTGAAGAAGGCCGGAGCGTTAAACAGCCGAAACGTTGTAATAAATATGGCTACAAAGATGAGGACAATAGTCCGAATAATGTAAATAGTCTGCATAATACCTCATCTCAGAAATATAGGCAGTTAACATTGTAGTCATCAAAGACTATACTCGCGGAAGTCTGTTCCGTAAAGTAGCGATTCTTGTTGAAAAAATGCCTGGGTGAAACATTCCTTTTTCTAAAGGAATATATAGGGAACTAAGGTGATGCAAATATTTGCATGTGGCTGACGAGTTTTAGCTGTATAGGTCTGAATTCGTAGCCCAGAAAACTGGAACCCGACAAGCATTTGTACATGGAAGTATCGATTGTGTAGCACCAAGTTTGCCCATGTTGCGTCACTTGGAAAAAATCTCCAAAGTGGAGAAAAATTCTTCCCACAAGGTGTCCGCGTAAACAATTTTGAGCAATATTAAAGCTGTAAAGTAAGAATTGGATGAGTGAAAATCAGATAGAACCATATTTGGTGGAGGAATTATCTGCAACAGAAACCTTTCTTAATCTCAGAAGAGTGTTCAAACTCAGTCGGAAGATATTCCGATTATCTAGTTCTTACCTTGCTACTCAGAGAATATGATGGGCGGACCCTGTAATAAAAGCGTAGCTGTAAAATGAAAATAAAAGTAAATAAATCCAAATTCTACACATTATTCTGACAAGAACCTTTATGTTTTTATTAGTTTCCGAAGCTTGCAAAATTACTGTCCTGAATACTAAGCTCTCGTATTTGCACATTTGATAATATCCGTGGTGTCAAAATGAAGCCGGTACAGAAATCTGGGAAAAATGTGACATAGAAATCCAAAGGCAAATCGGAATATAGAAAAGTGCCTTCCAAAAGCTGAATAAAGTATAAACAAAGAAGAAAATTACCTTACTAAATTACCATTTGATACGAAATTTCCTATATGAGATTGAAGGCTGGACAATATCCGCATATATGAAAATGGAATTTGAGGCAGCAGAGATGAAGTTCTACTAAAAACAGCCGTGGGCACCATGGATGGACCATGTGAGTAATAAGGACGCTTTAAAGAAAAAGAAACAGAAAATACATTGATACTTCGGATCAGAAAAAAAAGAGCTTAAATTGCTAAGACATTAAGAGGAAGGCTTGCTTTGAATATGAATATGATATTCAGCGCTTTCCAATAAGTACCGCGCATATATAATATATGAATAATATATATAAAAATTACACTCACACACACACACACGCACACACACACACACACACACACACACATACATACATATATATATATATATATATATATGTACGTATGTATTATGAGTAGTTCAGTCGCGGTAATTTTGCATCCGGGCTCTAACACTATATCACCATTCTTTTTCTGTTGTCACAATGCGGGGTAGTCACGGATATATGTGATGTGCAGGAAAAGAAAATAATGCAGACGAATTTGGCGAGATCGAAAAAAAATATTCTTTCAAAAATATTCTTTCAAAAAATTTGAAACTGAAAGCGTCTCTTATTTCCTGCGCATGCGTAGATTTGACACCATCAACTAATCCAAGCCCGATGAAATCCTAACGGTTGAAACGCGTCACAATTTTTTTTATCTAAGTTGTCATAATATTTTTCTAAATACTGATATATATAAAATTATACAAATGTATATATCATTATATCATATGTAAGACATAAAACTTTACAGGAAAGCCGGCCTTTCTTCACCGGTATTTTCTGCTTTAACTTACTATACATTTCCGTTATTTGAATTTGCATTGAGCACTTTTAATTCATAATACTCTCTTTTAGAAAATAGTTAATTATTTTATCATATATATATATATATATATATATATATATATATATATATATATATATATATATATATATATATATATATAATGGACTGTCCCGTCGGTTTCAACGTGTGAGGATCTGACAACTTAACCAATTGATTCAGTTATTAAATTTTGTGCGATAATCTCCAGTGGCACTTAAGATCCGCTAGTGATTTACAAATACAAAGAAGGTCGCATATGGAGCAAGAGTGAGGATTGTGAGATGAGATCACTGCTACATTGGCTGACCTTTTAGATCTTGCTCTCGCTTCTTGAAGACGATTCAGAAAGGCAGACTGTGTGGGTTTGTAAACAGTGATTATTACGGCTCATAATGCAAGACTCTTCGGTAAATCGAATCGAGTTCTCTCTGTCACTGTGTGTTTACCTAAAAATAAATACGCTTAAATTCTCCTTCATCCCTGCCCTGCGTCAACGGCTTAGTGGTAGAATCCCCGATTGACATTAATTCAGTTGGGTTTCGATCCTAGCTAGAAGCAAACGGACGTCTAGCCACACTGATGAGCTGTGATACAGCGAAACAGTCTGTCTGTGGATGACTATATATATATATATATATATATATATATATATATATATATATATATATATATGTATGTATGTATGTATGTATATATATATTGGATGTAACAGCAAAATTGTCAAATCGTGTAACAGCAAAATTGTCCAATTGTTAGATTAAGTTTGAACTGTTGTAGCTTAGAAATTCTCCGAGGTTTTTATAAATCTACTGGACTCTACTTTGAATAATAAGAATGTATTTAGCTCTAACTTGAAATGATGATACCTCTTCATGTTATGACCTCCTGATCCACTTTTTCTCTGCATTGTTCCCTCTTTTTAAACTTATTACTATTCTCTTGATTGTTCTTGAAGCCAGAGTATGAATGTTGGTACCATTACTGAAAGTCTGAATTAGCTTTTTTCCTCTCATCAGTACTCAGTTTTGAAGATATAAGTAGGGCTGACACAAAACAATGTTGTCCTGTTCTCTTTCTCGCTGAATAACTCAAAGGGTTTTTCTGTGATTCTTACGACAAATGGTATCAATATGATTAAACGACTTATCAGAAAACATGGAAAAAGAAACTCAATTAGTTTAGTGATTTTTTTTAGATATAAAAGATTTTGTGTCATGGACATTTATCCCATTCTGCTACACGATTTGGACAAATTTGCTTTTACATCCGATATATATATATATATATATATATATATATATATATATATATATATATATATATATATATCTTTGAAGGATAGAGCCAATTCGGTGGAAAATTGGGAAGAAATGGCTTCAAAGATACCTGGGTGGAGAGCCACTATCTGTCAGTCTATCAGAGAGTTTGAATCATATCGAATTAAACTTCTATCTATGTGAAATAAAGGCATTAGTTACATCCAGTGACAGGACCCAAAGAATTGTGCGATCAATACCTGGTTAAGGCAGTGGAGAACTTGGAGCTGGCAATTAACAGGAAATAACTGACATCCATTAGACATTACATCCCAAGCAAGGCAAAACTTAGAAGAAACCGTAAAAACAATCCTAAACAGAGAACAAGCGATGAACCTTTACACATGTTCAAAAGATGGAAGAGGCTTGTGAATTGGACGAGAGATTAATCTACTCACTTCTGTGGAAGAAGAAGAAGAAGAAGAAGAAGAAGAGGAGGAGAAGAAGAAGAAGAAGAAGAAGGATGAGGAGAAGAAGAAGAAGAAGAAGAAGAAGAAGAAGAAGAAGAAGAAGAAGAAGAAGAAATCAGTAAATAAAAGACGCCAGAAGTATAGAGTGTTTTTTAACAATATATTTTTGAATAAGGAACTACTACACCAATACACTATCTATCCACACACACACACACACACACACACACATATATATATATTGATATATATATATATATATATATATATATATATATATATATATATATATATATTTAAATAAATTGTTGGAGGTACAGAACCGTAATATAACCAGGAAAACAAAAAAAATTATTCATTATAGGCATTATGAAAAATAAAAAATAAGAGATGACAACACTAACAAGACAGACCAATCGGTTTCGTTCCCTAGCTTATCAAGGTCAACGGGGGAACATAATAATTTATTTTAAATTACTTTTACTCGCACAAACATCCTACATACAATTAAAACATTAAAAAATGAAATGAATAATTTGTATGAGGGAAAGGAAAAAAAAAACGAATATCGCAAATCTCTGCAGCGAAAGGAAAAAAAAACTAGCAGGAAGGTAGGGGAGGAAGAAGAGAGGGAATAGATTAACGAACACTAGCGTGTAATAACATGAAGTCCAAGAAGACAGTCTCTTTGCTTACAAAGAGACGGTTCCCTGGATCGTATATACAAAGACTCAAGTGCACGTAAATGAAAAGGAGAGTGCGAACTAGCCAGAACAGTGAACAAGTTCGAACTAAAATTAATAGCACAATCCCTGCTATTTATGAGATGTTCAGTAATAGCTGACCCGGAAGTATATATATATATATATATATATATATATATATATATATATATATATATATATATATATATATATATATATATATTGTGGACTCTCCCGAGGGTCAAGCAGCTCAGTTCCTAGATACCAGCTTATGTGATTTGATTATAGCGGTGAAGGATTTGTGCAGAAACAACCACACTTTTTTGAAGGGCCGTATACAGAGACCTGGTGCATTACGTACCACAAGTTCCCTAAACGACCCTCCACAGGTTTTGAATTCAGAGTTGTCCTTCTCCTAGACCAGAACTCAGTCTTGCTATTTACCCATAGCTGGAGGGAGAAGAAGAGGATTAATACCTTGTGAATATAATGGATTCTACTGGAATTCGATCCCCGCTTTCCGATTCCTCAATCCGAGCCGCTATCCACTATTCCACCATGACTATATATAACTCAATTTATCTTTATTTCCCTCCTTGTTGTAAGAGTACTTCCACTGTTAAATTCCCCCCTTTAATAACTATTCCCTCTTTCTTTCTATTTTTCGATTTCTTTTTTCTCTTCTTAATTACTCTCTCAAATTATTCATAATTTCACCCTTCCGTTCTTTCTCTCTCACATTTTCTCACACCTTGATATCCTTTCTTAAACAATATTTTTTTATTTCTCTCTATACATCTTTCTTGTTCTATATTTCTTTTCTTTTCCATCATTTCTCATTGCTTCATTTTTCCCCATCCTGTAGACCATGTCCACCACGATATCTCCTAACATGTCGATCTCCCTTGCTTGGTCGGTCCGGCCACTTTTGCGCGAACCCGGCGGATACAATGGGTACATCTGACGCATCTGTCATCTTCGGACGAGATGAGAGCTGGTCAGAGGGTGAAAGAAGATGCTGACATTAAGAATTGGAAACTTAAAGAAATCCGGCGAACGATTTCAGCTTGTTCAAAGCAGACGTTTAAACATTCATACAACTTGGTATTTATTAAAAGACTCACAAAGAGAGAGCGGGTGAAGGGAACGGGCAAAAACAGTCATAAGATAGATCGACAGAAGAAAGATAGATATGAATAGACAGATAAATATGAAGAAACATGATAAGAGAGAGAGAGAGAGAGAAAGATAGAGAGTGAAAGGCAAAGGGAGATGGGGAAACATAGATAGATAGATAGATAGATAGATAGATAGATAGATAGATAGATAGATAGATAGATAGATGTCAACAGTGAGATAGATAGATAGATAGATAGATAGATAGATAGATAGATAGATAGATAGATAGATAGATAGATAGATAGACAAGAGTATGAAGTAGATATGAAGAGCATCAGATAGATAGATAGATAGGTAGGTAGATAGATAGATGTCAACAGTGAGATAGATAGATATATATATAGATAGATAGATAGATAGATAAGAGTATGAAGTAGATAACGAAGAGCATCAGATAGATAGATAGATAGATAGATAGATAGATAGATAGATAGATAGATAGATGTCAACAGTGAGATAGATAGATAGATAGATAGATAGATAGATAGATAGATAGATAAGAGTATGAAGTAGATAATGAAGAGCATCAGATAGATAGATAGATAGATAGATAGATAGATAGATGTCAACAGTGAGATAGATAGATAGATAGATAGATAGATAGATAGATAGATAGATAAGAGTATGAAGTAGATAATGAAGAGCATCAGATAGATAGATAGATAGATGTCAACAGTGAGATAGATAGATAGATAGATAGATAGATAGATAAGAGTATGAAGTAGATAATGAAGAGCATCAGATAGATAGATAGATAGATAGATAGATAGATAGATAGATAGATAGATGTCAACAGTGAGATAGATAGATAGATAGATAGATAGATAGATAGATAAGAGTATGAAGTAGATAATGAAGAGCATCAGATAGATAGATAGATAGATAGATAGATAATGATCATGCTTAGATAGATAGATAGATAGATAGATAGATAGATAGATAGATAGATAGATAGATAGATAGATAGATAGATAGATAGATTTCCATGAGGAAATTAAGGTTTATTAAAATTCTGTTTATTTCGTTTCGTCCTCACTTGTTCACTCACATTTCCTCATGCATAACCACACACATAAACTAAGAACAACGTAAATTTTCGTTGAAGGTAACATTTTTATCATTTTAAATGATTGGTGATTTTCACTAAGGAAGACCATGCGTGTAAATATCATTTGCTTTAGAAACAAGACGTTCATAATAATTTCTTTGTCTGGAGAAAAAACATATTTTCTAGAGAAGAAACATTTTTTAATTTAAAAAATATTTAACCACTGTTATCCACTGTTATCCACTGTTATCTGTGATAAAATTATAAGCGGACTTTATTTCTTGTTTTTAATTACTGAGAAATCTTTTCCCCAAAAACAATCAACCTTCACCATTTCTATGGCAGATGCATACGTCTATGGTCGCCTGTGATGAAAATGGCTGAGACAGCTTCAACGAAAAATTACCTTGAATCTTTTTAGTCGTACGCCCTTCCTTATGATGAGCCATATTTGATACCACTAGTCGGAAAAGGTTGCTCATGCCTATTCTAGACCAACCCTTAAGTCTATCCTATGTGACTTAACATCCATCACCAAAATTACTGCTGAAAATCATGTTTTCAACCGAAGTTCAAGTGTCTTCTTCGTATGTTTACTTATAGGCAGTAGTTTAATTGACTTCATGTTTACGACCAATGTTCAAATAGCATTCTGCGCCCATCTCTTTTCATTCACAGCACTTATCTTTTCAAATATTTACTTGGTACTAAAGTCAATTTTCGTGATCATAATCTTTATCACTTTTTCTCTTATGACTTTTCGGGACATTCTTAAATACAGTTTTTCTCCTAACGTTTTGATTTCATTTGTTTTTTGCCCAGTAGCCCCTTTTCGCCTTTCCCACCGTTAAATTCACTTCGCTTAAAGCTGCGTTAGTAATTTGTTACTACAATTTATAAAAAAAATACTCTTGATTCCTAGTTGGCAGCTTCTTCCTTTTGCTCTCCGCACCACTACATTCTTGATTCAGTGAGGGTCGGTAGCACGCAGTGTGGTGTAGTTGTCTTAAGAGGCAATCGTCGCTTTGTAATCTTTGGGGTGTCCTGCCTCGCACCTGACACACGAAGGTAAGTTTTCATTATATATATATATATATATATATATATATATATATATATATATATATATATATATATATATATATAAAGTCTGAACCCCCTGAAGAACGGACATTTGCCAAGAAACTTTGAAGTTGGGAAAAACAACAAAAACGAAATTGATATTTTAAACTTAAGTAATCTTTATATACATAAATATATTTATAAAGACATTTTTTATGTTTAACATTCTTTTTATAAATGTTAGAATTTTTATAAATTTTTAAAAATGTCTTTAAATAATTGTCGGACTTTGTCCATTTCATTATATATATATATATATATATATATATATATATATATATTTTAGTTCGAACTTGTTCACTGTACTGCCCAGTTCGCACTCCCTTTTTCACTTACGAGCACTTGAGTCTCTGTTTATACGATCAAGGTGACCGTCTCTTTGTAAGCAAAGAGACTGTCTCCTTGGTCTTCATGTTATTAAGGCTCTAGTGTTCGTAAATCTTTTCTCCCACTTCTTCCATCCCTATTTTCCTGCTACATATATTTTTTTTTTTTGCGGGAAATTGCGATATTCGGTTAGAATAAATTTTTTTTTTCTCTTCATTTTTCATACAAATTATTCATTTCCTCTTTTAATGTTTTAATTGTATGAAGATTGTATGTGAGAGTAAAAGTTATTTATTATAAAATAAATGTTCCCCCGTTGACCTTGATAAGCTAGGGAACGAAACCGGATGGTCTGTCGTGTGAGTTTTTCATTTCTTATTTGTTTATTCTTTCATTTCACATAATGCATATTAGGAACAAATTCTCTGTCTTCCTGGATATATATATATATATATATATATATATATATATATATATATATATATATATATATATATATATATATATATATATATATATATATATATATATATATATATATTGAGAAGAATATAAATTCAAACGTTCACAGTATTAATTCAAAAGAGGGCTCAATATTAAGAGTAGAGCAATAGGTATTATAATTATTTTTTACATACGGAAAAAAAACAATTACGAAGATAGTTATGACCGACCCTAAATAGAAAATGGCGCCCATGGACCGTCACTTTCCTTTTCTCGTTATTTAAATTGTTTTTGGACAAAAAGAAAGCATAAACAGAAACATCATAAAAGGAAAAACAAATACATAGAAGGGTTTCCATAAAAGGAAAAAGAAAATAATAATAGTAATAATAAGAAGAAACCAGTAAAAACAAAAAGAAAGAGAAAAGGGTAAGAAAACAATAGAAGGAAAAAGGGGGGAGGATGAAAGAAGAGAAGTATAAGAGTTAAGATTAGTTAAGAAGTAAAGTAAACATTTCAAAAACTCCAAAGAGAAAGAAGGAAAAAGGGGAGGAGGAAAGAAAAAGAAGAAAATAGAATAGGAAAACGAATAGACAAGGAATTTACATGAATAGAATCGTTCATAACCCGTCGAGATCCTCTGCATCAAAACAAAAATGCATCTTTGTGGAGAGTAATTGTTTTTGTCCGTATGTAAAAATTTTATAATATATATGTAATAGCTGGCCACTCGTACTCGACGATACCCGTATATTAGGACGGTTATCCAATCCCTATTGCCAACGCTTTCTCAGGCGCATTTGTGTTTATTCAACACCCACAGAGCCCACCTGTGGTTTATACTGCAACTAGGCCGAGCAGAACTTACAGTTACAGTTTCTGGGAAAGAGTGTGTTATCGAACGTCATCAACAATCTGAACAAGGCCAGCACGCTCAAGCCCTCCGCCACGATAACTTGTCACTTCATGCTAGCACAATTATCGGCGACACCCAAGGGTTCCGTCTACCCAATTTCACTCACGAGGCTTGGGTCAACCCGTGGAATGATTTTCAGACACTTTCCAAAGTAGCCGCACTCTGGGATCGACACATCCAGTTCGATAACATCTCCTTCCTAACAAATCGATATTCCAACCCGGGTCTCATGGTCAGAATGTGAACGTTCTAACCACGCGGCTACGTGCCCAAATTCTTCATATAATGTTAATAAAATAGCGAAAACCTCAAATACCCCGGAAATTGAACAGGCAATAGACTGCGTTAGTGGTAGTTTTGTCCAGAATTGCAATCTGCTACAAAACAAGAACTTTATAACCCGAATCATGTTCTTAAATAGCCTCGTCAGATCGAAACTTTCCTATGGATGCTATGCATGGCGCGTGACTCTTTCAGAAATCCCTAAACTGTCAGCTGTATACAACCGCTTTCTCAGATCAATGATTAAAAATGGCTTCGAGCGAATGGACCTCGTATTCCTTAGAAAGGACCATTCTTCTTCGAACATTGTCGACTGTCGCTACAGAATCACAGACAAAGCACCTTTATCAAATAAAAGGAACGGCATCACTTGAGGACATTCAACAGAAGTGACAACTAAAACGGAAATAATAATGTCATAATCAAGATGCAAATAAAAAGTTAAGAAAGGAACTCTCGCACTTCACCATTACGGGAAACAGTGACAACAGCGTATTTGAAAAAGAAAAAAAAAACATTTTACTAAAATATATATTTTAATCGAAGTATTTTGCAAACATTTTAAACACCGGCTGTTTGGTCAGTGAGTGCCGAACGATTTCGTAAAAGTTATAATTATTTTTGTAGATATGAAATTAAAGCATAACAGAACTCATAACTCCACTATCGTATTTATTTACAACTTGAAGAACAGCACCCAAATTGCACCAGAAAATAAGTGTATATTTCTAATAAAGACTGCTAGACAAAAATTCCTCATACATTTATTTAAATATAGATATATCCTTAAAATTTTAACATCTGTGAGATATACCATTTCTATTGTTAAAACATTAATTTCAATGATAGATAGATAGATTAGACAAACAGATCTTAGGTAGGTCTTAGATACATAATTACATAGAGAGCTCTCTCTCTCTCTCTCTCTCTCTCTCTCTCTCTCTCTCAAATACGTATATATATATGTATCTGTGAGTGTGTGTGTGTGTGCGTGTGTGTGCGTGCGTGCGCTACATATATATGACTGCTATCTCAGTCTGTTTAGATCTATTCATATATTAGCCTGGGCGCGTAGCCGAGTGGTTAAAACTTTCATTTTCTGATGAGACCCGTGTTCGAATCTCACCACGATTGATTTGTCAGGAAAACTTCCTAAGGTTATTGGTCTGGAGAGGGCGATCTCAGCGTGCGACACCTTTGGAAAGTGAATGAAAACCATACTTGGTTGACCCAGGGTTTGAGTGTTCTGGCCTTGTTCAGATTGTTGATCATGCTAGATAACACGCTCCCTCCCAGAAACTATAACTACGGTCTGCTCAGCATAGTTGCAGTATAAACCATAGGTTGGCTCTGTGGGTGTTGAACAAACACAAATGTACCAGAGCGAGAGACGGAAATATGGATTGGCTAGCCGCCCTAGTAGACGGATATCCTCGGATACGTGTGGCCAGCTATTATATATTAGTAGCATTGACTTGATATGCAGCTATCAGTCTATTTATCTCATGTACATACTTACATAGAGAGAGTGAGATATGCAGAGAATGTGATAGATAAAAAATACATATGAACTGAATGCAACGATTAGATAGATAGATAGATAGATAGATAGATAGATAGATGAACAGTCTGCAAGAAAGAGATAGATAAATAGATAGATAGATAGATAGATAGATAGATAGATACGAATAGAGATAGATAAATAGAGAGACATATGAACTGAATATGGCTATAGAATATGGATAGATAGATAGACCTAAACATACTGAGATATATAAAGAGATAGATCGGCAGATAGAGAGAGAAAAAAAGAGAGAGATATGAAGTGAATGCAACGAATAGATAGATAGATAGATAGATAGATAGATAGATAGATAGATAGATAGATAGATCTGAACATAATGAGACATATAGACTTATAGATAGATAGATGAACAGTCTGCAAGAAAGAGATAGATAGATAGATAGATAGATAGATAGATAGATAGATAGATAGCTTCTAATATATGAAAATCTGCTGACAGACCAAAAGAGAAGCCATGAACAGTCTGTGTGAAACAGGCAGACACAGTAAAGTATTCAGAACATTAAATGCCAGACTCTAAGGGTTTCCAACGACTCCAGCGCTGTGTGAGAATTTTCTTTGATGATTTCTGCGTTCTGTGACCATCTTCGTGAAGTTCAGATCCGGCAGCGATCCCAGCGCGGAGTCTCGGCGGCCAGAGAAATGCGCAGTGCGCTGAAAAACGAGCAGCTGGAGACCTGCATTCATTCGGCCTGACCATTGCCCTCAGCAACGCGACGCTTGTCGCGGTGCTAATTAGCTGGTTGCCTGCTCAATGGTGAAAGGACTGAGGCCTCGAGAGCAGATATTTGTACAATGCGGACGGAGAAGGTAAAAGGCAAAGTTTTAAGAGGATGGTGGCGAGAAAAGGGACGGTTTTCTCGGTGGAGAAATAAACCAATGTTCGTTCGAAGAAAGGTGGACGTCGAAAAGAAATGAAAGGTTAAAGACGACGAAGAGAAGGAAGAAGAATTTGGGTATTCTTTGACATATTAAAGGGGAATGGTAAAAGAATCCAGACGTAATATAGGAACGGGAAACGAAGTGAAATGTTTTGCAAGCTAAGTATAATAAATACACCCTATCATATGGCGATGTTTAACAAGTTTATTTCTGAGACCAATTATATTAGGAAAAATATATATGTATCTGCCTATCTATAAATATATATTACAGTCTGTTCTTAGTGACCCTATCTATCTATCTATCTATCTATTCGTCGTATAAACATCATATTATAACTATAAAGATGTTATACAGTAACACTTGGGATTTGCACGTGAAATATGAATGCCAGTTAATCTTTGGAATATGTTATATTTGATAATTAGATGTTACATATCTATCTATCTATCAAGCTGATTGAAAGTAATTTCTATCTATGTATCTCTTTAGCAAGCTTATGGATGGCAATTTGTATCTATATATCTGTCAAGCATATTGGAAATAATTATCGATGTATCTCTCTATCAAGCTTATTGATGACAATTTGTATCTATCTATCTATCTATCTATCATTACTTTCAATCAGCTTAACAGATAGATATCTGTCAAGCTGATTGAAAGTAATTATTATCTATGTATTTCTCTATCAAGCTTATTGATAGCAATTTGTAACAATATATCTATCTATCTATTTGTCGTATAAACATCATATCTATCTATTTATCTCAGTCTGCTCAATGATTATCTATCTATCTATCTATCTATCTATCTATTCGATTGTCTGCAGTGTGTAGGTATGCTTATCTTATTTTCTTTAAATCTATTTCACTACCTATCTATGGCTTACCGAACATCATGTTGAAACACAGGTTCCCGTACGATCGCCAAAGTTAAGCAACGTCGAGCCTGCTCAATACCTACATGGGTGACAGTTTGGGAATACCTAGTGCTGTAAACTTGGATGTGCGATTGCTGTATCTGAAATTGTTAATCGGAAAGCCGAGTTCCATCTCCTGTTGGATACTTTATATTCACTTACCCTTCTTCTTCTCTCCCCAGCTATGGATTAATTCGTAAGATTTTTAAACTAAACCATTATTATATATTAAAAAATATTTCTTTCAATCTAAAACAAATATTTTCTGGCTTTAAATAACCTGAAATAGATTGATAGGCAGTAAAAATGAATCAGTCATATCAAAAAGTAAGCTGCCTTTAATAAAGGCTTCAAACATAGCACTTTATAGTTCAGTCCTCATTGCCCTTGTGCCATACTATGAATCACTGATTAACAAAAGTTCTTTTTTTTTTTGTAGCGCTGGTTTTTTGTTTAGCAAGCTATCTCATCTCATTCATTGGATGTCTCGCATTTCTGGTCATGCGCCAGACCAAACCAAAGTATTTGTAAAAGCCTCGAGTCAATATATTAAAATCTTCAAAGAGTAATTAAGTATCCCACCGCTAT
Source organism: Acanthosepion esculentum (assembly GCA_964036315.1). Taxonomy (NCBI): domain Eukaryota; kingdom Metazoa; phylum Mollusca; class Cephalopoda; order Sepiida; family Sepiidae; genus Acanthosepion; species Acanthosepion esculentum. The sequence continues at coordinate 52,736,049 of OZ038497.1, read as the reverse complement.
AAATAGTGGCTCAAGCATTCAAGTAAAAAACAAGGTTAAATGCTAAGAAACTGCTTCACAAATTAGCTTATAATCTCGTCTGTTAGGGTGTTCGTAAAGTAATTACTTATTTCCCTGCTATGAAAAAAGAACCAAGTTTAAATTGTAGAAAATTGCGTCTAGAATTAATAATATAATGCATTTCAGATTTAAAATCCATTGTAATTTCTATGTTATGCATTCACTGTTACATATTGTACGAATTCCGAAATGATAACACTGCTTGAGAAACATTTGAAAAACACATCTATGCAGTAGAAATGGGTAAGGTGATGTTTCACACATTTCAATTATCGTTTAAATGACTTTGAAATGTTACTGTTGACATATTTGATAAATTTAGCTCTGGACGACAACCCACAACTTAATAAAGAAGACTTTTGAAATAGCCTACTGAGTTTGAGCAAAGAGAGACTTGATATGGTAAAACTTGAGAAAACTTACAAAGGAGGAGTTCAGGTTCCTTATGAGCTTTCACTTGAGAACCGAACACATTGTTTTATAATCTACGGCAGTTCTTTGATCAGTAATACCAAACTTGCATTTTTGCATGGATTTTATTTTATACCTGATGAAAAATGGGTTTTGAAATCGGAAAAGAAATGGCAATCCTAAAATCAGAAATCTGCTAGAATCAACAACCAGGACTACATTCACAGAAGGTCTTTCTTTTGTGAAAAATAGAATATGAAATTTGTCGTCTGTTATTGTTGTGGCCTTGTTAGGGTCAGGAATAAAGACACAAAGAGAGGAACTGAGTTAAACAAATATATTAACAGAAACAGTAATAGAAACACATACAAACGAGAGTGTTACAGCAAGAATGTTGGGTCCTACGGTCAGAGCTGACTGCTGGAAATTTCCCTCTCTAAAAGGCAGTACCTGCTCCTATTTATAGCTGAGAGAGTCCATATGTGCGTGGGTAAATTACCATAACACTGAACAAGTAATTATTTATATATCTAAACTCAGATCCAGCCACATTCCCACCGCCGTAAGGTTTCCTCTTTATGTGTTTTCTATAAATATTTTCATGGTAATTGTTCGAATGATCTCTTCTCTATGGTACATAGAGTTTTTTTTAATTTAAGCGCATCACTAGACTGGCGTCGAGATCTCATCAATTTACAGTTGAGATGGCTACATGTTGCCGTAAATTCTACGCTAACAGGTTCTTCTATCGCATTTATTACTTGTGGAACTCCCTTCCGGCTCCATGCTTTCCAGCCAGCTTTAATCTGCAAATATTTAAATGCAATGTCAATCGCTATCTACGGTCCTCCTGATTTCTCTTTTCTTTTTCCGCTCATTATTCGATACCACCAATGCCACATTTGATATATATATATATATATATATATATATATATATATATATATATATATATATATAATATATATATATATATATATATATATATATATATATATATATATATATATATATATCGTCTATTTCAAGCCAGGTTATTGTTGTGGCCTTATTAGGGCCAGAAATAAAGACACAAATATATTAAGAGAAAAAGTAATACAAGGATACACAAACCAGAGTGTTACAGCAAGAATGTTCGGTCCGAGTGTCAGAGCTGACTGCTGGAAACTTCCCACTCTAAAAGGCAGTACCTGCTCCTAAATATAGCTGGGATTGTACATGCGTGCGTGTGTAAATTACCATAACAGTTATGATCAAGAATGATGATAATATTTTAGCATTCTAAAAACAACCTTTCCAATAGCGAAGAAAAACAAGAAAAAATACAATAAAACGCATAATACTTTACAGTACGAAATAACAACAAAAGAAAAGTCGCCTATCAAAGCTACAACTTCAGGCAGGACAGTTTCAGCGAAAAAAAAGATGATGCTTATTTATATTATTAAGATACTCTATTCTTATGTGGGAACTTCTGTTATGGTCCAGAATGCTGATGATATTTCATCTTTCCAAAAGCAAACATTCCACCAGTGATGGTTGATGATAAGAATGTTTTATCATCCTGAAAATAAAACTTTCATCATTCTAAAACAACCTTGCCACCAATGGTGATATATGATGATAATAGTTCATCATTGTGAAATATCTGAAACATCATCATCATAAAAACGACCACGAGCAGAGCAGTAGTAAAAAAGAATAACACAGACGTATCACCATCACTCCGTGAAAATCGACAGTTGACGGTTTCAGATTTTACCCTTAACAATAAAATTCACCGAACAGGCAAAAATAAGTAAACACAAACTTTTAAAGAAACAATAACACTGAGAATATTTTTAACACAGACAATACCAATCCCGAAAAGAAAAAATACACATTCTTATCATTAATGTCAACACGTATCTTAAAGTCTTATTGTTGTTATCGTTGTGTGTTTTATTCATTTCATTTTCAGTAAAGGAATCGTCTATCAACTACAAATAGATATAAAAACGGGGTAATTAATTTAACAACTCAACATTCAACCCCGTTACACGTCCATTACGAGCTGATGAACAGTGGAAGGACCAACATTGCAGGCGTTTATTTGGTTAACAGAAAATATGTTATTCTCCAGCATTACAACGCAAAAGCATACAACTCTGCAAAACAAATCCAAGAAAAAAAACCGTCAGAACAAGGGTTAAACATCTTCCACACTTATCTTATTTAGCGTCAAGTTTTTCGTCTGTTTTATTCAGTAAAGCATTTTATAAGTAGGAGAGTATTCAGGGTTTTAAAAAATAGAAAGTGTTTCGACCTTTTTTACCTCGTAAATCAGAAATTTCTTTAAACTGAAAATCGAAAAAATTAACTTCCATTTGAGCTGTAGTTGTTAAAAACGCAGGTGGAAACATTTTTGAAAAAATATTTTTTATATAACTTCTGGTAAAATGTAATTTCTTACCTAACACACTAATGAAGACATTTTGATTGATTATTTCAATTTTTTTATAAAAAAAAATAATTGCTTTTTTGAAATATTTTCTTAAAATAAATCACATAAAAATGTATATATGTGTTTATATTTAAAATTTGGGAAAATTGTAAAAAAAAAAAAAGAAATATTTCCCCAATCTGTTTAAAACGTGTGAAAAATCCTGAATTGGCCCAAAATGACAACCTCATTAGCACCCAGTCATCAATGATGTCGGCACGGATTTACATTTGTAAATAAAAACAAAATACATACTGTAAAAATGCAGGATCCGATTTTATACCGTTTTTATTATTATTATTTATGAGAGCCCCTTGTAAAATGATTAAAAAAATGATTTTTTTTTCTCGGAGTTGACAAATGTTATTAGTAGATGAATGTTTAACGAATGTGTATCTATAAAGGAATATTCAAAACAAAAGTTTGCCTATTTTTAAAGAATGAACCATTTAAATTAAGTAGTGCCCATTATCTATGACGGAATCCAAGATTCCATTGAAAAGTATCCAAAGGGGAGATAATACTGACTAATGTACGTTAAATTAAAGATTAATTGTGCTGTGAGTTTATTCGGGAAGATACTGAAAACTGTCACAAACTGACGTAATTTCATACAATCAATATTTCAATGAACAAACAACAAAAATACAGATTTTAATTTTTTAGCACCTCTTCGTAGGGAAAAATTTATTAGGAAAATGGCGTAATTACATCAAGCTGATATAATGACGTTCGAATTTAAGAGCTACATATATATATATATATATATATATATATATATATATATATATATATATATATATATATATATGTACACGCATACACACACACACACAAATAGGGTGCGATGGTCAAATAGCTGATATTTTGTATTTTTAATTTTGCGCATGCGCATTGTTTGTTTTTAATTTTGTCAACTGCGTAGTATAGTAGGATCAGTTGGGCACCAACTGTGAGGAAAAGCGCAACATGAGGCCATTCACTCTGCCAGAAATTTGGAAACCTTCATGCAGTACTGCTTAGTAATCGTAGCAAAAGCTTCAATAAGAACATTTCAGAGTCGTTGGTTGTCAATTGGAGGACAGCGCAATGTATTTGGAAAGAGTTGGATGAGTTTAATCGGGATTAGGAAGGTCTGAAAGCTTGAAAAACTCACTCTGATTGTTCTGATAAAAAAAGAACTCCAGAATTTGTTGGTGAGGTCCTCAGACTCAACATGAAAACCTACATCAAGTTCCTTGAGGAGTTAGTGCTGCCCCGGAAGATTCCGTGCCTAGCAACAGGACTTCGTATCATGGAACACTAACAAAAGAAATGACTGTCAGACAGTTTCTGCAACCATATCACCCCTTACATCTGGTCAATTAATTCTCCAGATTGCAACCCCCTTGATTATTTAGTGTGGTGCGCAGTTGAACGAGAGAGCAACCAATCTCCTTCTAACACCAAAGATGAACTTAAGGCAAGGCTTATGTTATACAAGATGACCGCCCAGAAATGTTTCAGGAGATTCCGAAGTCGTGTGGTGGCCGTGATTGAAGCCAATGGCGATTTTATTGAGTAATTTTACTCTTCCGTATTTCAAGAAATTTTTGTGCAATTTTGGGAAATATATCTGTGCATATATAAGATGACAATGACATTTTCTTTTTGCGTAATTTAGACGACAATTTATCCATCGTACCCTCTGTGTGTGTGTGTGTGTGTGTGTGTGTGTGTGTGTGTGTGTGTGTGTGTGTGTGTGTGTGTGTGTGGAAATATAGAAAGAGGGAGGGAGAGAACCTATACTTGGTGCACACCGCCTGTATACGGGGTGATTCAATCTTAATTTAGGGAAGCGATCGTGATACGTGATAGAACAAAAAAAATACTACCAGGATCCATTATTGGCAGCCGCAATCTTAACAACATAAGGTATGAGGATAATGCTGTGTTGATACGATACAAGGAAACTACAAGAACTCCAACAGAAGGTAGTGAAGGAATCGTGAGGAAAAAAATAAATGTTAAGATAATAGAATGTATGGTTCATAGCAAAAGGGGTAGCTCAACACGCAAATTACAAATCGGAAAGAACAAAATCAAGCAAGTACAACTATTTAAACATCTGGGAAATGTTGTAACAAAAAAAGGAAAGTGCGACACTGAAATCCGAAGACATACTGGGTTAGCGAAAGATGCCTTCCAAAAGCTATGCAAAGTATTAAAGGACAAAAAAAAATAGAAAAAAAGGGACAAAAATGCTCTAAAATGTTATATAATATCTGTCCTCATATATGCTGATCGTATTCACCACATGGATATGGATGGCAAGCGGATGACAATGAAGCGATATGCTATTAGCATGTTCCGTGAGAGTGTTGAGAATATTCTGTAAAATGAACTTGGCATGAGGATGCTTTTTGATTGGTGGCTGTCACGTCCTCTGACACCTGACTAAAAGCGCACCATTTTGATCCCATCACAGGAAAATCTGACATTGTCTGTGGCAGACCCAGCTGATTTCCTTGAACGTTTTCCGACACCGAAGGGGGATTATGTTGAAAAATACACCTCATTTGGTCTCATTCCATGAGTGTATCTTGGTCAGCTTATGAAGTTTCAGTCGCCCTTCGTATACACCACACACATACGCACACGCGCGCGCGAACACACACACACACACACACACACACACACACACACATATATATATATATATATAGTTTTAGTGGTTGGGATATATATGGATTAAAGTGCTCAATATTAGGAATAGAACGTATGTAAATATAACTGAACATTGAAGTCAAAACCCATAGGAGACAATTTCTTTCGCGCTAAACGCAGTCGTCAAGCGATGCGTCTTCGTTCACACACGAACACACACACACACACACACACACACACACACGCACACACACTCACACACACACACACACACATATATATATATATATATATATAGTTTTAGTGGTTGGGATATATATGGATTAAAGTGCTCAATATTAGGAATAGAACGTATGTAAATATAACTGAACATTGAAGTCAAAACCCATAGGAGACAATTTCTTTCGCGCTAAACGCAGTCGTCAAGCGATGCGTCTTCGTTCACACACGAACACACACACACACACACACACACGCGCACACACACACACAGCACACACACATATATATATATATATATATATATAGTTTAAGGTTTGGTATATTTATGTATAAAAGTGCTCAATATTAGGAATATGTAAATATAAATGTGGGCATCGAAGTAAAAAATCAAGTGATGATCTGATGGTTCCGTTTAGCATGAAACATATACCCAAATGCGAGAGTTAACGGAAACGTCTCTCAGAACTAGGTCGCAGTTTTAAAAATCTTAAAATAACACTGAAATTATTTCATATGACTTCTTGGTCGAGCTGGGAGATTTTCTGCACCCCTCATCACTTGTTTTTTCTTTTTTCCTTTTTTTTTTTTCTTGTTTTTCTCTCTCTAATCTTTTATAGCTTAGTTCCTCGGGTAATGTGTTTCCATTCATTATTATCCGCCGTATTTCTTTCTTTCTTTCTTTCTTCCCATTTTTGACTTTCCATGTCTCTTCCTTCACTCATACAGAAGCCTTCATTTTCACGCTAATTATCTTCCCTACTGATTTAATTACATTTTCACGCAATATGCTTTCGTTTGTTTTCCAACTTATTTTTAAGATTATTCCCTGTGGCAACCACGTTGCAATCCGCCGTTTTGAGACAATCAACGCAAAACGACTCTCGTTGATTCAGCTTTTTTTTCACAGAGGAAATAAGTTCACTGATAATTCCGAAAGCTTAAAATCGGTGATACACACCTGTTTGATCGTGTGTGGTTGGATGGCAAAATAAACTTTAAAGAATATGTTGAGCACTTTTACACGTTTCCATAATATTGCTATTCTAAAAGACATTGGGAAAGCGCTAGGACAAAAGGAACAATTGGACAGTTTTTATATAATTTATTATCCGAAAAGAAAAGAAATATTACATCAAATCAGAAATTGTATTAAAAAGACTAAATTAAAGCACCTCGTCTGTCGTAGCCAATGAAAAAACATATACACTATTTACATTACTCGGACTCATGTGGGAGAATTTGTCTCTCCAATACTGGTCGAACATTGAAGTCAACACTTAGAGGCGACAGGTTGTTTCATGCTAGACGCAATCATCAAGTGACGAGTGTTGTTTATTTTTTTTCTCGGCTATTTATATATATGGGTCGGTGGTGAATTGCGGGCAGTCTATTTTGGCGGTTATTTTGACGGAAGTCGTTTATTTGTTTATTTATTTATTTGGGTTAAATTATTTTGCATGTTTTTATTTATTTTTAATTTTAATTTTTATTTTTATTTCTTATCTTATATATATTTATTTATTTATTTATTTTTAATCGGTGTTTTATTAACGTAGTAAAAATTTGTTTATATATATGTTTTGGTTTGGGAAGATAATTAAAGCTATTTATTCAATTTTGGGGTAGATTGCTGTAGTTTATTCTGACTATTATTTTGGCAGGAGCAGTTTTTAATTTATTTATTACTTGATTTATTTATTTGGATTTATTATCTTTGCTTGCTTTTTCTAAAGATTAATTTATCGGGATCGGTTTGTTAGTTTGTTTATTTATTTATTTGGATTGATTTAGATTATTTTATTTTACTTATTTTTTATCATTTATTTATTATACTGTATATTTTTATTAACTCTTTTCGGTTTTCGATTTTTAAGTAACGTAGTATTTTTTATCGTTATATGACAGTTATAGCTATGTTTTTCGTCCGATGTTTGGTTTGATTTTTATAGTCTGACTAATATTTTGGTCATAATGTCTTTTTAATTTGTTCATTATTTACTTTATTTATTTGGGTTCATTGATTTTGTTATTTTTTATTTTTTATTTATTTATTTTATTTCGTCTATTCTAACGGGTGTGATTTGGTAATTTGTTTGGGCTAACTTATTTTACTTTTTATTGTCATTTTGTTTATTTAATTTTTTCTCAGTTTTCGATTTTTAAGTAACGTAGTAAAAATTTGTTTTCATGTTTGCATTTTGAGATCGTTTATTTAATCATTTATTTTGAGTTGGGAAGGTAATGATAGCTATTTTACCTCCAAGAAAAGTTTGCAAGTTTTGCATTGGTTGTTATAAACTCATGATCTTTTCCTTATTTTCCAAGATATTTTTGGTGTGATGTGCGTTTTGTTTTTAATTTACCAGATATACTTAGAAAGCATTGTGCTGTTCGCGTATTTACTATTTGTGAAAGATGTTTTGTCTGCATAATTTTGTTTCCAAGGTTAGTTATTCCTGTATATACTTTTTCTTTCTTATCCGGTGATTTTATCCTGGCTTGGTATATTACGTTGTTTTGTATGCAATTACCTTTTAATGGACATTCGTTCTTTATTCTGCAGCTACACGTGGGTTTAATTTCTTCGTGTGGTTTGTTGATAGTTTTCCTGTTGTGCTTTTTTATTATTTGTGCCATGTTCTTGGTGCAAGTAGTTGATTTTTACTGTGTTTTTATTGAATATTTTGTGTAGAGTGCTTGATTCCGGAAAGTGTTTTTGTAAGAGTTTGAAGAATATTTACAGTGGGTTGAACCATATGATATTTCTTTTCCTGTTGTCCTTTTTTGTATTTTGTGGTGAGTATGTGCGTGTTGCCGGGAATCCGCTATCTTTTAGAGCTGTTTCGAAGTCTTTCTTAGCTTTGTTAAATATGGGTTCATTGGGGGAATTGTCGGAAAGCCTGCGGTTAATCGATTTTGGTATCTGTTTGATTATAGAAGGCTGGTGGTTGGAAGATGTGTGTATATAGAGTGGTTTATGATTGGGTTTTCTGCATGGTTTATATGTGTCTTTTCTTAGGTTGAAGGTAACATCTAGAAAATCTACTTCCTTTAGGTTAGTTTTTATATCTATGTCGAATCCGTTATTTTTGAAAATCTTTATTATAACTTTTCTAGTTTTGTCTGTGTTTTGTTTGTTACAGTTTCTTAAGATTATGAAACCGTCGTCCCTGTAGTGTCCTGTGTCATTTCTATCTATTATTTTGCTTAGTTCGTGTAGCAAGTATATACCTATGATTTCGCAGGTCTCTGCAATGTCAACGCTTCCCATTGTAGCGTAAAAGATCCCATCTTTCTTTATCCATGCTTCTTCATTGTGAAATAGGATTGATTTACGGAAGTGTTTAATGATGTCGATTTCGTTTGGTTTTATTATTATTTGTTCCTGATCTAAGTTGATGGCCTTATCTAGCATGGGTTCTGTTATGAATGGGTAAAATTCTGTTATGTCTAATTGTAAGAATTGGCAATTTTGTTTGTTATTTATGCTGTGAAACCAGTCAATAGTTGTTTTTGTGTTTTTCCACTGGTTTAATCCTAACTTCTTCCTAACTTCAGAATTAATTCTTTCTAGTATCGTTTTACTTAGTTTACCTAGTTCTCTTTTGACTGGATTTATGAGTCTGCATGCAGGGTTATTTTGAAATTTTCTTTGTGGTCTTTTAGTGTGATAAAGGCTTGTGCCTTCCTGATGCAACTTATTCGGTCATCTAGGTCTAATTTTTGGGCGATGGCTTTAACTTCCTTATTGATATCGTGTTCTATTGATTTAGGTGCCTTTTTGTATTGATTTAGGTGCCTTTATGTTGTTCTTGAGTAATTTATTGTGCGTAGGAGGGCTCAGTTTCTATAAATATATATATATATATATATATATATATATATATATATATATATATATATAATTATAACGTGATATATATATATATATATATATATATATATATATATATATATATATATAACACGTTATAATTTTTTTTCGAATAGTTTTTTTGACATTTATGTCCTTTCGTCACATCAAGCGGGAGCCGTGAAAATTTATGATCTTTATTATTAGTGAAACAAATCACTTCATGCTGAGGTATTTCCTATCATCATATCATTTTCCTCAAAGAGATGTTAAAATTACGGGAGCTGTATCGCTTCCTGTATGTCCATTTTCCTTCTTTTATTTCTTTCTTGAAACACATACGAGGAATGATCAAAATGTCTGGAGATTCTTGCTCTGGTAACTGAGCGAAAGTTCGCCGAGTATAAGCCGGTTGGCGCAGACTGAGCTTGATCTCTGTCGCAAACGCACACTAACGTTCCTGCAAACTTCTCTTGTTTATACCAGTGCTTGAAAGGAAAGTGTGTAGAGTGTGGTTGTCCCACCACAACTCGAAAAAAAATTTTTTTTGAAAACGGTAACGACTAACAGGTAACGAATTAAGGGCCTATGGCTAATAACCCGAAATTTATTCAACATAATATATTTCCTTTTAATTGCATTTATACCAACATCAGTATAAGAATGATAAGTTGACTTTCCGGTATCCTTAATATACACGCTTGTGTGCCATTTTCCATGTGTGTGTAGATCCTCAGTTGCAGCGTCTCGGAAAGATATTTAATTCTAGATCTAGCGAATATATAATCTGGTCCTAGTTAGCAATACTGAGCAATACATAATAGCTCCCGTCAATTTTGACGGGTAAGATACTGATAGATAGATAGATAGATAGATAGATAGATAGATTTATCTAACACACATACACACTGCTATAATTACATGTACAGTAACTGCTCAATTTGGTAGTCTCAGTGGGTGCATGTTGAGTCAGAGTAAGCTTTGCGCATTGCGATGCTGAACGGATAAAGCGATGAAAACTAGGGCTGGGTTTCGGTGTTCAGTGACAAATTGGTCATGTACCTTCGCTCCCGATATTGCTTGCAGCGAATTGGTGGTGGGGAGAACATGCTGGAACTGGTCCAGAATGAAAAGAAACGTCGGAATAAAGAAACAAGGAACGGGAAGTGATTCGAAACAATTTCAGACCAAAAAAAAAAACAAAAAAAAAAACACTCTTGTTGGAAAGAGGTGTCGGATGAAATGAACAAGGTTTTTGATCTGTCCTCACCTGACCCCTAACCCCTAACCCCTAACCTCCGTCCACGCTCAACCATTCCACATGTGTGCTCCATTCTTGTCAATACACCAATAGCTTGCAACAATTATCTGTTGAATCAGCGGGGGTGATATAGGGTGGCGGGGGTTGTGTAGAATCGGCTATTGATTTTTACCTGGAATAAAAATACCCATCACGTCTTCATTCAAAATAAATAATATCTACTAGCATCGTACCCATCAAAAATGATGGAATTTTTCGTAATAATGGATCAGTATTTTTGCCAACAATTAGAATATGTACGCGCTGCCAAAAAATAAAACGATTGTTCTCTGGCATTTTCTAGACTTATATGTTCTCCGAATGTAATGTAAACAAGAGTAAGACAAGGGAGCACCGTCTCAACACATTTATTTAAACTATACCACAAAATGATCCCAAGAAAACTTGAGACCTAACATGATTTATTATCGATAGGCATATTAACAACATCACATACGTGTATAGAACTGCTTTGAAGACGAACTCAAAAAGGAAACTGGAAGAATTGCTTTTTTGTTTAACGAAACATCAACACCTTATGGGTTATTTAATGCCGAAATATAATGTTCTTCGGAGTTTGAGTAATCTCTTTTTTACGAAAATCGATTGCTGATTTATTTTTTTTAAGCTTTTCACCCCAAGCAAGGCTGGAAGCCACTAGCACGCAAGGGGTCACAGAAGGTTTGGAGAAAGAGCAGATAGGAGTGGTAAAGGAGAGGATGTGGAGAAAGATAGTGGGTAGATCAAGGCAAGGGGGTTACAGAAGATTTGGAGCAAGAGCAGATAGGAATGAAAGGGGAAAGGATGTGGAGAAGGGAAGTGGATAGATCAAGGCAACTGGAGATGTCGATTGACGTTACACTTAAATAGTTGGAGATTATATTTGTCAGGGAAACAGGAATAAGGAAGGGAGTTCCACAGGCGAGATGTGCGAGACATGAAGCTATTGGAGTAGAAGAGACGTTTACATCTAACAGTTTCAACGGTGAAGGGGTGGGAACGGGATGCCAGCCTCGTAGGACGCTTAGATTCATGAGGCCTGGGAACCAGCGAAAGCAGCTCATCGGAGCAATTACCGTGAAAGTATTTGTAAAAAAGACAGAGCGGGGCAACGGCGCGTCCGTGAGAGAGCGACTGCAGACGAGATGACAGATCAAGGCCAATTATATTGCATATCCGTCTCTGGGTCTTATCAAGAACCCTGAGGCAAACAGCAGGGGCTCCAGACCATATATGGCAGCAATACTCCATGCAAGGGCGAATGGTTGATTTATAGATTTGGAGGATCGATTCCGGGGAGAAAATATCCTGGCTCGGCAAAGGGAGCCAACTTTCATTGCGGTGGATGTTGTTTATTTTACAAAAATCTAATTTATTTTTTAAATCCATACTTTTTTTTTTTAATTTGGGGGTTCACAATTTGTCGATAGCTAGGGTGCTAATAGGTGCTACCACCTCGGGTCAGGGAGGACCTACGAACAACAACAATTAAGAGGTGTATCCACGCTCCTCAGCACATGTCTATACTGGGGTCTTGCTGCCAGATGTAGTTTATCATCATACCCAGGACGCTGAAATAAGTTTTTGATAACGTACTAATTGAAAAGAAAAAGAAAAATAACTACGAACATCATTAAATGCATAGTTGTAAGTAAAATACGCAGCCCAAAGATTTACAAACCGATTGGAGATGACAAAATTAAGCAGAAACAAAAATTAGTAACAGACAATTGGAAATGTGACACGGAATTCTGTAAGCTCATAGGAAATACTTCTTCCAGAAATTGAGCGAAATGTGAAGACATAGAAAATATCATTAGAAACAAAAACATTGAAATTTAATGCATTTATATATTTGGGAAAGATATTCGAATAATTCCGAACTTAAACTGGCAGTAAACACGGTAAAAATGTATTCAGTAAATATACTGTTGTAACCTAGAAATGAGGAATAACTAAAACAGAGGTTGGAAATGAAATAGTAATCTTTATAACATCAACAAGATGCAATACTTGCCAGCGGCGTGAAGTAGGTAAACCACTGCTAGTGGTGGACTACTTAAACAGTATATTACCCCCATTTACAATAGTCTCCAACGTATTTATTGAGGATTGGGGTATACCCATTAGTGTTCATAGGTAAGGTATACAATAGATAGATAGATAGATAGATAGATAGATAGATAGATAGATAGATAGACAGACAGATAGATAGATAGATACTGTTGTAACCTAGAAAGGATTGCTGAATGAGGAATAACCAAAACGGAGGTTGGAAATGAAATGGTAATCTTTATAACATCGACAAAATGCAATACTCGCCAGCGGCGTGAAGTAGGTAAACCACTGCTAGTGGCGGACTACTTAAACATCATATTACCCACACTTACAATAGTCTCCAACACATTAGTGTTCATAGGTACGGTATATAACACTCTTATTCTTCTTCTATCTCTTCCTTTTTTATTCTTCTTATTTTTCCTCTTCTTCTTTCTGCTAATGTTACTTTCACTAATTCTTTTCTTCTTCCTCTTCTTCTTTTCTTTCTTCGTCTTCCTCTTCTTCTTTTTGTTGTAACCTAGAAAAGGGTTACTGAATGAGGAATAACCATAACGTAGGTTGGAAACGAAATGGTTAACTTTATAACATCAACAAAATACAATACTCATCAGCGGCGTGAAGTAGGTAAACCACTGCTAGTGGTGGACTACTTAGACAGCATATTATCCCCCACTTACAATAGTGTACAACTTATTTATGAGGAATTGGACATACCCATTAGTGTTCATAGGCACGGTATATAACATACAAAATTAGAAAATGGTGCTTTCTCACCGGACTTATTGAAATTATACAGTGAGGTGATTCTGCGAGAAATAGAAGTCCTACCAGGATTTATTTTTGGTGGCCAGAATCTTAACAACATTAGAGAAGTAGATGAAACTGCGCTAATAAGCAGACACAGAGGGGAAGCTACATGAACTCCCACAGAAGGTAGTAAATGAAAGTGAGAAGAAAGGATTAAACGTTAATTAAAGGAAGACAGAATGTATGGTCGTTAGCAAAAGAGACAGCCTATCATGCAAATTACAAATAGGGGATGCCAAAATCAAGCAAGTAAAAAAATTAAATAACAAAGAAGTATTTAACAAAGGAAGGGAAACGCAACATTGAATTTCGAAGACGCATGAGAATAGTGAATTGTGACTTAAAAGCTAAGCAGAGCGTAAAGCAACAGGTAATTCTCGTTAGAAACAAATAAAAGATTACTGAACTGTTACATAATACTAATCCTCCTATATAACAATTAGTGGCGGATAATTACAAAGAAGAGATTTCAGGCAATAGACATGCGGTTCTACAGAAGGATGCTGAGAATACCATGGACTGAACATATGAGCAATGAGGAAGTTTTAAAGAAAACGGAAACACATATTTAACATCAGGAAGTGACAATTGAAATTTCTACGGTACGTATACGATAATGTAAGACCACTTCGTGTCACTAAGGAAAAGATGACGACGCTAAATATGGATATTTTGTCTCATCCACGTTATTCTCCTGACCAGGCGCCATCTTTTCAGATCGATGCACAATTTCTTTTTAGGGAAAACCGTTTATAAATTCTGAAGTGATTGTGCTTGTTCTCATCCAAACATGAGGGGTTTTTATTCCCGAGTGCTTTACAAATTGCCAAATTGATGAGATCGTTTTATCGATGATGAAGGCAATTAAGTCCTTGAATAGAGGGTGTGAATTAAGACCAAATCAGCTTTTGTTTGTTGTTCTTTACATCTTCTAATGAAACGAGTCTTTTCTGCTATACGGCCTATGAACCCGTTCCGCCGACTACTACTACTACATCAAAGGTGGAGAGAGGCACACTCTCAGCTGCCCCTGATAATCCCATTGGCCGCATCTTTCTACCGAATAACCCTCTGACCGAACACATCTCCAACAATCTAAACGCGCTAAAAATTAAAACTACTACATTACCCACTAAATCTATATGTAACATATTGAGTAATACCAGCAGACAACATATTACATCCGATGCTTGTGTCTATCAGGTGCCCTGCAGAGACTGCAACCTGAGTTATGTAGGCGAGACAGGTAGATCATTGAAATCTCGCATTTCCGAACATAAACGTGACATTCGCCTCGGTAATCTAAGCAGTGCTTTAGTTATACACATAGCCAAATCTGATCACAATTTTGATTTCGACTCTGTGAAGATCTTAAAATATATCCACAATAAAAACCTTAGACAGATTTATGAAGCTGGCATGATAGCCACCTCACACACAGTAAATAACAGACTTGGGTTCTTTCAGATCGCGAGCTGTGTGGCAAGATTAATGCGTGACAAACGTACCGATAAGCTATAGTTTTAAATAGTCCCCCTCACCTTCCACTTAGGACACAATCTTTTCCCTGTGCGCAGGTCTTCGTAGTTGCCGCCCACGCGACGCCAGCGTATCCGACTCTAAGAAAGAATACTTGACTTTAGAATTTCAGTTTTTCTGTTTCTCACCAGTCCTGTATATATCGTCTCTTCATCAAACTTAAATCTAATATAAATATGTCTCCATTAACCATATCCCGAAGAAGGTCTATTTGACCGAAACGTCTGACGTCGACAGAATAATAAAAACAAAAACAAAATAAAAACAGTAAACTCACATATTCGGATTTTGCTTTGTCTTTTCCACATTTTCATCATATATGGGAGTGTAAAGGATCGCTTACAGTACCCGGTATGAAAGGAGAAAGAAAAGTAAAGCTGAGAAGAGCAGTCGAGATAGGACAGAGGTGAGATGTAGACGACAGATTCATAGCGTTTTATTTCTACCATGTTGCTGTTTGTTATTGTTGTTGTTTTGTTACTTGCACCAATTCCCCTTGAAGCTACTTACCACAAACACGATGCTGACACATTCGACTAAATAGCACGATGACTCAACATTTTAGGACGAACGAAAATAAAGCCCTCAGGTTAAGCTGAAACGCATCTGTGTTTCTTCTTCTTCTTCTTCTTCTTCTTCTTCTTCTTCTTCTTCTTCTTCTTTATCTCCTCCTCCTCATTCTTCTTCTTCTTCTTCTTCTTCTTCTTCTTCTTCTTCTTCTTCTTCTTCTTCTTCTTCTTCTTGTCCTCCCCCTTCTTCTTCTTCTAAATTCTGTAAAATTGTCCAAGAGTTCTGCATATTTCGGCTATTCTTTTAGCCATTATCAAGGATGATTTTTATTTTTATTTGATTAGCTGAAGAGGTTGTTTTATGTATATATCTGAATATATTCTATTCCAGGAATATTTTATTTTTCCAAACACGGTCAGTATTCATAGTTAATATTATTTTCCTTTTTCTTATTAGTGCTTCCATTATTTTTTTTTTATCATTTTTACAGGTGGATGAAGCTATTATACTTATATTGGGTAGTTTTTATATACTTTCTGTCCAGAAAAGAAATCTCTTGTACGAACACAAGAAAAAATAATTTAAAATATTAATCGCAGTACCTTGTCAGTCAGTCATCTATAACGAAACATATATATATATACTCGACTCTCCCATATATATATATATATATATATATATATATATATATATATATATATATATATATATATATACTCGACTCTCCCGTGGATTCCGACGTATGAGGGTCAAGCTGTTCAGTTCCTAGGAACCGACAGCCCGACACTAGCACATGATATTTGATTATAGTGGTGAAGGTTTTGTGCAGAACCGTCCACACTTCTTGAAGGACCCCAAACGACCCTCCGCAGGTTTTGAATTCAAACTTGCCATCCAATGCTATAGGAGCCAGTCTGTCATGCCCTGTATTTACCCATAATTGGAGGGAGAAGAAGAGGATTCATACATTTCCCAAGGTTATTAGCACATAATTGAATGTAATGGATTCGACTGGAATTCGAACTTGGCTCCTCAATCCAAGCCGCTAGCCAATACTCCACCGTACCTCATATATATATATATATATATATATATATATATATATATATATATATATGTGTGTGTGTGTGTGTGTGTGTGTGTGTGTGTGTGTGTGTGTGTGACATCAGCCTGAAACAGATAGATATGAATAAGCAAGATAACTATATTTTTGGCAACATAGTCTATTCGTTCTGCATGCACTCGTACAAAGGCAACAACACCAAATCGTCGAAGGGAATTTGCAAGAGACTCCAGGCACATTTGAAGGATGGATATTGAACGGAGGTCTTCAGGGATCTTGGGAATCAACTGATTTCTATTTAAGTTTCCGAAATGCGCGGTGTGTGGGGAAGGTGAAAAGAAATGTCGCCTAATCGATGCTCATTACCCACGAAGTGAAGTTCTCTTCTTTTTCACAGTAAGAATCTCTACCACCAACAATTCCATCTCCCCTTCCCCCAAAGAAGTACCTCATCTGGGAATTTACGGAAAAGTACCATGTTTATTCATAGAGGCAATATATTACATTATTCCTATTAAAGAGACACGAATTTACGAATGTCTGTCCATCAGGAGATTCTATTTATACAAGTGTACAGGTGCCGTCAAAAATGGCAGCGGTTGTTAGAAAGGTTTAATAGTGTGATGCAATGAAAAAAGCCTGTATTAAATAGAAGACAATGAACCGATTAATTAATCCGTTCCTTTTATACTTTTTAGACGTTCAATTGTATCTATGATTCATTGATTACGCCTGGTATTATATTAATCGCTTTTGGCTCAATATCTTTTCATATAAAAATTTTATGTATTTAATACAACAGTGAAATAGCAATTATCACTCGGAAGAAAAATGATTATTAGCAAAACAACAAACACGGCGATGACAAAGGCTATTTCAAGACCAATTTGAAGCAAGACGATCACTCAATATCCAAAGGTATCTGAGTACCTTACATGAAAAGCTTGAACAAATAAGACTGCAATCTAAGAAACGTAGGAATAAAGGAAATGATTAATTATATCGTCTGTTTTTCTCGGCAAGTAATTCTCGTCTAAATACAGATAAATAATTTGTTTAGATTTGTAACAGTGCGATTTCTCACAGATCCTTTGGAGATAAATAGATTCTTTTTTCTTTTAAAGTCAGTCTAATTACCAGAGTTTTCAGGATTCCTGGAACCAGCCCGCCTTTGAATTGGCAAACATAAAATTTTGTTAGTGATTTTAGATAATCATAAAAGTAGAGCCCATTGAAAAACAAACCACCCATCCTTTGAGTGGTTTCCTTTTCCGGAACACAAGTGGACGGATAGGGGTGGTGTCCATATAATGTGTAGTCCGTCAGGAGCAGTCAAAGAAGAAGTAAGCAGCTAACAATTAGGAGCCATCAGTCGCCGAGATAGAGCATGACTGTGAGGGTCCTTTCCGTTAGTAAGATAGCATTTCACCACGACGAAGCCGAAGAAAGAATACCACGAGTAAGTGGTTGCTATTTCCCAAACAGTACCTTGAAAAGAATTTGACCTTATTCTTTGTTGAATTCAATCACGGCCAAGGAAACAAACCCTTAGCTAGCCGGGTGTATATATGCATACAACCGACCTTGGATGTCATCACAGCTGTGCGGTGACGGACGTGCGGAACGCGTCGTGACAGATTATTAGAATAATTAAGTGAAGTGATCACTCATAAAATTTCCTAACTTAAGCTGATTACAGATGGGACAAGAATATCTTACCATAGCATAATTATCATTTTTTATTTATTTAAAAATATTTCTTTACCATGTACACTAGTGTATAAATTAATACACGTTGATAAGACTGGCTTAAAATTAGTTTTTTTTTTTTCAAATGGGGCAAAAAATAATAGTTAATTTTAAACAACATCATTCTGCTGAGTTCATATATTATTGTCATTTTCGACGTTAGTTCTAGATTTCTTGCTTCAGATGATGGGCAAAAAGAAGAAAACTGCTTATATGAAGTCGTTTGTATAGAAAAGAGCAAAATGAAAGGCATGGAAATGAAATAACGTTTCAACTATGAGGTAAGAATAAAAGTACATCAAAACAAACATCTTAGATTTAATATGAAGTTTAAAATTTAAATAAAGCAATCCTTATAAGAACCTTCGCCTTATTTAATTTTCGCAAACAATCTACCGTTTTGTCGCTCCTTCGGGTTCCAACAGTAATCTGCAATCTTTTATTGTCGCACCTCCCTTGATATCTGTCCACCATGACTTTTATAGCTTGGTGAAAATGTTCTCCCTGTTCATCACTTATATCGTCACAGTCTTTTGGAAACCCGTCCAAATGACTTGTGGAGGAAATGTAATTTGATACTCATGCTAGCATCAAGATTCAATGAGTTTGTTAACATCCTATCAACTAGTTCCCTATGGTCGTTTATCTTGCGATTACTAAGAAAGTTTATTTTACTACAGCAAGAAATGAAATGCAGGTATTTGATTCAGTAACATTCATAGAGTCGAGGAAGATGTCATCCGTGACGGGTTCTAGAATGTCAGGTACATCAAAAATACCTAGTTTTAGTTTTTTATGTTTAGACGAGGAAATACACTGCTAATGTACCTGAAAACATTGGCCTTCCATGTCAACCGATCTCACAAACTGCTTCATGAGTTCTAAATTGTTTTGGAGAGTAGGGGAGACGATTTTCTCTGGGGACAAGGGGATCTGCTATCAAATATTTCTCTGCGATTTTTAATTCTACTCTGACCGGCCATTCTCTTCTATCCCAATGTTGATCTCTAGCTCTATTGTACTATAAACAAAAGAATCAGAAGGACATTGTGTAGGCTGATTGCTGTCAAAGTAAAAAGTTAACCATTTTCAGGTCAACAAAATCATCCAGTTATGAGGAAAGTCATTTATTCTTTTCATTACCTCCTTGATGTTTTCATGCTTTTCTTTCCGCGTTCTGGAGTTTAGAGTTGGTATCGATGCGTATACGTTGGTGTTGTGCATCAAAACGCATTTTAAACAGTCTGAAATATTTGATAACAGATCAGCTACTCCCCAAAGAAAATCATCTTCCCTACTCTCCATATCAAATTAGGACTCGTGAAGCAGTTTGTCAAATCGGTTGACATGGACGGCCAATGTTTTCAGGTACATTATCAGTGTATTTCCTCGTCTAAGCATAAAAACTAAAACAAGGCATATCAGTGAATAGCCACCACGGATTTACGTCAATGTCCTGAATGCCACCATGCAGAACTTCTTCGACATCGTTACAATATACAAGTTCGTTGGTTTGATTGCGATAGAATGTAACTTTTTTTTAACTTCCTTAAAGAGATTTTTCTCTTTCCGTCTTGAAGCTAAGCGTTCCGCCGATTCTTTTGATAAACTCAAATCGCTGATTAAGTCGCTCAGCTCATCTTACTGAAACAGTATCTGCCCAGAGAGATAATCCGTCAAATTCATTGTCATTTTCATTGTCGCCGTTGTCGATGAAACCATTCGCAGCATCATGGTCCGATACTTCAACGTCACTGAATTGGACAGGATACATCAAACCATACAATAATTACATTGGTCAACACATATTTTGGTGCCAGGATGAAAAAAATCTTTCTTGGCTAGTTTGAAGATATCGAATCTAAAATGACCTGCATTTTTTCATATTTGTTACCGTTTTGTCTTTAAAAGACACTGACTACCAACCTCTTTATTTTTAGCGTCTTGAGTATGACGATAAACTACACCCGCGTTTAAACTGATGCTAAGTGTAGGCAGGTTCAGGTATGTTTTGTCTAGAACATGACATCAGAAATAATTTTCTGTGACTGTTCTTGAAGATTTCAATATAAAAACGAGAAAATATTACAAAAGTATGATAAAGACAATGATAAAGGAGTCATAATACAAATCTAACATGAAACTGAGTATAACGAGTACCCTGATTTAATTCTGTGTTCAGCAAATGCCCATATTTGTGTCGATTTTCATGACGTCCATTTTCTGCAGGATTTTTTCTTCTTCTTCAATGTCCCTTCAGAACGTATTTGATCATGGTTGGTCACAATTACCTGTCCTTTGTAGCATTTAATAAAGTTTGACTTTTGTTATCTGTCCTAAACCTTGTTCTGCCATCCAGTTCCTCAAGCTCGCTTGCAAGATTATACGTTGTTTTCCTCAGTCCCTCTTGCCTTCCATCTGTTCTGCAAGTATCAAATTGTCCAAGCTCTTTTCCTATTTATCTGCCCGAAAATATAAATTGTCTCTTTCTGATCTTAAATATAAGTGTCGTTTTGGCATCCATATTCTCTAAAACTTTGCCGTTGCCCACATGTTCGGTCCATGCTATGCACAGCATCCTTCTGTAGAACCACATTTCTGTTACTTCAAGACTCTTCTTCAGCTGTGATGATATAGCTTCATAGGGGACAGTTCAGTAACAGTTCAGTACACTTTTCTATTTCTTAATACACTTCTTAGCTTTTAGTGCGTCTTCAGATTTCGGTATCGCACCTTCATGTCTCTGTTAAAAGAAGTTAGGACTACGTTAAAATTCTATGGATATTGTAAAAAAGATCCTATGAACATTTCATAAATTCATATTTTGCAGGTTTCCGGACAATTGCGTAGTATTTATTTTAATTTAGTTTTTATTTTTTCCTTCAGTAGGAGTAGATAGGTTTGTCTATCATCCGGTTTACACTCCTCTTTTAAATAGACGTAGAGATTTATTCATTGTGTAAAATTACGATGTCTCACAGAAATTTAGAAGATAAGCAAATATATTCCTTTTGCTTTTAAGTCCAATCACCGATCTGAAATTCGTAGGAATATCGTTTTCAGTCTATCCTTGAGTTAACTTAATTGCCGGGGCTTTCAGGATTCATGTCTGCAACTCGCCTTTGAATTGGCAGACGTAAAATTGTTATGGATTTTAGATAATCATAAAAGTAGTCCTTTCAAAAAGGTGACCACCCATCCAGGATTTCAGGTTGTCTCCAACTGCCAGAACACAAGTTGATGGTTAGTGGGATGGGACCCCAGCCATTATCCATATAAGCAGTTAGAAGGCATCCAGCAAGCAGTGAGGTATCAGCAGTAACCAAAATGCGATCACGGCTAAGGAAAAAAACCTTGAATGTCACCATAGGTTATGAAGTGAACAATGAGCAGAGAACATCGTCACAAACGTCGTTACACTTTTTTTTCTTTTTTAAGCTTTTCACCCCAGGCAAGGCTGGAAGCCACTAGCACGCTAGGGGTTACAGAGGATTTGGAGCGAGAGCAAATAAGAGTGTTAGAGGAATGGATGTGGAGAATGATAGAAGATATATCAAGGCAACTGGAAATGTCCATTGACGTTACACTTGAATAGTTGGTGATTATAATCGTCAGGGAAGCAGGAATGAGGAAGGGAGTCCCATAGGCGTGAGGTACGAGATATGAAGCTATTGGAGTAGAAGAGACGTCTACATTTAACAGTTTCAACAGTGAAAGGGTGGGAACGGGATGCCAGCCTCGTAGGACGCTTGAATTCATGGAGCCTGGGAACCAGCGATAGCAGCTCATCGGAGCAATTACCATGGAAGTATTTATAAAAAAAGACAGAGAGAGACGACGGTACGTCTGTGAGAGAGAGACTGCAGAGGAGAAGACAGATCAGGATCAATTACATTGCATACCCGTCTCTGGATCTTATCAATAACCCCGAGGCAAACAGAAGGGGCTCCAGACAATATATGGCAGCAATACTCCATGCAAGGGCGGATGGTTGATTTGTAAATTTGGAGGATCGATTCCGGGGAGAAGAATTTCATGGCCGGGCACAGGGAGCCAACTTTCCTTGCGGTGGATGAAGCAATCGACTCAATGTAATTCTAAAGGCTTTTTATTATCTTTCACTCCCACTACCCCTTTTCGGTCTCAACGGAATTATCGTCTCTTTTGGGGTAAATTGATGAAAAAGAATCATCTCTTTCTAATTCAATGTTCGTAAAATAAGTAAAGGTAAATAATAAATAAATAAGTAAATGAAAATAAGTAAATGAAACAATGTTCGTAAAATAAGTAAATGAACTCAAGCAGAGCAGCAAAGCCAGTCAAACCACGATGTTCCATATTTGTGTAAATAATCGGTGAGAGTTACAAAGTGTGCTTAAAACTTTAAAAACAGACATTTAAAGGTATATATAAATATATAGAAAAAATATAAAAAAAACAAGTGGGAGTAAAAAAAGGATAAAAATAAAAGTTGTGAGCAAGGAAAAGGAAAAAATAATAAAGAGGTGTATTATAAAAATATAAAAATAAAAAGCAAAATAACAAAAATGAACTAAGCTGTTCTCGCTCTTTAGAGGAAATCGAGGACAAAATATATATGTGTACAACTAAAGAAGCTAAGATTTATTTTCTCATGGATTCAGCTGTAGATAGATTGCATTTTGACCTAGCTGCCATTTTTTTATCTAAGAGGGAAGGCTTCTTGGACTTCATATAAATGGTCGAAAATGTTCTCAAAATTTACATAAGTTCTTTATTCTAAAACTCCAAGTCTTGTTTATATTTTTAACTTTAACATTATTTACTTCGGCTTTTATTCATTTCCTGAGATCTTCGCTTAAATTTTGTTATCTATTCTTATATACCTCACTTTTAATGAAAGACAATGAGATTTCTATTGGCTTAATATTCAAAAAGGCATTACTTTAATTTGGTGTGTGTTGAGCTCTTCTTTGGTCAAAGTGGGTAATAATCAGTCTTGCAGAATATGAAAGTGCATTGTTTAGTATCTTTGGCTGTTACCGTTACCAATCAAGTAACGTCTTGTTCACTAAATTACACTTCTGCTCTGCCTTTCCCATGACATCAAATTTAGTTGAAAGATTGGCGGATACATTAAGTTATTAACCCGGTTTTCTTTACATTATTATCTTGATTTAGTTTGTAAGGGCAATTCATTTTGCGAGAGCATTATGCATTAACGAATTTTGGCGTATTACAAATACTAGTCCTACTGTTTAATCCATAGGTGGAGAGAGGAGATATATTCATACGTTTTCCAAGGGTATTAGCACATAAATATATATATTTATGTGCTAATAACGAACCCGACTGGAATTCGAACACATCTCTCCAAATTTATATTCCCAGCCGTTATCCATATCACCACCAGCACATCCCTGTTTTGCATGAATATTATATTTACCTTAAAGAAGCCTGGTTGCGAACTGTACCAATCAAGAGACGTCTCATTCAAAAACTTACAGTAATGTTCTTGCTTTATCTTGAAGCCATCCTTAACATTGAACGGATCTTAGAACTTTACTGTTCCCGAGACAAATCGAGAAACATTACTCCGCACTTGTCTTGGTTAAATATTGTCTAATATGTAGAGCGAAATGACCAGGTGTTCAGCTGTGAAGTGAGCGTACAACCACACCATATGATGGTGATAATGATGATGATGATTTTTAGACGACATGGTTTCTATTCGATTAATATTTGAATAGGCAGCAGTTCATACCGTTAATCCGGAGCGTTTGAAATCTTTTGAGGAAAGACTGGTCATCATTTCTTTCCAGAATGTGAAAGTATAACATCCAGTATGAATACAATCTGTAGCATAAAGAAACTTTGTTGTGACCTTTACCAGTAACGAGACGTCTCGTTCAATTACTTACAATCCTGCGTGACATCAACGAAAAAGTCTTTTCGGGACAATGGAGGCTGGATTCATAGTTCGTAGTCAGGATTTCTGTTCGGTATTCTGAGGTTTTATCTGAAAACATTCAGGGTGCAATTTCCGATCTATTTCGTTAATTTTCACCACGAATTTCAGTTCATAGAGAAAAAAACTAAATTATATCAAGGAAAACATTGCCGTGTAAAATAAATCAATTCTCTATTATCATATTCATACATAAATTGATCGGCCATTGTAAAGATTAACATCTGGAGTTTAACAAACTACGGTGAACAGGCTTCGAATTCCAGCAATGTTCGTTACGCTGATTTTGGCACATATACTGGAATTTATTAAGAAATTCGAATTTCAGCCTAGTTTTCTGTATCCACTTTTAAACTTATGCCCATAGGAAAGTATGACTCCACTTCATCCTCTATCTATAGTTTAAAGAGCAAGGCTGACCGGGCTCTCTTGCCTTGAGACGGCAACTAGTCTACGAGAAGGAAAATTCAAAACGTACTCTGAAGAGCTTTGAACTCCACCAGATTTTTTTGTCCTAGATACACCACAAAATCCATATCAGCAATACGACTCATTCTGACCTTCCCGTGATACAATCTATCATCTACATATCTTTATCTACCATTCGTCCATGCTTAGAATATTGCTGCAATATATTGTTCGGTACCCCTGCCATTTACCTTGAGCTCTCTGATAAAATCCAAAGAAGAATCAGCAATATTATTGGTCCTGATCTGGCGGCTCGGCTTCAGTCACTTTCACACCACCGTAAGTTTGCCTCTGTGTCTTTTTTTTAATAAATAATTGCTAACTGTTCGGATGAGCTCCTCGCTATGGTGCTTTCCAACCAACTTTAATCCTCAAAAATTTAAATGCAATGTCAATCGTTACCTACTCTCCTCCTGATTACTCTTGCCACTTCCCGCTCATTATTAATGTTTCTGTTTCTAATTCTTCCACTCCTTGTAAACCCTTGTGTCTTAGTGACTTTACTGCCTTGCATGGGGTGATACCGATTTAAAAAAAATAAAATAAAAAAGACTCGCGAAGATAAATTGAAACCTACAGTTTCGATTCTCTTGGCAGTAAAATTTGTTAGGTTCATTAATTTTCCGTTTTTTAGGAGATATTTTGCTAAATAATTTTAACTCAGTGTTGGTAATCTTAAAGAAGCAATTGCTTTTTAGAGCTACAAAACTCAAAATATTGTCAGCACTGTTG
Organism: Acanthosepion esculentum; assembly: GCA_964036315.1. NCBI lineage: Eukaryota > Metazoa > Mollusca > Cephalopoda > Sepiida > Sepiidae > Acanthosepion > Acanthosepion esculentum. The sequence continues at coordinate 52,710,199 of OZ038497.1, read as the reverse complement.
ATTATATCCGAATATGATCCGGTTATGGCGTCAAAAACTAGCTCAGCGGAAAGCCATATTTGATGTAAACGTTTTTCAGACAACAGTTAAACTTTATATTTGCTCCTATTAATATATTAAAAGGCAAACTAACAGATGCTTTCTTCACTCTTCCTCGTTTTTTTTTTTCGGCAGTCACGAATAAAACATTTATTTTAATTAAATGTTAAGCTCAGTTTTCATATTAAGAGGATGATTTCCCAAGGGAGAACGTGATTAAAGATTTCCTACTTGTAATTTTCTTTCTGTTAATCCTCTCCGGAGAAATTGCAAACGGATTTATTTTTGCTGACCCTAACTTTTCTCGAGTCAGCAATGCTTGCGAAAATAGTGAATTGTGAATACATTTGGCACTTCACACAATTTTTTTCATATTTTTGTTTTTTTGATTTAATCTTCAGATTCCTCTCTCTGAAAAATACGGATTATTTACAGACTTGCTGATAATGTGGAAAAATTGTTAGCACATGAAATAATAATAATAACGATAATAATAATAAATAATAATAATAATAATAATAATAATAAATAATAATAATAATAATAATAAATAATAATAATAATATTAAATAATAATAATAATAATAATAATAATAAATAATAATAATAATAATATTTTTTTTTTTTTTTTTTTTTTTTTTTTGCAGTGGAAAGTGTCAGGATGCCATTTCTAACCTTAGGTCCCTGGGCGGGACCCGGAAAGAAATGTGTAAACGCCAGATTTAAAAGGAAATAATAATAATAATAATAATAATAATAATAATAAATAATAATAATTTTACTAAAATACTGTGTTAGCCCAAAATGCAGATTCTGTGATAAATATCCAGAAACCATTGATCATCTTGCATCAGGTTGCACGATATTGGCACCCACTGAATATAAAACCCGACATGACAGAGTGGGCCAATATCTGCACTGGAAAATTTCGTATGGGAAGGAAACTGAAAGAAACTGGTACGAACATCATCCTGACCCGGTTACGGAGATAGGACCTGTTACAATTCTATGGTCCTACACAATACACACTGACAGAACAATCAAAGCCAACCGCCCAGACATTGTTATTAAAGACTACAAACAAAATAAGTGCCTCCTTATTGATATGCCAGTCCCTGCAGACTGCAATGTGTCTTTGAAGATATTCGAAAAACTGTCAAAATACAAGGACCTTGAAATAGAAATCTCAAAAATGTGGCACATGGGAACATCAACAATCCCTGTTGTAGTTGGAGCCCTTGGATGGGTTGGAAAAGATTCCAGTAGGCTGATTGAAGGGATCCCTGGAAGTCCATGCCTCAAAGAGATACAAAAAATTGTTCTGACAAGTACAGCCCACACTTTACGAAGGGCTTTATCTATGTAAATATTTTTTTCTTTGCAGTGGAAAGTGTCATGATGCCATTTCTAACCTTAGGTCCCTGGGCGGGACCCTGAATGAAATGTGTAAACGCCAGATATCAGAGAAAATAATAATAATAATAAAACTCAAGGACAAAGGAATATAAGAACAGACACGAATGAGTAGGAACATGGATACAGTAGAAATTGTGCAAATGACCATTGTTTAATTTTTTCCACATAAAGTGAAAAGCTTACATTAAATTAATTGATAGTTCTGCTACTAGAAAAAATTCGCTCTTTATTTTTCGCAAGGAATCTAACTTACACATTTAGAAGTCAACCATTTGTTCAAGCATTGAATATTGCAACCCCTTCTTGTCTGGTTCTGCTGCTGTATATTTAGAGATGCTTGATAAAGAAGAATCTGTAGTATTATTAGTCATGACCTGGCATATCGGCTTCAGACACTTTACAACTGCCGTAACGTAGAATCGGTGTGTGTTTTCTATACATATTTTAATGGTAATTGTTCTGATGAACTTTCCTCTGAAGTACCTAGACTTAATTAATTTAAGCGCAGTACTAAATTGGCGGCAAGATCTCATCATTTTACGGTAGAAATGGCAACATGTAACCGCAAGTTCTATGCTAAGAGTTGCTTTTCTCACATTTCTCACTTCTCTCTGGTACTTTTTTCCCAGGTTCTTGCTTTTCAGTCAAATTTCATTTTCAAAATTTGAAATGCAATGTCAATCGTTCTCTTCTTGGTTTCTGTTGTTTTATTGTCATCTCCCTTTAATATTTTTTTCACATATTTTCTCCCACTCCCTAAACTCGTGCCTGTTAGTGGCTTTATTGGGATGAAATGATTAATATATATATATATATATATGAAGAAATATAGTTTAAGGTGTATTATATCTATGAGACAAAGCGCTCAATATCAGAGATAGAGCGTATGTAAATATAAAAGTGAACATTGAAGTCAACACTCAGAGGCGACAGACTGTTTCATGCTAGACGCAATCGGCGGCCTGACAATTGCGTCTAGCATGAGACAGCCTGTCGCCTCTGAGTGTTGACTTCAATGTTCATTTTTATACATATATATATATATATATATATATATATATATATATATATATATATATATATATATATATATATATCTTTGAAGGATAGAGCCAATTCGGTGGAAAATTGGGAATAAATGGCTTCAAAGATACCTGGGTGGAGACCCACTATCTGTCAGTCTATCAGAGAGTTTGAATCATATCGAATTAAACTTCTATCTATGTGGATAAAGGCATTAGTTACATCCAGTGACAGGACCCAAAGAATTGTGCGATCAATACCTGGTTAAGGCAGTGGAGAAATTGGAGCTGGCAATTAACAGGAAATAACTGACATCCATTAGACATGTCACCTGGAACTAGAACAGTATATCCCACGAGCAAAAGTAAAGTTTCAGTTCTAGATTCCAACCACCTGAAGAAGGCCGGAGCGTTCAACGGCCGAAATCTTGTGATAAATATGCCAACAAAGATATATATATATATATATATATATATATATATATATATATATATATATATATATATATATGAATAGACATGAATGAGTAAGAACAGCGATACACTAGGAATTGTACAAATGATTTCAATCATTTACATGTGGTATGAGCTCAAGATGGAAGCAATAATATAAAAAAAAAACGAAGGCACCCTAGAACTAGAGAGAAGCTTTAGTAATCTACAGGACTTATTACGATCGCCATTTTAAACGCAGTTTACGATTAGATAGACAAGTGATGACTAACTTTTTATATGACAGTGAAAACTGGAAAATTTCGTTAAAAGGGAAACAAAAACTTGAAGCCTTTACAGATGAATTATGAAAATCGAATGGACAGAGAAATTTCAGAATAGCAGAGGAACTGAAATGATGTGAATTACAGTGTGATATTGATCAGATCAAAGTGTAGTATCTATTATCCACAATCATGTTTAAGATTTCGGACAGATCTCGGTTTTTTAATGAAGGATAACTGGTACCGAAGGGGTAAACCTAACCCAAACCCTAACTCTAACCCTGGTACCCTAAAGCAGTAACTTTCTCATTTGACGAAATAAAGGAGATAAGTTGATTGCTCGTTTGATTTGTTCGTTTAACGGCATATCAAAACCTTATGGGTCATTTAATGCCGAAATTATTTTTCTTGTGAGCCTTGAAGTAATAAAAACATGTCATTCTATTTTAATTTCACAAGTGAATACATTCAGCTTTTATGCATATGCATGTTTGTGTGGACATGATTACTAAAAGCGGAGATATGCGTATATTGTCATAGTTTTGTTGAAGTTATATTTTGGAATACAGGTTGATTTATTTAAAGGTTTGTAGGAGATTATATGGATTACTAAAATGAATTCTTTCTTTCATGTTGCTTGTTTGGTTGGTTGATTTTGTTTGGCGGCATATCAACACCTATATGGGTCATTCAAATCTAAATATTTTGCACCTAACTTTATGCTTCCAACTAAAGATATTTTGGACATCTTTTATAATTTCAGAGTAAAGGTATGTTTTTCTAGATATATATTTTATAGATCATTAAATATATTGTTGGAAATTTTACTATAAAAATGTGATTTGATATTTTGTAATGTTGCATTGATTACTCTTTTGAGATAAAAATGCAAGGTTGGTGAATTTATTATAAAATGTACTGTAGTTGGGGCCTTAAAAGGTACTACCACTCCGAGTCATGTTTGACCTTGGGACGACAGAAATTAAGAGTTGATACCACGTTCTTCAAATTCCTGATTAGAAGCCTTGATGACGGATGTAGTTTAACAGGGGACGTACTTACAACGTTGAAGGTGGGGTATATTTTGCCTTGAACCCATATTGGGTCTAAATCTCGCCACCACCACCCCCAGCCCAAATGGAACATGTACCACGTATGGCATATAAGCAACAGATTAAATTTCTGAGGCACATATTGAAGAAAGAGAGATTGGAAACTTTGACACTCACAGGACGTACTGAAGGAAACCAGCGCATAACCTTCCTAAGGGGCTTATAGAAATAGAATGCGGAACAGGGTTTAGGAGTGATAACATAAAGACAAGATTTACTAAGAGCTCCAAACGACAGGACATTATGGAAAGACACGATCACCAACGTCCTAAATTGACACGGCACATTTAATTAAATAAACCGAACATAAAACAAATTTGAGAAAGATGGAAGATAAAGACGAAGAAAAGATTAAATAGAGGAAAAAAGAAAGAAAGAAAACTTAGAAGAAATTTAGAAGAAGAAATCAGATAAATATTCATTTGGCAAGAAAAGAAAAAAGAATTCTAATACTAAATGGAGAAAAATGAATGAATGAATGAAGAAGAAAAAGAAGAAGAGTCTGTATCTATCGTGATGAGTAGTCATACCCTCAAAGAGGTTCCTCGCCTTGAACCCCTACTGGATTTAGTTCACTTCCAACCGCAAATGAAACGCTTATATTCATGCCAGCGCAAAAGATGCCGGAGAAACGGCCTGTTCTTTGTATCGCTCCAGAAAATACCAAACTCCCGCTGAGTTGCTTTACCTTTATAAGAATCAGATTAGACAAAGTTAATGGTCAGTCCTCTGAAGCACATGAGATCTATGCTGGCACCCCAAGTCTCTTTCTTCGGCCCTTCTCTTTATTCTGATTTATATTAACGATCTGCCTAAGAACATTTTCAGATCCATAGTAAATGCAGGTGATATAACGATGTACGGATGCACCAAAAAAATATATGGATGACCAGTGTCTGGTAGCTGATATTTCCTCTTACCTAAATCTCGCAGCTCACTGGCGAAAAGATTGATAGGTATTATTGACCCCACCCCACGCAAAAAAATAACTAGTACGGTTTCCTCAACAAACCCTAAATTTGTTCCAGTCCTGATAAGAGGTCATGCCCACAATGAGGATCCTTGCTTCGAACGCAAGATACAGGAATGCAAGATACTAGAAGAATGGTCGGTTCTTTGTATGGCTCTAGAAATAACCAAACTCCCGTTGAGATGCTCTGTCAGCTCAGACTAAGAATGTAGTATTGCTGCCATATCTACGCAGATTCTATCCAATCCTTACTGTCCATCCTCCATGAAATATTTTACCTTTATCCAATAGATGCAATATTGTTAATGTTTATTGTTAATGTTGTGGGGCAGACTCCTTTTACACAAGTTGGACTCGTCCAAAGTATACTTATACTGACAGAGAGAATATACGTTGAGTCAGGGTGAGAGATACGGAGACAGTACACAGGGTGTTCGCAGAGAGATATACAAGAGTCCAGAGAGAGAGATAATTACGACTTCACTTACAGAGACTTGTACATATACTTTCTACTAACCCGCATTCCTGGACTACTAATCTTCACTTCAAGTCTGTATTCTTATGTTTAATACACTTATTTTTCTATCTCAATTACTGGTGTTGTTTATTTATTTGTGCAGGATTCCATTCCCGGAATCCACAACAGTTAGCTTCACACTACGACTTCTCACTATTACTACTATGACAAACCTACTAAGGAGGTACGTTCCCACCAACTCAGACATTAACAGATAATGTCTTATATTTGTGCCATTGCAATGGAGGAATGGTCGGTTCGTTGTATCGCTGCAGAATTTAGCAAACTCCCGCTGAGATGATCTATCTTTACAAGAGTCAGCTCAGACTAAGAATAAAGTATTGCTGTCATATCTAAGCTGGTTCTGCCCAATCCTCACTACCCACACTCGACAGAGTTCAAAAGCGATTACGCGGCCTTGTGGATGATGAATTATTCTTCCCCCTGTACCCTTAACCCACAGTTGAAACATCGCTCAACTCTTACTATTCTATGAGTTACATTCATTAGTTCTGTCAGCTCAGGCCTTCATAGCTAGGATCCGACATGCTATGTTCATTGTGGCAAATAATCTTCACTCTCTTCGTGTTCCGTTGATAAGGAACAAGTTCCACTCAGGCAGCTTCTTTCCCAGAAGTGTTACTTTGAGGAACAGACTCCCGAGAATATGCTTCCCAGGCAAATACAATATAGCTCTCTTCATGTCTGGGATCAACCAATATCTATCCTACACGTCATCATAATAGGCACTTCTTACAACAATCTCGCTCACTAACCCTCTACTTTGAGTGGCCATTGTGCCTTGTATTGGAGGAACTAACAAAAGAAGAATGACATAGAAGGGACGTGTCTCCTTTCCCCTCTGGAGAACTTTTCACACCCCAGAGGACCACGTGTCGCATTGAACACTTTATACAAATGCTTTAAGCTTACTTGAATAGACACAGTCACCAAATAAGTTTGCAAAAATGGATATCACTTGCAGCTTTTAATATGAATTTTGATTTGGTTTGGTTTGGTTTACGGTATATCAACATCTATGGGTTATTTAATGCCGACAAAAGTTTTATTTCTGGTAATATATTTTCTTCAATAAGGTATAGCTGATAATATCTTTTTTTTCAAAAATTGTTGGTAATAATTTTTTTAACAAAGTATTTCTGGTATTAAAACCTATTTTTACACTTACATAGTGTTTTGACTCCAGTTTGGAGGGGGTAACTATTTTCCAATATTTGAGACCCTAACAGGTGCTACAACCCCAGGTCAAGGTGGACCTGGAAACACCAGAAATTAAGAGGTGGTTCCACGCACCTCAAAACCTCCTTATCAGAGGCCTCTGCTGTTCGATGTAGTTTGTCTTACATACCCAGGACGGAATACGAAGTTTCAAATCATGCACGTATTTAAAAGACATCTCTGCGCCCATCTCTGCTTCTTTAGTACTTTTATACTTAATATACTAAGGCAGTAAAATGTGTTACTGTGAATTCTACCTAATGGTTTGTTCATTTATTCTTACACGCCTTTTTTTAAGCAATTTCTGTACGTTCTCTGTCAACTAGTATTACACTATCCTTATTACATCCCACTAACTAAATATATCTCTTCTGCAACTTTAATTTAATACAAAACGAGCGATTTAATAAATTTTCTAGAAGTTTCCACTCCAAAAGGGATTTTATTTATTTACTTATTTATTTGCAATCAATCTCAGCGATCCAGAAAAAAATCATTTTGAAACCACTGCGCATGTGCAGATCATTTAACGCCCCGTCTCTTTACACCGCCTTGCAGTTTGTCTTTCAAAATTCTTATCTTGTTTGCTATTCGACGTTGTGGAAGAAAGCTTTTGGATAATACCAATTGCTTCCGAATGAGTTGCGCCTTTTTGATATGGTGCCTGAATGGAAGATAGCATTTCTTTTAAAGTCAAACATTCTGCAAGTGTTTTCATAGGAAATGGCCACTGATTTTATTTGTTCGGCTTGAAATAATGCTACAGATTACCATTCTTAAGAATATCGTTATTGACAAACGAGAAGTGGGAGCTTGGAAGGCTATAGGATGAAGGAAAGCTTAGAAACCTGTCAAATGTGATAGTAACATTTCATCTCTTTCCAAAGATTACTAGTTACGTCTGAAGCTATGTGGAGCGCCATTGTTGACACAATGAAAGTAAATCCGTGAAACGAGTTCGAATGTAAGACGAAACATTTTAGGAGCTTTTAAAGAAATACTCTTTGAAAACACATAGTTTTCCTGAGGTTTGTCACATCGGCAGATAGCGTTTTTAAAAAATTATCATTGGGACAAATTATGGTTTCCTGAAAGACGAGTGAGTACCGCGACAAAACTTACTCCATAATCGAAACTGACGAGGCCCAGTACAATGATTTGCTAGATGTGATACAAGGCCAGAAGTATGAAGCACCCAGTGAGGATCGATCTCACTATTCAGTGTTCTAACGAGGCAAACTTGTTAAAAATTACACCATGTTGAATCAGGTTCATTATATACACATATATGATGCACTTATATTTAAATTCTAGCATTCGAAAAGTTATCACTGGGTATGATGATAAACTACTTCCGGCAGCAACACCTCTGATCGGGTGATTGGAAGTTTTCAGGAGCGTGGAACCACCTCTTAATTGCTGTTGTTTCCAGGTCCAACCTGACTCGGAGTCCTAGCATCTGTTAGGGTTCCAGATATGGGCAAATAATGAACCCCCAAACAGAAGTCAAAACACTATGAAAGTATAAAAATATTTTTTTGTAGTAAAAACACTGACAAACATTTTTGTATATAAAAATAGCGTCAATACCTATTTATAGTAAAATTAGCAACAATAAATATTTATAGTAAAATGATCAACAATGCCTATTATAGCAAAATAACCAACAATATATTTCATAGCAATAGGATAAACAATACATTTTATCTGTCGTTGAAGTCATACAAATACGTTTCAAAATATATTTCGTTGAATCCATAATGTTCAAAATATTTAGATTTCGGCATTAAATGAAGCATGAGGAGTTGATATGGCACCAAACAAAAACAGCAAACGAATCAACCAACCGAAAATTATCAGAATAAATCCCAAAAATCTTCTCAAAGCCTTATTAATTTATAATCACAGTTAAAATAACCCGCTAAAATGAAACGTTCTAGAAATGTCATTGATTGTTACTAAGCCAAATATAAATATACAGCCTGAATTTTATCAAATATTTCCTTTCTTAACAGAAACACTCATTTCACAAGCCAATATATTTATATTTATAACCGTAAATTATTTTAATTAAATGAAGACGGTTAATAAATGATTTTAAATTAAATAAATACTGGGCGTAACAGCAGAATTGTTCGTCCCACATAATGTTTAATATCTAAAAAAACGACTAAACTTATTAGGTTTCTTCTTTGCCCGATTTCAGATAAGAGATTTAGCCATCTTGACACCATTTGTCTTAAGAATCGCTGAAAAAGTCTTATTCAGTTAGAAAGAAAACAGCTTAAAATCGTTTATTTCTGGTTGTGTCAGGGAGAGGTTTCAGCTATGGCAGTCCAAAGAGCAATGAAAAAAGACTTGAAAAAAAATAACGTATAAAACAATAACATTTTTAGTTTGATCATTACATCTAAAATCTATTTATTTTATATCTCTCCTTTTCTTTTGTTTCAAATAACTGTAAGAAAAATTCCAAGAATTAAATAAACTGTAGTTTCCTGATTTTTGTAGAGCACACTATATATATATATATATATATATATATATATATATATATCTTATGCAGTGTTACATTAGAATATGCACATGTCCACTACAAAATTGTACATTTTTTTTCGACGTCAAACAAAAGGAAAACCATTTTTAGACGTCTCATCAGGTGCGGAACCGTTTTTAGTAACACCGTGATTCCCCACCTGATGAGACGTCTAAAGAAGGTTTTCCATTTTTTTATGTCGAAACAAAAATGCACAGTTTTATACTGGATATGTGCCTGTTCTAATGTAACAGCAGAATTGTCCGTCCCACATAATGTTTAATATCTAAAAAAACGACTAAACGTATTACGTTTCCTATTTGCCCGATTTCAGATAAGAGATTTAGCCATCTTGAAACCATTTGTCGTAAGAATCGCTGAAAATGTCTTATTCAGTTAGAAAGAGAACAGCTTAAAATCGTTTTGTGTCAACCCCACTACCTTCTACGCTGAGAAATGGTGAAAGGAAAAAGATCATTCAGGCCTTTAGTAATGGTACCATTCTCTGACTTCCATATTCAAAGTCCATTCAAGAACTATCAAGAGTACGCTGAGTAAGTCTTTAAAAGAGAGAACAGTAAAGCGGAAAACTGAATCAGGAGGTCACAACAGGAAGAGGGATCATCATTTCAACT
>OZ038497.1:52684997-52697497 GCA_964036315.1 Acanthosepion esculentum | reverse complement strand
TTCCGGGTACTCACAAGCGCCTGTATCTGACATCGGGGAGGATTTATTGAGTTCTGTCACTTGTGGCTACTATTATTCAGCGGATTTCTTCTCTGTGCTGCACAGAGCCCGGACGAAACACCATCTTAACATCTTAGAGGCTGTTGTTAGCAACACGTCTCGTCCGACTCTGGGTAGGCAGATGGATCTGAAACATAAACTGGCACACTTCGGCGAGTCTTTTCATGTTCTGGGCAACTTTAATGTCATTCCTTTCCCTTCCTCCTTGTCTCTTTTAATTTTATTGCAAAGAGGTTTTTTTCCTTTCAGTAGAATTTCTTAATTCCGATCATTTTTCTTCTGACGAAACGTTGGACAAAAATGTACCTTAAAATTACTATTTTTAATCGAGACGATAATTTGTATCCAACTTTTTAATTAATAAAATGTTCCCTGTATTAAGAATACTATTTAAGTGTTGTGCCACTAAAAATATTTTCATATATATATATATATATATATATATATATATATATATATATATATATATATATATATATATATTTGTGTATTTAGGCAGCAATCCTTCTTTCCTGCACATTTCATTAAAAACGACTGACAAGGTGCTTTTATTTAGTTTTTTATATAATTTCTCGTGCGATCTAATAAGGTTTTTCTTTTCAGAAGATAAATTATATAAAAACTGGAAGCCTTACTAAAAAAACAAACAAACCAACACTTAATAATATTAACTTTGAACATGGACATAATATCTTGACCGTGTTTTGAAACAAAAAAATGAATCATTTTATAAAACATACATATAACAAACTATTTCTAATTCTAACAGTTCAAATATAATCCTTGAAAATGGCTAAATGTATAGCCGAAAGCGCTCGGACAGTTTTTATATAATTTATCATCTGAAAAGAAAAACTTTATTAGATCGCACGAGAAATTATATAAAAAAAATTAAATAAAAGCACCTTGTCAGTCGTTTTTAATGAAATTTGCATATATATATATATATATATATATATATATATATATATATATATATGCACGCCCTGAAAAAATAAAATTCCGTCGAGCACTTTAGAAAGAAAGCGCGAATTTGTAAATAGTGACTGCTATAAACTGATAATGCAAGCACTATGAATCGAGCACTCTGAGTTACTGACGAGTTTATTAAAAAATAAATACCTAAAAATCCACATTCCTCTCTGCCGGGAGCTGATAGCTTAGGGGAAAATTTTCCGACTGATAATATATCAGTCAAGTTTCGATCCTGGCTTAAGGCAATCGGGTGTCGAGCCACATTGATGAGCTGTGATACAGTGAAACAGTCTGTCTGTGGATGACAATATATATATATATATATATATATATATATATATATATATATATACATATATGTGTGTGTGTGTGTGTGTGCAGGAAATAGAGAAGGTGAGGGAGAGAGGAGACAGGATGGTTACTGACAAACAAATAAGAGTTTCAGTGGAAATATTCTATTGAATTATTGATTCTATAAATGTACAGAAAGAAAGTAAAACAGACCAATGTTTCTCGGTTTGTGTGTCCAGAATTGTTCATAGTGTGTCTATGTGCGTAAATGAAAATAACTTAAACTTGGGCAGATATTTCACAATGAGAACGATGGCTGATTTTTTTTTATTTATTTATTTATGTATCTATTTTTTTAATACTGTCAGCGTGGGTTTGATATCATCTCTCAATTTATTATTGGTCACTTGCTCTTTTCATCACACAGAAGAGTTCATGTCCAAGGGAGGTAATTAGATTATGGATCGAAATGAGTTTTGGCGGCAATTGTTGTGAATAATCCGTTTATTCAGCTTCAAATAATCCGCACAAACGATTAACTTTATTCGCCAACAGAATGAAGAAGTTAATGTTGAAAGGCAGACACAGACAGTGGCACACATACTCATATATGTGTATATAGATTTAAATCAATTTCTATATATATATATCTATACATATAGATATGTCAATATTACTTTTGCATATCAATAATTATATATATTCATATAACTTGCTATATTAATAACTGCTTATATATGTAGACATACAAACACACACACACATATATGCATATATATATACACACATATATATATAGAGAGATATATATATAGAGAGAGAGATAGCGAGAGAAAGAGAAATATATATAAATTTTCGGTAAATGTACAGTCAAAAAACTGTTTTGTATACAGATGCATTGCTTGCAAAGTTTATATATGTTCATAAATAAAATCAGATCAAGGAGCGTAAATATATATATATATATATATATATACATATATATATATATATATATATATATATATATATATATATATATATATATGCACATGTATATGTATATATATATACATACATATATATACAATATAATTATATAAATCTTAGCCCTCTTGCCTTATATCGAGAACTATTTTATTATTACTATCAACATTCACTGGGACCTATATATATATATATATATATATATATATATATATATATAGATAGATAGATAGATAGATAGATAGATAGATAGATAGATAGATAGATATTTTAAACATTTTACTCCAAGGAAGGTGGGAGTGCTACTAGAATGCTGGTGGTTACAAAGATTGAAACTGAGACAAAAGACTGTATAGATGGGATTGAGGAAAGGTTAAAAGAAAAGCGTGAATGACAGCAACAGAAGATGGCGATTGACGTTGCTTTTAAATTTTTGAAGATTTTAGTTATCAGGTTAGCAAGTAAGAGGATTGGTGTACCACTATCGAGAAGTGCAAGAAAAGACACGTCTCGAGAAAGTGGCGCTTACAATTTCAACAGGAAATGGTGGGACCTAGATGCCAGTCTAATAGCACTCTTGATTTCATGATACATAGATTCATTCTTTCATTCATTAATTTATACTTTTATATATTACTACTGAGGACTTTATTTTACTGATTGCACATATTTGAAGACATGTTTTTTTCCAAAAAAGGGATTGTATAGTAGACGAAATCTACATGCTTAAGAGAATTAAATGAAACTCGGCGTCTGCTCAAGCATCTGTATCCATGAAAGATAATGTTTACATGATTACAGTAGTAAGAAATAATGTAGAATTTAAAATAGACACTTTTTACATATATATATATATATATATATATATATATATATATATATATATAGAGAGAGAGAGAGAGAGAGAGAGAGAGAGAGAGAGATGAACAGACTGACATAGATAGATAGATAGATAGATAGATAGATAGATAGATAGATAGATAGATATGAACAGACTGACATAGATAGATAGATAGATATGAACAGACTGACATAGATAGATAGATAGATAGATAGATATGAACTGACTGACATAGATAGATAGATAGATATGAACAGACTGACATAGATAGATAGATAGATAGATAGATAGATAGATAGATAGATAGATAGATAGATGTGGTGCAGTATGAGATAGATACATAGATAGATATGAACAGACTGACATAGATAGATAGATAGATAGATAGATAGATAGATAGATAGATAGATAGATATGAACAGACTGACAGTCTTTAACTTTAATGTTAATTTAAATTGATCAAGGTGGCAGTTTGCCCGATCATAATTGGGTGCCTGTTTGAGTTGTCCCCCTATACAAAATGAAAATCCCTAAAGTAACAACCACCCACCTATTGCAGGAATAATAACTTTATAATTCCTCTGCACACTATCAGCTAGACCATTCCAATGTGAGATGAGATTTTCAAAACTGAACATCACAAAAAAGACAATGTTAAGCACTTCGCAGTCTGAGGAGAATTTAGAATCATACATGTTTCTAGGAATTGTTAGATGAATTGGATGCCGAGGCAATAATTGGCAGATTGGAACAATCATCTAATATAGTGTCTTGTTATGATATCATGCTTTTGAAATATCTGTTAATGTGCAAATTTTCCAGTAAACTATTTAAAAATATCAACCAATTTGAAATTGAAAAAATAAATAAAAAATTAAATTCTAAAATTCTGTATTTACATTTGGTATCAACTGCCAGTAATATGTAGAGTACTCGTACATATTAAATGAAATACTAAGAAATAGGAATTTTTTCACAATTATTTTAATGTAAACTTTTTTCCTTACATATTTTTTTTTAATTTTAATAATTCGTTATCAAAATTAAACGGAAGCACTTCAGTTTTTGGGTGGGTCGCTTTGTCTCCTGCCAGCCAATTTTTTAGACCCAGTCCGCCACTGAATTTAACACATTCACATATGTCCTTAGCACCAACTTAACATCAACATATTATCCCTTAATGTAATTTTGACAATGTCATATTTCAAAATATGTCTCTTAAAACACACAAGTTAATAAGATTCGGATATTGTATGCGTGTAATTTTTAGACTGAAATATTATTTCAGCCAATTTACAGTTTACCTCCGACGTTTATTCGTTAAAATTGATGAATAGGTTTTCTTGAATTAAGAATGCTATTGCGAAGTTGAAATAAAAGAATGAGATAATTTCGTTTATAGACCATAAACTTCTTGTAATCGATGGTTTCTGTTGTGGTGTCTTCCGTCTATTATGGACACACTTCCACTTACGATAAAGGAAGAGTAAACCTCGGGTGAAAGGTGCTCCACACGGTTCGATGCAGAGAGGAACCCGGACGAAGGGCAAAGTTTCGTCCGGATTGGTAAGCAGGCCCTGAACCCGTTTATGCGGGTTCTAAGGGAATATTTTTGGCCGAGACTACGGGCTCGGACAATATACGATAAACTCAGACTTGTGCCACATACGACCCACGTGGCGGGGGTCGTTAAATATAACGGTGCTCCAAACCGTTCATTACTGTCTCAAACTCTCTGCCTCAGTGGAGAGGAACCCGGACGAAGCTTCGCCGAAGGGTAAAGTTTCGGCCAGGGAGGTAAACAGGTCCTGAACCCGTTTATACGTGTTCGAAGGGAATATTTTTGGCCGAGCCTACGAGCACGGAGAACCCACGATAAACTTGGCCTTGTGCCACATACGACCCGCGTGGTGGGGCGTTAAATATAACGGTGCAGCAAACCGTTCATTACTGTCAAACTCTCTGCCTTGAGCAGAGAGGAACCTGGGCGACGCTTTGCCGAAGAACGCTTTGCTCGGAGAACTCACGATAAACTCGGTTTTGTGCTACATACATCGCCGTGGAGGGGTCTGTTAAATATGACGGTGATATAAACTGTTCTTCCGAGGCTGTGACTGTTCGCAGTTCCTATCGAACTCTCTGTCTTGGGCAGAGAAGAACCCGGGTGAGGCTGTGCTGAAGGCCAGAGTTTCGTCCGGGGAAGTAGACACAGCAGAACTCATTTATGCGGGTTGTACGGGGAATTTTTGGCCGAGCGTACGGTCGTTAAACAAGGCCTTGTGTCACATACATCCCATGTGGGGGGGGGGGGGCTGTTACATATTAACGTTGATGTAAACTGTTCTTCCGAGGCTGTGACTGTTCGCAGCTTGAACTCTCTGTCTTTGGCAGAGAGTAACCCGGACGAGGCCAGAGGTAGACAGACCCGAACCAGTTTATGCGAGTTCTACGGGGATTTTTTTTGGCATACGGGCTCGGATGACCAACGTTTAACTTGGCCTCGTGCCACATATACCCCTCGTGCGAGGGCTTTTAAATATTAACGGTGATATAGACTGAACGCTGGTCAACCGATACACACTCCAAAGTCGTGTAACGCACTTCTGTTGTATTTACTGTTCAATACACTATTTATCTGCAACCTCTTGTTTTCTTATTTCTTAACCCTTTACTTGGTCACGACGGTTTCTGATAATCAACTCGCTGTTAAAGACTTTCATTATAAAACTAAGTACTTAATGAAGTTTAAAATGAAAAACGATCGAAAAGGATTTGGTTCAAATGAAGCTTCAAAATCTTCAACTAAAAATCAAATTACAAATAGGATTAAATGAGATACCGATACAGTTTATTACTCTACATACAAATTTTTTCACGAGGAAACTTATTCAATGGAAAATTAATCCGTTGTTTACAGGTTATCAACACTTTGCATTTTATTTAAAACCATAAAATATTTTAGATTGTAAGAATCTTTCTTTGTTTTGTAGATAATAATGATTTAGTGATACAAGTCTGAATAATTAACCCTTAGCTCAGGGAAGAGAAAAGACTCATACCTTTCTCAAAGGTATTTGTGAAAAAGTGACCAAAACGAACCCAACTAAAATTGAAACTCGGCTTTCCGATTAATGATTCCAAGACATTACTGATCACACCTCTCGCACAACCAAAGCTTACAGCACCTGGTATTCAAAAGCGGTCACCCATCTAGATATAGACCAAGCTCGACGTTGGTTAACTTTGGTGATCGTACAGGAATCGGTGTTTCAACATGACGTGGCGGAAATCATAGATAGATAGGTGGATAGATACACACATACATACATAGAAATGAAATCTCTATCTATAAAAGGCAGGATGTGTGTGTGTGCGTGTGTGTGTGTGTGTGTGTGCGTGTGTGTGTGTGTGTAACGAATGCACGGCCGCAATTTTCGACAGATTTGCACCAAAATTTATATGCACATGCTCCAAGTTAGTCAGAAGGCCAAGACAGACGTTGCATTTCCCAACTCACATTGATAGTGGAAATAATCGATTTCATAATGCTTCTACGGCAGTTTTCATGTAGATTGCGTCCATTTTCTACTGGCCAGAGTTAGAGCCTATAGCTGGCTGCCACGAATAGGCAGCAAGATTATATTCGCCAGCGTGAGAGCCAACAGCTGACTGACACGAAAGTTAACTAGCATGCTAGCATGCAAAAAAAATCGATAGCTGCATTACTCACAAGTGGGAAAAATTTAAATCTGCATGGCACTTTACTCCAATTGGCTCATTCGCTTACTTAAACTCAACGTTGATTCTGATTCCGCAGAACTGGGTTGGGTGTGAAAAAGGATTTGTTGTTAACATTCTTTTTTCATTCCGTTTTTCCAGTTACGAGTCCTTTTTTAAAGCTGATCGTTTTGTGTTCATTTGGTTTAGTTCTTTTTTCGTAGCAGATTTAATGTTTAGTATAGAGCTTAGAAAAAATTGCAGTGTGAGATAGGCAAGAAGCAAGGCATGTAGCAACATCAGCATGGCAAAGGGCACTCCTTTAAAGGCAAGGAAGGACAAAAATATTTTAGTCAAGTGATAGCGATTGCTGTATGAGTCGTACGATTTTTGAATCAAGCACGGGCAACGCCGGGCCATGCTACTAGTATATATATATTGAAAACCCGGCTGAATATATATATATATATATATATATATATATATATATATATATATATATATATATATATATATATTCAGCCGGGTTTCGATCCTAGCTAGATGCATCCGGGCGTCTAGTCACACTGATGATCTGTGAAACAGCGAAACAGTTTGTCTGTGGATGACAATATATATATATATATATATATATATATATATATATATATACACACACACACACTTTCTGATCCTCAAAAATCCCGGCTCATTACAAACAGTTTTGTCTTTCATTCCGCATCGTTTAAAAGCTTTATTCACTTTGTCTCGTCATCTTCATATATACATATATATATATATATGTGTGTGTGTGTGTGTGTGTGTGTGTGTGTGTGTGTGTGTGTGTGTGTGTGTAGAGACAGACTGATAGATAGATTATGAACAGACTGATAGATAGATAGACAGAAGCTAACAAACAAGAAAGCCCACTGCCTCCGATCAAAATCGTAAATTTGAATTTAACGCTATGTCAGTCGGCAGCAAGATTTGAGGTAGAACGGTTAAAATCAGTTTTAAAAAAAGACGAAAAATGAGCGAAAACAGTTTATAAATTATATCCGTTTTTTTCAACTCATTCAATTTTCTTCATTTTTTTTTATTTATTTCGGTCAGATAGATAAATAGATACGTAAGTGGACGGATAATTCAACACTAGTGACTGTATAATCTGATAATCACTTCAGGTTAGAAACGGACCTGGCCTTCACCATTCAGTGTTGATTTCTGTGTCCGCACAGTCTATTAGTTTATCTCATACGTAAATTCCAGAACCAAGAGTAAGGATTTCCCGTTTTATATTAACTACAAATTATATGTGGAAGTTACGAATAAATATTCACGATATTAGCATAGGACAATGTTCAATGGAAAAGGCAGTCGATTGACAGGGATATATATCCACAACCGACCAAAAAACCTGAGCTCCATGGAAGAAAGGTAATGTTGTGCCTGTGATGGAATAGTAAGTGTATTATTCAGTTATATTTCATAAAACGCCTCAAGACACAAAAGGCACGGTTATAGTTCCTGTAGTTGGAAAGAGTCTACAAAGTTTGGTTGAAAATTGATCGTCAATTGGCAAAATGTTGTTTTCCTCCGTGACAAAACAACGCCGTACGCAGCAAGTAAAACGGTGATTTTGGAACACAAGTGTCATTTTCGACTCCAGTCGCGATATTTACCTGTCCTTGCGCCGACCGATTATTACCCGTTTAGATCGCTGCCAAACGCTTTGGTAGCGAAAAGAAGTTTCAAATGTTTGTAGTAAATCGTTTTATATTAAAACCCGTCGAATATTATATAAAAGGTATTGAAGAAAGCTTTATAAATGGGAACGAGGGAATACCAATTATTGAGCAGATTTATACTATGAATATAGCGTATATTAAAACCATAATTTTCATATCTATCTATCTATCTATCTATCTATCTATCTATATATATATATATATATATATATATACATATATATATATATATATATATATATATATATATATATATATATATATATGTCGTCATGCACAGACAGACTGTTTCGCTGTATCACAGCTCATCATTATGGAGAGACATTCGATCGTTTCAAGACGGGACCGAAACCCGAACGATTTGGCATCAGTCTGAGATTCTAACTACGATATCGGCGCCCGACAGAGAGAAAGGTGAATTCTTGTGTATTTATTTTTGCATAAGCACGCCAATATATATATTGTGGACTCGTCCATTTACCTTATCACACCTAGCAACAGGAACATTCCATTTTACATGCCTACGTGAATCAACTTAACCAATAAAAAACCTTATTGGCTCGCAACGTGATAATTCAAAAACTCCACGCGAGGAAGTTAAATTGCGCCAAAACTTACTTGAGCCGATTCTGACATATAAAACATTATATAAGGAAGATTTCCAACTGACCAAATCAGTCAGTCCTGCGAACACGGAGAAGCGCTAATCTAATCCACGTAACTTGCGCGAAAAAACACAACTGACTCACCCACAAACTCGACTCGAAGATTACTCTTTGAATACAAAGAACTTCAAACTTGCAAGACTTTACTTATCTAAAGTGAATTATTAACACTCACTACAATTTAAGTAAATACTATTATCGAACATATTACATACCTACGGTTAAGGGTAGACTACTTCTGATGACTCAATTCTAAACATTGCAAAAACAATACGCCATAAATAACGCTGTGTAAACACTAATTGCGATTTCTTATAGACTGTAATACAAATACACCAAGACACCAAAAGGCAAACAAAATCTTCGTCCGCTAACAAACATAAGACATATAATACCTTGCAATAACATTTTATAAATAATATTTGAATTGTATATAAATGCATTTGCTTGTTTGAATTGCATACATGTTTTGTCTTGTTTTATATTGCGAATTATTTATTGTTGTGGATGCATGAAAAGATCACGCAACCTGACGAAAAATCCTTCTGATACATTCTAACACTCAAGCAAAAATCTTAGTTCATTCTGTGCATCCCCAACAATATATATATATATATATATATATATATATATATATATATATATATATATATATATATTTGTCCAAACGTTATTTTTAATTAATTTGATTTATTTTGCGGTATTTTTACAGGAGTAGGGGTTTATTCTTTGTTTCCTGATTAAGATTGGATTGGATCTTCGGTTCATTATAAAGCCTTATCATTCTCTTTCACTCCGATTAGCCCCTTGCGTTTTAGTGACATTATCGCTTTTCTTAGAAAGAATTGATTTTGAAAACGATAATCTATATATCTATCTATCACAGTCTGTTCATATCTATCTTTCTATCGCTTTATCTATCTAGATAGCTATCTGACCGAATAAACAGAATAAAATTTACGTATAGGCGTCTCTTAGAATGAGTGGATAAACGGATATAATTCATAAAGTAATTTAAAATCCTGATAAATAGAAGGCAATGGCACTGTCAGCTTGCTACTGAAAAATTTTAAGATGAATTGTTTTTTAAACCATTTTAAATAGGCGGGTCAATTTTAAAATATATTTGCAAGAAAAATTGGCTGTATTAGAACAGTGTAATGATGTAATATTATTGATTTCCGCTAGTGAGAAGGGGCATCAATAAATGATTTTGTCGTGTATCACCAAACTGAGACCATTCACTCTTTCTTCCGGCATTTTAAAGTCGCCTAGACCTGTTATGTCCGACCCGATTTTTTTTTTGCTTATTTTGCCGTGTTAGCAACTGTTTTTGCTCATTTCTTCGTCATTTTTAAAATTATTTTTTAACCGTTCTTCATCAAATCTTGCTGACGACAATCATAGCGTGAAACTCAGCCTTACGATTTTGATCGGAGGCACTAAGCTCTGTTGTTTGATCGTATCTATATCGATCTATCGATCTATCTATCGCAGTCTGTCCATAATATATATATCTACCTCAGTCTGCTAATTATCTATCTATCTATCTATCTATCTATCAATCTATCTATCAATATATATATATATATATATATATATATATATATATATATATATATATATATATATATATATATATATATATCGGAGCGAGTAGAATGGAGATCAACGTGTTTTAATGGACTCAGCAGTTTTCAATCTGCTTGTCTGAATCATCTTCAAGAAGCGAGAGCAAAATCTAAAATATCAGCCCAATCTAACAGTGATCTCCTCTCACAATCCTCACTCTTGCTCCGTATGTAGCCTCCTTTGTAAATCACTAGCGGCTCTCTCTCTCCCACTTATGAATATCGCACAAAATTTTATAACTTAATCAATTAAGCTGTCAGGATCCTCATACGTCCAAACCGACGGGAGAGTCCATTATATATATATATATATATATATATATATATATATATATATATATATATATATTCATCCACAGGCAAATTGTTTCGCTATATCACAGCTCATTATTGTGGCTAGACCTCCGATCGCTTCAAGGAACAAAACCCGAGAGATTTGGCATCAGTCGGAGATTCTAACCCCCTAGTCAGAGGGAAGGGCGAATTTTTGTTCATTTATATTTTATTTTTAATTATATATATATATATATATTATATTTTTATAAACACGCCAGTCACTCAAAGAACTCAGTCTTTAGGAGAGTCTTGCATTATCAGCAGTAATAGTGACTGTTTACAAATTCGTTCCTTACTTCACACAGTGCTCGACCGATTAAATAAATTTTAAGTGGACACTGAGGTTAACATCCAGCCGTGACCGCTCGGTGTTGACCTCACCATCCATTTTTATATTTACATACGCTCTATCCCTGATATTGAGTACATTAACCCATGTCCACAGCATAACTTAAAATTATATTGTTAGTGTGTGTATTTAAAGATATGTTTTCTGGTACAATACTTTATGACTGCCATAAAAAGACAAAAATTATTTTATAAACATTCGTGATGATAATCGATAAAAAATAAAAACGAGTTAGCTAACCGGTTTCGATCCTCACTCGACAGAGCTATTTCGAGATTAATAAATTAAACAAAATTATTAATAAAAAAGATGGACAATATATATTGAAAAAAAATAATAATTATAAAAATTAAAAAGAAATATTGCTTAGATGGAAATTAGTTGGAGGCACAGTAAGAAGTCCATCTGCAACTATATATATATATATATATATATATATATATATATATATATATATATATATATATATATATATATATATATTAGTAGTAGTAGAAGTCTTATAAGTATAAGACACTATACTCGATCGGAAAACCTTCGGTGTCTTGGTTTGCAAATAATCAAACCAATACCAATGTACGTTACCCGAAAATAATCGTTTAGCATGCAATTCCAAAGCCCAAAGAAAAAACCCCGATACGAGTACGCAAAAAAAAACTAAATAAAGTGCTCAATACAGTGAGTATAGCAGACCTAGTTAAACCTAGAGAGCCAGACAAACCTACCATGGTTCCACCTAAACGGATCGTCAGAGAAGGCCGGTTTCCCTGACGATCCGTTTAAGTGAAACCTTGGTAGGTTTGTCTGGCTCTCTAGGTCTAACTATATAGATAGATAGATAGATAGATAGATAGATAGATAGATAGATAGATAGATAGATATCAGCCAAACAATTAGATATCAGCAACTGTATGTACGTGCGTTTGCGTGCATACACAGATA
>OZ038497.1:52612497-52682497 GCA_964036315.1 Acanthosepion esculentum | reverse complement strand
CTGATGAAGCTTAGAAGGGCAAAACGTGTAATAAAATCCGATTCCAGTGAAAGGTTTATATACCGAGTGTAACAGCAAAATTGTACAAATCTTGTAACAGTAAAATTGTCCAATTGTTAGATTAAGATTTGAACCATTGTATCTTAGAAATAATTAAAGGTATCTTACTAAAATTCTCCGTGGTTTTTATAATCAAATTGGATTCTACTTTGAGCGGTAATAATGTATAATTACTCTCCAAGATTAGATAGCTGAATAACTCAAACGGATTTTACGACAAATGGTATCAAGATGGCTAAATATTTAATCTGAATAACTGGAAAAAGGAAACTTAATTAGTTCACTTGCTTTTTAGATATTAAACATTTTGTGGGATGAACAATTATGCTGTAACAAGATTTGGACAATTTTGATGTTAGACCCCGTGTGAATATATACAGTAGAGAGCATAAAGATCAGAACGATGTTAAGAAAAAGTCTAAATTTGAAATATCATTTTATTTTAAAGCTTCATAGAACATTTTATCAAAGAAAAATAAGGGGATAAATGTAAAATATATAATTCAAAATATAAAGATCAATAAACTGATTTTGATAAAGTTATAAGAATAAATTTGCAACATTCGAAAAAATAGATGATCAAAAGCATCAGAACGATTAAATACTAAGGGGTGGATCTCTGACTGGTGCCAATTCAACCGGGTTTCGATCCTAGCTAGAGGCAACCCGACGTCCTCTCTAAACTGTTGAGCTGTGATACAGCGAATCAGTCTGTCTGTGGATTACAATATATATATATATATATATATATATATATATATATATATATATATATATATATATATATATATATATATATATATAGTAAACAAGGTAACAAAAAAAGCTCTTAAAAACGCTCAAGGGACAGAAATACTTTCCAAGTCTGACTGGAATGTTGGAGTTTTCTGTCTGTGTAAACACACACACACGCACGCACGCGCGCGCTCACGCACACACACACACACACACACACACAAAGAAAAAAAAACAGACTGAGAAAAAATATTTCTGAAAACATTAAACAAAACAGCGTTGATCTTATTAGGCGAATCTTTTATGAATGCAGTGGAAATAACATCTTTGGGGACAGTGTATATCGCTGTCTCTAGTCCTCCGGGTCAAATGCCGCATTTTATCAGTGATCTGACGAGAATACACGAACAAATGTCAAAAGAAATGCTCGGCTTGCGAGATGTGTTATTCATGGCTGACAATGGGTATTAAGACAATTTATTCTCGTCGTGAAAAAAATACCTGTAGATATTTGTATCACTTGTGTAGACGGGGCCCGTATTTGAAGGTTTTGCGTCAAACTCAATTAGATCACAAAGTGTCTACTGGAAGGCCCAACGTTGATGTCGATGAATTCATCACTCTCTTATCATTATCAACTTTGGGCTGATCGATATATATGTAGTCCGAAGACAAAGAGACGTTCTTATACACAATTGCGATCAGATGGATACGCATTGGTATTTAAATGGTTGGCGGTTCGTGACATGATCTATGAAATCGGAAGACGAATATGCCGAGACGTACATATTACCCCTGGAAGAAAACTGTTAGTGGAGATTGCCCATATTCTTTCCAAATAATATGGTGCTAGTAAAAGAAAAGAAGTTCTAACCTGACTGTTAGAAATTGTTTACTGTTACTAACATCTGGGGATAATATAAACACGCAGAGCGCGGTAAATGCGTGCCTTTCACAAGGGAGATCTAAAAAAAAGGAAATATTAATCGGATTTCGAACTATGTACGCTGATTCATCACCAATAACATGTAGACACATGAGATAGCTAGTTAGCTAGATAGATAGATAGATAGATAGATAGATATGGGCAGTTTGAAATAGGCAGACCGATAGATTTGAGATTGAGATAGATAGATAGATAGATAGATAGATAGATAGATAGATAGATAGATAGATAGATAGATAGATATGGGTAGTCTGAGATATATAAATGAACCGTTTGAAATAGGCAGACAGATAGATTTGAGATTGAGATAGATAGATAGATAGATAGATAGATAGATAGATAGATAGATAGATAGATAGATAGATAGATAGATATGGGTAGTCTGAGATATATAAATGAACCGTTTGAAATAGGCAGACAGATAGATTTGAGATTGAGATAGATAGATAGATAGATAGATAGATAGATAGATAGATAGATAGATAGATAGATAGATATGGATAGTCTGAGATACATAAATGAACCGTTTGAAATAGGCAGACAGATAGATTTGAGATTGAGATAGATAGATAGATAGATAGATAGATAGATAGATAGATAGATAGATAGATAGATAGATAGATAGATAGATAGATTAATATGACTAGAATTTGATAAATAGATACCATGATATAGTGTCAAGTGTGAAAGTCTTGTGGGGGGCTTCTAGTTTGGAGATGACGGCATCGACTTAGTTATGGGCATATCAATTAGCAGAGATTCGTTTCTGGGTGGAACATCAGGGAAAGCTATTTTTGAAGATATAGGCACCGTATAGCCTCTAACAAATTTGGTTCTTAAGATTACACGCGGATCTGTAAGGATGTGGTGAACAAGAGTAAGCCTTTAATTCCCCTGTCTTTACTCAATTTATTAATATTTTCAATTGCTGCTGATATAGCAGAATGTTTTTTTCTGAAAGTATCTTCCAACGACAGTCTTGACTCTTCAAAAATTGCTTTCCCTGATGTTCCTCCTAGAAACGAATCTCTGCTAATTGATATGCCCATAACTACGTCCATGCCATCATCTTCAAACTAGAAGCCCCCCCACACTTACAAGACTTTCACACTTGACACTATCTCTGCAATTGACCTAAGGAAATGCACTCCTGAACGTGCTGCTTTCCTCTCTAACCTCTATGACAAAAGCTTGCCGCTTCTTAATTTCCAGCGTGTTAGAAATTCTCCTATGTAGTTTGACCTGTAAGAACGCCGGTGAACATTGTGATACCTGGAATTATCGTCTTATTAAACTTTTAACGTTTTTTGGCAAAGAATTAAGTGTTCTAACCAATGAATTTGTTAAGCATCTCGCTTCACACGGCCTTCTATAGAATAAGCAATATATTTGTTTTTTTCGTGTTCAACTACGGATTTGTTAACTGTTATATACTGAATATCTCTGTCATGATTTTATAACAGATTTTACCCGAAGCAAGGCAGTAAAGCCACTAAGACACAGGGGGTTACTGGGTGTGGAAAATTAAGAACAGAAATAATGAGCGCGAAGAGAAAAGAGTAATCAAGAAAACAGTAAATGCTGATGGAAGGCAGAACGGGGTCTCTCAGATGATTACTGGGGAGAGGTTTAGTTGTAGAGGCGTTAAATTTAATAAGCCATCTTTTGCCCCAGTTAACAACGAACTTAAGGCTTTAGATAAGAAAAACGAAGCCCGGTCTGTGGCTATAGATATCTCGAAGGCGTTTTACAGTTTCTAGTATGCTATCCTTCTACATTAGCTCAAGAGATCTGGCCGAAAGTTTGTTTTAATTCAATAGTTCATAACAAACTGTTTAATGAAGTCTACGCCTCTAGATTATTTCACTTCAATGCCAGAGTTTAATGACATGGCTTGAGAAGTTCTTTTCTATAAATATTTTCATGACAGTTATTCTAATGAGATGTCCTTGGCACCCAGACCGCGTGAATTTAAGCTTACTACATGACTGGCAAAATCGTTTTACTTTTGAGTTAGCTAGATGTTTCCGCAAGTTATATTCTAATGGTTTATTTTATCGATGGCGGAAGTCTCTTCCGGCTTCTTGCTTCCTGCCAATTCCTATCTTCAAAATTTTAAATGCCGCATCAATCGTCATGTACCGTCTTTTTTAAACCTGTTATTTCATTGCCCTTTCTCCTCGCTAAAGTCTTCTCGTTCTCTTTCACTCTCCGTAAGACCTTAGAGCTCGAGCTTACGGCTACATCTAGCTAATTAAGCCGTAAAACGATCAGACCTCGTTGCTAGTACTACGCTGATATACATGCCAACTGCCTTGAACACATTTGTAGAAAAGACAGAGGAAAACCACGTTATAGCGGTATGAATGTATCTGAAGTTAA
The DNA here is from genome assembly GCA_964036315.1 of Acanthosepion esculentum. Classification (NCBI taxonomy): domain Eukaryota; kingdom Metazoa; phylum Mollusca; class Cephalopoda; order Sepiida; family Sepiidae; genus Acanthosepion; species Acanthosepion esculentum. Next base: position 52,678,374 of record OZ038497.1, on the reverse strand, counting down.
GATGCCAAGTCAGGAGAAATAAAATTACTAAACATTCTTTGGATTTTGTTGAGAATCTCGAGATGTCTCGCGGGATCACCAGACCAGATATGGCAGCCATATTCAATGCACGGACGAATTATAAATATGTAAGATGGATTCTGACGAGAACCTAATCTAAAATTGTATATTTTCAGTGCTGTAAACAGTAAAACATTATTTCCTTTTTGAATATGGCAATGTCCATGATGTGAAGCCTCTTTTTCAATTCGAATAAAAGTTTTGAAAGGGGTAGTGACAGAAAAGTATCAAAATTTTGCGCTCATACCACAAGCGATATAACAAAAGTTACTGAAAATCACTCTTTCCCCTAACAAAAGGAATACAAGTTGGAATCTTGCCGAGACATTTTGATTTGGATCTGCGCTGTTTCATAAGCGTCGTAGAACACCGACTTGATTATTTGCGACATAAACAAACATGAGCAAAATACTAGACAAAAATTTAAAAAATGGTTGACGACCCTTCATGTAACAAAATATCCAAGCATTTGGTGTGTATTTCTAGAAGAGATGCTTACAACTGAATATGATTTGTCATAATCAATTTCGAACGACAAGCAACCATTTTATACATGTGTTATACGTTCTAATCGTACACGGATTGTTACCTTCCCATATTTTTTTTTTTTTTTGGTTCATCGACTTGGCTCTTCAAGCATAATTCTTAACATGCGAGTACAAATCCTGGGGAAGAAAATACAATGATAAATATGGTAGTATTATTATGCGGATGTAGATGAGGCGATTGAACAGAAATCGAACGGCTATTCTGTTAAACAGATCGCCTGGAACTGTCTGGAGCCAAAACTTCACGAATATTTCAACGGCCACATTTTTTTATGTCAGCAAGTCTTCTAATTCACTATCAACAAATAATCTATAACCAAAAACCTATAAGCACAAACAGACATGCATATATATATATATATATATATATATATATATATATATATATATATATATATATATATTATAATTATTTTTTTCTAAAAATATGATTCCATCGCTACATAAGAGTTCTCATGTTTCAAAAACAGAAGCTAAAAACTTCAATCTCATTCATATAAATTAAATTAAACGAAAGCAGCTAGTTCTGTTTCATCCTCAAGCGACTTTTGGAATAACTAATCTTGAAATTTACGGAGCTTTATAAGCATATACATTCGTAATATTAATTACTATGGATATGGAGAAACTATTCATTTTAATAAGGGGCAGTAGGGTATTCATTTTCACTGACAACTATTGTATCAACATATTACTTACTTTATAAAAGAGGTTAAGTCATGGTAGGGTCGGGGTGCCTTTTTTCAAACGAATGATGACATCCGTTCAACGCATATCGTCTGGTCTATTTCAACGACAGAAATTTCTTTGCACTTTCGTTACGCCGTTAAATGTATATTTGTATACATAAAGATTATTTTTCGTAAAAGGGTTGTTTGTATATGAAAACATCATACTGAACAGCAATTTGTTTTTTGTTTTGTTTTTGTTGTTGACTACTTCTTAAGGGTTTTTTTAGCTTATGATTGTGTTAAGTTTTTAAACCTATTGCTTCAATTAAATTTGTTGAACTATTCGTAAAGACTTTAAAAAATTTTAACTAATTATTTAAGGCGAATGTCTGTTGATGTCTGCAAACAATTATCTCATGTCTTTGATTTAATACATTTTCGTTTTTTAGAAACTTAATAATATTTAGTTTTTCATGTAGGCATAAAGGTCATAGGTCATCCTAGGTTTTACAAGTTCTATTTATTATTTTCCATTTTACTTTTGGTGTTTTATTCGTTTCTTTAAATGACAAAAATATTTAGATAGGTATGTCTGATTTCTATTTCTAATATTATTGAAGGAGATTTTGTGTTGTCTCCACCTTATTTTAAATTCATTCTTAGTTGTCCTTATTCTAGACCAGGTGCCATCCAAGGCTATAGGACCCAGTTTGCCCTGCTATTTACCCTTTGCTGGAGGGAGAAGAAGAGGATACATACCTTTCCCAAGGATATTAGCACGTAAGTGAATGGTGTGGATTCGAACACGGCTTTCTGATTCCTCAATCCGAGCCGCTAACCATTACTTGTTGTTTCATATATATATATATATATATATATATATATATATATATATATATATATATATATATATATATATATATATATATATATATGAATCAACAAGTAAAAAGCCTCTCTATAGTTTCCTGTGCAGAGAACCACACACTCAAGTATACGTTATTCTCCCTTGTCAGGAAAGGAAAGGAATGCGAAGGCAGAGGCAGGATAATAAGAACCGTTTCTGTTTGCATCATCTTGATTTTTCATCGACAATCTCGGTTGTAACACGACAGAAAGCATTGTCTATGCAGTGTCGTTAAAAAGGCCTGTCAGTCGAAGAGGCTCAGCGGTGTGAACTTTTAAGAACGGGTCAGCTTCGTCTGTTCAGCGTTGGTCAAGGCCGACTCATTGTTTCCAGCGCCTGGTGCCGCGTGTGTTCCAGACCAACACGATGGATATAGACTGTCTACTTAATCAGAAATAATGGCCAAATCAAAACTGTCCAAAGTGAACGGACCAGCGTAAGAGGGGAGACGCAATCATGGAGAACTCAGCAAGACAAGGGTATTGAAGGTAACGTCTGCAGAGGGTAGCGACGTCTCAGATGTATCTTCTCTTGACATCTAAGTAATGCATTAAGTGGATAGGAGACGTATATATATATATATATATATATATATATATATATATAATTGTGTATGTGCCTGTAAGTATATATTAATATATGTGTTGATGGATATAGATAGATGCATTTTAGCATTTGCATGGATATTGGGCATATATATATATATATATATATATATATATATATATATATATATATATATATATATATATATATATGGAGAGATAGATAAAAAAAGAAATTGTACAACAAATAACGCCTAGATGGATACAGGTAAATGTGTTTTAGCGTTTCTATATATTAATTATACACACACACACACACACACACACACACACACATACACACACATATATATATATGTATATATATATATATATATATATATATATATATATATATATATATAAAGTGACATCTATAAGTATTGGATACATGTTATTTTCTGTTATAACTCTAGTTTATGTTCGCCATTTTGCCTGATATTTGGTAAGTAATATCTCGTAAAGTTGTTTTAGTTGTGTGTGGAAGGAAAATTAAAAACTCATGGTTGAATCTATTTCTTTAATTAAAGTTCAAAATTACCCGATGTAAAAGTATTGGATACATGAAACTTTTTTTCAAATTTCCAATCGAAACTTTGTATTTTAAAAGACTTTAAATATTCAAACTTTCGATAGTATTGAAATGTTATCTCTGACCAATCAGAGAAGCACACAATTGTTTACAAGGTAGTGCTACTAATCATCTGACTCTTTGATGTGCATTCTGCAATTCAAGGATTAAAAATGGCAAAAACTAAAGAATTATCCAGAGATATGCGAGATAGAATCATTGAACGTCACAAAGGAGGACAAGGTTACCGAAAAATTATCAAAGAAATGAATCTAGCACTAAGTACTAGAAGTTTGTTTTATAATCTAATTAAGTGTTCATAGCGCGATGTGAGATGTATGACCAGGCCTACTTTATGAAGGTCAGCCTAATGTGTTTGTGAGTTCGTAGACAAAGACTTAGGCGGCGTCTTCTTGCTGTTCTCTTCTATTGTATGCGTGGACAAGGCCTTAGTTGGCTGCTGCTGGCTGTCATCTCTTCCATTGTGTGTGTGCATGTGGGCATGTAGACGTAGATCAAACTGGCCTCCTTTTGAACGCCGAGAAGGAGTATATAACTATTTTTATATCTGTAAGGAGATTTATATGTTAATTGGACATAGAAGTGTAAACATATTGAATATAAGGTTTTCATTGGCTAGGAAATAATTTTACATTGGCTCGCGAAAATATTTTTCTCGAATTTGCAGAAGTGGTCCAGGGAGTTTTTATTGTTATTTTCTAAACAGGTCTACAACTACGTCCGCCAAATAATTTGACTGTATCTGTCCTAGTTATTTTTTTTTTTTTATTAAACAAACTTTCTTCTTAAAATCTCTTCCTGGATTTAGATCCAACCCATTTATCCATGTTTGTGAAGATCACAGATTCGTTAATTATTGATTGTTAATCGATCCCTATGGAGTTGTTTGGATCCGTCTACTTAGGTTTGAGTGTCGGGATTGCAAACATTAAACAACAACAACCACACATCTTTTAAATGAAACATAAGAAAGGTTAATCTCTGAAGGAAAAAGTTGGAAACAGAAAGTCAGTTAAAATAAAATTTATATATTCTTCTCAGAAGTATACGATAACAATAACGTGTCCAAAGTTCATTGTAGTGAAGGTTGTCTTATCAAGTAATTAAACATTTGTTATGAGTTGTTAGATGTGTAGATAAACTTATAATGTAAGTTTATCTACACATCTAACAACTCACAACAACGGCGTCCTGGGTATGACGATAGACTACATCCGGCAGAAAGGCCACTGAATGGGAGGTTTCGAGGAGCGTGGAACCACCTCTTAATTGCTGTTACCCCAGGTCCACCCTGACCCGGTGTGATAGCACCTGTTAGGGTCCCAGGTTTGGGCAAATAACTAACCACAAAACTGGGGTTAAAACAATATTAAAGTATAAACATAGGTTTTTATAGTGAAATTAGAAACAATACATTTTTGAAAAATATATTATCAGCAAGACATTCTTGAAAAAATCTATTAGCAGCAATACATTTGACGCTCGAAAAAAAAACTCTCTTTACAAAAATACGGCAAAGAAACCTGATCTACAAACTGATTTCTTACAAAGAAAACATGTTCCATTCATAAGAAGGTATCGTAAAAATTTGTCGGTATTAACCCATTGAGGTGTTGATATGCCGTAAAACAAAATAAACCAAAACGAAACTTTATGACGATCAGACTGATGTTTCTGTCTGTGCATCGAGAATGTCTTACTGTCTTCATTGTGTGTGTGTGTGTGTGTGTGTGTGTGTGTGTGTGTGTGTGTGTGTGTGTGTGTGTGTGTGTGTGTGTGTGTGTGTGTGTGTGTGTGTGTGTGTGTGTGTGTGTGTGTGTGTGTGTGTGTGTGTGTGTGTCTACATGAAAGAAACCTTCTGATGGGATTTTATTGGCTGGAAAATATATATAGGATTTAATTCTTATACACTTACTCCAAAATTGAATGCGATTAGCAGGATGGTTTTCTCAGTACATTTTATATTTGGGGATCATAAAACAACTTCATCTTCGTTAATGCTGTATAGTGGATGTTAGAGTTAATTTTGCATTAGTCAGTCAGTTCGATAGATGACTGCCGAAGCAGATTTTTCCCGCAGTATGTTGCCATTTCTTTCTGTTGCAGACCAGTTGCCATCAAAGGCTATAGAACCCTATCTCTCCTACTATTTACATCATAGATGTATGGAGAATAGGATTCATATCTTTCCCAAGTTTCTTAAGTAAATGTGATGGATTCGACTGGAATTCGAACTCCTAGCCGCTACTCATTACTCCACCGTGGCTCCTAGTGATGCTGAAAAAGACATGCAAACATACCGCCCCGACCATAGAAAATTACTCTTCTAACCCTCATTTAATCTCTTCTGATTTTCTCATTAAGTCATTATCTCCAATAGCTTTGTTAAGTAAAACCGACCTTACGAGTTATTTGGCTCTATTTCGTTGAGATCCTTATGTCATCTCGATAGAGTTGATTCGTGTTTCCTAAATTCTTACGATATTGGGACTGACAGCGAATTCTAGTGTGGACCAATATGTACGTTGTGTACCGCAGACAAGATTACGTAATTCGTATGTATGGCTGCGGTAATTTTTGTCTTTGAACTTCAGTAAAATGTAGAACATTTCAAACGGTGTATCTCCTGTTACACGGCACCTATAGAAATGTAATGACTTATTTGCCAGTCCCCAAGGCCCACGGACACTACTGTTAAAAGCCTAGTGGTAAACTATCTTAACTTCCTAAGAAAATGAAGATGTATAATAATTTTATGTAATTGACTCAAAACCTGTGCACGCCACTTCGATCACTCATATATATATATATATATATATATATATATATATATATATATATATATATATATATATATATATATGAGTGATATATATATATATATATATATATATATATATATATATAAGTGATATATATATATATATGAGTGATATATATATATGAGTGATATATATATATATATATATATATATGAGTGATATATATATATATATATATATATATATATATATATATATATATATATATGTGTGTGTGTGTGTGTGTGTGTGTGTGTGTGTGTGTGTGTGTGTGTGATCGCGCACATCGACGTGGTGTAATGGTTAGCAAGCTTGTCTCGATAAATCAGTTACGACTGAGTAATGAGATCGATCCTCACTGGGTGTCGCATAATTTCGGCCTTGTGAAACATCTAAGCTACGCCACATTATATCTGAGTGATGGATTTTAAAATGTTCTGTCTTCTATAGATTGAAATATATCCAAGTGACATTGCAAAAGATCTGCTAAATTTTATTGACTGTATATACGCGGTCATAGCCTAACAATCAAAGACTGATATCGGTATAGTAAACGATACTTACGCAACTCTCAAATCTCCAAATCATAACAATTGATGCTATCATGTTGTCCGATACATAATACCGACATATGAAAGCAAGAGACTGCTTTCAGATTTTCTCTATTCTAAAATGCCGATATGCTTAGGATAAATGCTTTTAGGTTATCAATTTGCAGGACCTGTTAATGGAAATGGAATTTCGCAGACAGCAGTTCATAGCTAGCATTAGTAGAATGAGGTGTCTGAACTAATATTGAAATAAAATGATACAAAATGATAAGAAAAGTCTGGGTTAAGAGGGCTATGCAATATTCATGTACAAATTTGTATTTATGTATCCAAGTTGCCCATGCCGCGAAGTAAGTTAAAAAAAAAACACTTGCAATGATGAGAAATACTGACAAAAGAAAGAAAAAGCCTGTTGAACAATGAGTAAGCTGTTGTGCCATATTGGCTTTATTGCCTTGGTTGGGGGGAAATGGTTAACAACAAAAAAGGGATGAACATCAGAAAGAGACAGTTACAATTTCTAGGGAGCATAATGAGGAAAGAAGATTTGGAAAATTGGATTCTCACAGGACAGGTAGAAGGCGAGAATGACAGAAGATAACAACACAAAATTTACCTGGCAAACTTGAATTAATGGATGGCAGAACAGAGTTTAGAAGACATAACAAAACGAAACAAATTTATTTAGAGCTATAAAGGACAGATAATAGTCATCATCGCCAACGACAATTAGAAGAAGAAGAAGAAGAAGAAGAAGAAGAAGAAGAAGAAGAAGAAGAAGAAGAAGAAGAAGAAAATGAAATAAAGAAGAAAAAGAAAAACAAGAACAGGAAGAAAGAGAAAAAGAAAAACAAGAAAAAAAAAGAAATACAAGAAAAATACAAGAAAAAGAAGAAAGAAGAAAACAAAGTAAAAGAAATAAAAGAAGAAGAAAAATAAAATAAAAAAAGAAGTAGAAAACGAGGAAGAAAATTAAGAAGAAAAAAAGAAAAAGAAAAAGTGGGTAAAAGATGAAATATATTTTGTACTGTAAGAATAAATACTATTTTTACGACTGAATATCGCATTAACAATTTCGATTAGAACCAGAAATAGTTTTCCAGATATAATTCCTACTATTTAACCCCTAACTGGGGGGAAGGAAATAGATTCATACCTTCCCCAAAATTACTTTAATGAGTGTAACGAATCTGACTGGGACTGACCTGACCTTACTAAAATATGTGTCTTCGGAGAATTTACGGGTTTAGAAAAGAAAGTAATGGTTCAGAAGTATGTCAAAATGATATGTTAGAATAGAATTTACCAAAAGAAATTACCAAAGAAGATTTTAAATTTTAAATGCGTCGTCCGCTAGAGATGCGTCTCAAATAGATTAGCATATTTTCACAATTATCAAAGTTTCAAAGCCCTCGACAAATATATCTCTTGTTGCTGCTGAAGAGTTCACTATGAGAAAAAAATTGACACTATCAAACGGTTTACCGTCATCTGCAACAACTTAGAAAGTAACGTTGCGTTGCGTGTCGTTTCCGGATTCCAGTAGTCTATCGGTAATTCCTCAATGGCCTACTGTCAATTCTAACGTTATATGAACAGAATCAATCAACGACACAGAATTCTCTTCATATTCACTTTTATAAGTGAGGACATAGCGAGCATCGTTTCTTTGACGAAGCGAGGGAAGAGGGAATAAAGAAATCTGATGTCAACTGGTCTGCTAGCTACAATTTCTCTCGACATGGCGGCTTGGATCTCTGCTGAGACCTCGAGTATGGGATCTGGTAAAAGAAGATACGAACTACATCAGTGTTCTTGACTTCTTTACTGACGCAACCGAATTGAAGGTTCTCGCACGTTCATCAGTCTTATATAAGAATTTAACATACAATACAAAGTTGTCAGGAATCTGCGCCCACTGTGTTGAAACCGCCCCGACTCAGTTCAAGACGTTAGGGTCTGAAATTTACTACAAGTATCGCTTCGCTGTTTTGGTCTTGCGTACTTATTGTGGAATATATGCACCAGCAAAACACTAGATGACCAGAGTCTAGCAGCTAATTCCTCTTCTGGCGTAGCTTTAACAGTTCAACTGGGAAGAACTGGCTCGTAAATCAAACGAGTACGTTCCATCATCACCGGGAGAACCTGTAATGTTCACCTATTGTTCCTTGAGCACCTATTGGGCCAAACTAAACCTAGATGTCAATTGTAACTCTTACATATGATCCATCGCTAAAGATGATAGGAGAATGGTCTGTTACCTGTACCGAATCGGTAAGTACCTGACTCCTCCAGCTATTCTCCAGATTTACATGAGACAGATTAGGCCGAAAATAGAGTACTGATTCCATACATTGGCAGGAGCTATCCCATTCTTCACTTTCTTGTCGGTGTCAAATTATTCTTTACCCTACAACCCCTTTCTCGCAGACTAAACGTCATAAGCCTTTCGCTATTCTATCGCCATTTCCATGGAAAGTGTTCAGATGAACTACATTCCTTAGTTCCACTAGTTCTAACCTCCACGGCTAAAACCCGCCATATGACGCACATTATAGCGAACCACCCTCATTCCCTTCGTATTCCATTGGTGAGATGCAGGTTCCACTCGGGGGCTTCTTCCCACGAACCGTTGCTTTGTGGAATAGACTCCCACAAGAATGCTTCCCAAATTACTATTATCTTTACGTTTTCAAGTCTAGGGTTAACCATTATCTTCCCCACATATCTCTATAAAATGTACCTCTAAATATGTGCCCCGCTATTTGTAATGGTTCTTGAGCCTTGTACAAGATAAACATCATTGTAAAAAAGCAAAAAGAAAAAGGTGCCTATAGTTGGAAAATGTTTTCCCATATTGTGACAGAAATATGCCGTTAATCAAGGGTACACTTCTATATTTAGCCTGTTGAAAATTTCTCAAAATTTTCGAGAGATTAATAGCTGGTGATAAATACCACATATTTTTCAATAGAGGACAATAGCTTAATCGCTTCCCGCCAATTACTTTGAGAAAAACGTTTCATTTGCGGACGAATTTTTTATTCATTTTTAATATTGTAACTAAGAAACTGAAGCAGGTTAAAGTATCCGAGCGGTGGTTAACACCTATACCAGACGTATGAGTTGACAGTTGAACACGTTTCAAGCTTAGAAGAGCCTAAAAAGAATCAAGATCGACATATAAACACGTCTTTAGTTAGTCTTTGAACGCTATGTTTTGGACGTGTTTATTCGTCCGTGTCTGAAAATATTATTTCGGTAAAAACGTGTGTACACATCTACGCCGGGGAATCGGGTTAATGAAGGTGAAAAGACAGAATCTCAATGGTTCATTTGTCTTCGTTTAATAATGTTGATAAGTGCTTACTACCTTTATTTAGGCTACTTTGAGCGGCTGGCAAACATTGTTATTAGTTGTCTATTTTCTAGTCATATTGTTCAAACAAATCTACTAAATTTTTAATTAACAACTGAAACGAAAATGCGTATTAATTCCAAAATCTTCACTCTGTTCCTAGCAACTGTATTCTATGAAACGCAGATAAATAGTTCTCGTAGAGAGACCAAGTACGGCTTCGACAATAGGCTTTTCAATCTGCATCGGTTCTGCTCACGAATATTGACGAATAACACTAAAGTGAAAAAGTGGCGATAACGATTCACCAACTCATTCACAGGCAGAAATGTAACAGTCACCGTTACAAACTACACAACGGCTACGGTTATTTTAGTCTGACCATCAATATCCGGAAAAGCGAACTGTCTCCAAAAAAACTCCTTCCAGGTTTTAGCATCACAATCTCTGCCTACCATCTGGAAGAACTGTATCATTTCTCATGTATAAGACCTATGAATGCGGTGAAAAACAGTGAAGGAGAGAGAGTGTAAAGAAATTGTTGACCGACTAGCACTACGATGTCTACAATGTCCTCACGATGCCCACACTGTTCCTACGATTCCTACTGTGTTCTCACGATGCCTATTCTGTCTCTACAATGCATACATGTCATTACGATGCCTACTCTGTCGCTACAATACCCACTATTTCATCGAAATGCTCACTCTGTCCCTACGATGTCTACTGTATCCTCATGATACTCTGTCCCTACCAACCCTACTGTATCTTCACGAATCCTACTCTGTCCCTAGGATGTCTACTGCGTCATCACGATGCCTACTCTGCCCCTACAATGCTTACTAATTACTACAATTCCTACTGTGTCCTCACGATACCCACTCTGTCCCTACGATATCTAATCTTCTCATGGTGCCAACTCTGATACTACGGTGACTACTGCCTCCCTACGAAACAAATCCAAAGAAATTTCTTTTGTTTATGCAACGTTGGAACTGCCAATATATACAACTGAAGAATTACCGATAGACGTCTAGAAACCAGAAACGACACGAAACGCAACACAACTTTCTAAGTTATTGCAGTTAATGGTGAAAAGTTTGATCTTTTAAATTTTCCTATAGTTAACTATTCAAATGTAACAAAAGTGATTTTAGGAAGCTTTTAATAGATATTAATTCTTTAGATAGATATCAATTCTTTAGAAACATATATATTTATGTATAGATAGATAGATAGATAGATAGATAGATAGATAGATAGATAGATAGATAGATAGATAGATATGGACAGCAAGATATATATATATATATATATATATATATATATATAGATAGATAGATAGATAGATAGATAGATAGATAGATAGATAGATAGATAGATAGATAGATAGATAGATAGATATGGAGAGCAATAGATTTGATAGATATGGACAGCAAGATAAATATATATAGAGAGAGAGATATATAGATAGATAGATAGATAGATAGATAGATATGGACAGCAAGAAATATATATATATATATATATATATATATATATATATATATATATATATATATATATATATATATATATATATAGGTAGATAGATAGATAGATATGGACAGCAAGAAATAGATAGATATGGACAGCAAGAAATAGATAGATATGGACAGCAAGATATATATATATATATATAGATAGATAGATAGATAGATAGATAGATAGATATGGACAGCAAGAGATAGATATTGACAGCAAGATATATATATATATATATATATATATATATATATATATATATATAGATAGATAGATAGATAGATAGATAGATAGATAGATATGGACAGCAAGATATATATATATATATATATATATATATATATATATATATATAGATAGATAGATAGATAGATAAATAGATAGAAAGACTTAGACTTACATAATGAAAGCATAATTCATAATTGTAAGGTTTATCCCACCCCGTCTATGACTACCAAAATCCGTTTCCCGATGACTTATTAATATAAAGAATTCAGGTATGTAGATATTTCGTGAGAGCAAGACCAGAACTTCAGCGCGCCTCTTACTTTTAAAAACTTCGAAAATAATTTGAGGCAAGAAAGATAATGAATCAACCTGACGGCAAAAGTATGACTTCAAAGGGTTAACACTTGTTTTCCCCGTAGCCATGAGTCAGAAGTGAGGTTAACGACAAAAAAAAAGAAGAAAAAAGTAACTTCTTACCAGGCGTTAGCAATCTTCTGTTCCTTCAGGTTTTGCTTGATTCGACATTACAGCTTTTTTTTTTTATCTTAAATACAACCTATTAATTTTAGCTCGTTTTTTTTAAAACTACATTCGATTTCATTTTTCACTTTTATTCTTGTTATTCTGAGACTGGTCATGGTGTAGCATATCGTTCGAACGTAGTTTTGTTGATACCTGCGAGAAAATGATCAGTGTCATGGACGATTGCTACCACTTTATAAGATCTGTCTATATTTCTGAAATGAGGCATCGTGACTAATTACACTATTTACATTGTTTACATTGTTGTCCTCATCTTTGTTGACATATTCACAACGTTTCGGCTTTTATACGCTCCGGCCTTCCGCAGTATCTGCCTCTATATCTGAGGTGAGGTATTGTAACTAAAAATACAATTTGCATTTTTTGGATTGTTGTCCTCATCTTTATTGTCATATTCACAATGTTTCGGCCGTTGTAATCTGCAGCCTTCTTCAAGATCTGTCCATATTTCTGAATTGAGGTATTGTAACTATTTACACTATTTACATAATTTGGATTGTTGTTCTCCTCTTTGTTTTAATATTCACGCCGTTTCGGCCGTTGTACTTCCGCAGTCTTCTTCAGGATCTGTCTATATATCTGAGATGAGATATTTTAACTATTGACACGATTTACATTGTTTGGATTGTTGACCTAATCTTTTTCGTCATCTCCACAACGTTACGGCCGCTGTATGCTGCAGGATTCTTCAGAACCTGTCTATATTTCTGAGATGAAGGGGTGAGGAAAATTAATCGAAAATAGCAATAGGGTAGGCTCAGTCAGACGATGAAGGGGTGAGGAAAATAAATCGGGAGTAGGAATAGGGTAGCCTCAGTCAGACGATGAGGGAGTGAGGAAAATAAATCAGGAGTAAGAATAGGGTAGCCTCAGTCAGACGATGAAGAGGTGAGGAAAATTAATCCAAAATAGGAATAGGGTAGCCTCACTCAGACGATGAAGGGGTGTGGAAAATAAATCGGGAGTAGGAATAGGGTAGCCTCACTCAGACGATAAAGGGGTGAGGAAAATAAATTGGGAATAGGAATAGGGTAGCCTCAGTCAGGCGATTAAGGGATGAGGAAAATAAATCGGGAGTAGGAATAGTGTCGCTTCAGTCGGAAGTTGAATGGGTGAGGAAGATAAATGGAGGAGAAGAAGAGAGTGGCTTCTATCAGACGAGGAATTAGCGAAGTAAATAAAGCTCGTAGATGGAATCTGATGGAAGAGGGTGTCATGTCAGATGATAGAAGGATGCGGTAAAGAAATGAGGGAGAAGGAAATTTTGTATCTTCTTGCATATGTTGGTAGGAGGAGAGACTGAAAGGAAAACAAGAAAGAGGCAAATCTAAGACGGAAGAGGAATGATTGGGATCACGACAATGGAAGGTGGAGGAAAATAAACGAATAGAAGAGTATGATTGGGATTAAACGTTGGAAAGATCAAGGAAATAAAAGGCGGTCTAGAGAGAAGGACCATGAGCAAAAATGTAAAGAAACACGAGACAAAAAAATACGAAAAGGTTAGAAGACGTTCGAAACAGTTAAAGTAGACAGACTTTAAACAGAAAGGACAAATAGGCTTAAGGCTGGATGAAAGAAGTGAAAATAAGACTAGAGACGAAAGCGTATGAAAAGAAAAGCCTGGAGCGAGTACATGTAAAAAGAAAGAAAAAAAAAACAGGAATACCGAGGCCAAATATAGAGACAGGAAAAAATGACAGCAAGATCAAACCGTATATGTTTTTCTGTTTGTCTTAAGATACCAAGCTCCAGGCGTAGATTGGTATCAGTCCATTTTGAAAGTGTCACTTTCAAGATATCTGCATTATAAGTACCCACTGTAGAATTCCTATTCCAACGTCCTTTTTTTGTACCAAATTTATTCACTGCTGTTGAATTTACCTAAGCATTCTTTATTTTCTTCTTATCTTCTCGCCCGGCTGAATTCATACCGTATCTGAAACTCTCGCTAACTCTTTTAGCCCCTGGCTTAAAATAAAAACAAATGCATACATAAAGAAAACATGTACATTGCATATATTGCGTTTGTGTAAAGACATACTCCAAGCAATTCTGAGAAGTGATAGCAGTTGCAAAACAGTCACACGTGTGCTTCGAGATTTGTACTACTGATTATATTTAAAGAAGAGCACCTATCTGCCATGTATGTATTAACAGCCTCGTGACAGTCTTGGTCATGTACGTGGGTTGATGTGAAAGTATAATCACTTACAGCGTTGCGTCGCTAATAGTGGAAATTTGTACGTTTCGTTCATTAATTTCCACAAAAAAATGTATTTTAACTGGCACAATTAATAATCGTTGATCGTATTAGGCACAATAAGAGATTGACAACAATGAGTAATAATAAAATTATCAACTATTATAACAATACAATGTAATACGTTATGAGACAGAGATATTTTCGTTTAATAAGAGATTGACAACAATGAGTAATAATAAAATTATCAACTATTATAACAATACAATGTAATACGTTATGAGACAGAGATATTTTCGTTTAATAAGAGATTGGCAACAATGAGTAATAATAAAATTATCAACTATTATAACAATACAATGTAATACGTTATGAGACAGAGATATTTTCGTTTAATAAGAGATTGACAACAATGAGTAATAATAAAATTATCAACTATTATAACAATACAATGTAATACGTTATGAGACAGAGATATTTTCGTTTAATAAGAGATTGACAACAATGAGTAATAATAAAATTATCAACTATTATAACAATACAATGTAATACGTTATGAGACAGAGATATTTTCGTTTAATAAGAGATTGACAACAATGAGTAATAATAAAATTATCAACTATTATAACAATACAATGTAATACGTTATGAGACAGAGATATTTTCGTTTAATAAGAGATTGACCACAATGAGTAATAATAAAATTATCAACTATTATAACAATACAATGTAATACGTTATGAGACAGAGATATTTTCGTTTAATAAGAGATTGACAACAATGAGTAATAATAAAATTATCGACTATTATAACAATACAGTGTAATACGTTATGTGACAGAGATATTTTCGTTTAATAAGAGATTACCAGCAATAACTAACATCAAAAGGGAATAATTTTGATTACATATCGTAATAAAAATATCCGATGTGCAGAATAATCGACTTTACTGGCGATCTCAGCAACATCTGAATACAAATTTTACAAATAATAGTTTTATTTTCCAAGTACAAGTGCCGGCACGATAAAATTATTTCCCTAAAGTCTATGCAACATTAGGGGGCGTCTTTGCTGCTGTAAGCTTATTAGTTTCCAACTAATTTTATAAGGTATGACTAGTATAATTCAATTATTTTTCCTATACGCATGTCACATTTGAAATTATTTTCTACGGTACGCATATCACTTTTCCAATAATTTCCTGCTGTACGATTATCACTTTTCAAATTATTTTCCACGGTACGCTTATTACTCTTCAAATTATTTTCCACGGTACGCTTATTACTTTTCAAATAATTTTCTACGGTACGATCATAAGTTTTCTGATAATTTTCGACGGCAAGCAAGTAACATCTTAAATAATTTTCTACAGTACGATTATCAATTTTTACGTAATTTTCTACAGTACGATTATAAATTTTCAAATATTTCCTGCAGTACAATTATCTATTGTCAAATAATTTTCTACGGTACGCATATTACTTTTCAAATAATTTTCTACTTCACGTGTCTCAATTTTCAAATAATTTTCTACTTTACACTTATCGATTTTTTTATAATTTTCTATGGCACGCTTATCACTTTACAAATAATTTTCTACGTTACGCTTATTACTTTTCAAACAATTTTCTACAATACGCTTATCAATTTTCAAATAATTTCCTACGTTACGCTTATCCCTTTACAGATAATTTTCTATGCTTCGCATATTTCTTTTCAATTAATTTTCTACGGTACGCTTACAACTTTTCAGACATATCGGTTATCACTTTCAAAATAATTATCTACGTTACGCTTATCACGTTTTAAAAAAATTCCTACGTTAAGCTTATCACTTTTTAGATAATGTTTTCCTTTACGCTTATTACATTTCAAATAATTTCCTACGTTACGCTTTTCAATTTTAAAATAATTTTCTACGGTACGCTAATAAATTTTCAGTTATTCTTCTGCTGTAAAATTATCACTTTTCAATTGATTTACTACGTTACTCTTATCACTTGTCAAATAATTTTCCTACGTTACAGTTAATTCTCTTCAAATATTTTTCTATGCTACTCTCGTCAGTGTTCAAATAGTTTATTACATTATGCTTATCATTCTTCACACATTTTCCTACGTTACGATTATAACTTTTCAAATAATTTCTTACGTTACGCATATTACATTTAAAATAATTTTCTACGGTACGCTTATCATTTTTAAATAATTTCCTCCATGACTCTTACCACATTGTAACTAATTTCCTACGGTCACTTATTACTTTTCAAATAATTTCCTGCATTAGGTCTTTACTTTTCAAATAATTTTCTACGTATGCTTTTCACTTATCAAATATTTTCCTACGGTACATTTATTTCTTTTTAAATAATTTCCTACCTTATGCTTATCTCAGATAATTTTCTTCGCTACTTTTATCAATTTTTAAATAATTTCCCCTGTTTGTTTATCACTTTTTAATTCATTTCCTAAGTTATTCTTATCTCTTTTGAAATAATTTTCTCCTTCACGCTTAACATTTTTCAGACAATTTCCTACAGTATGCTTATTGTTTTACAAATACACTTATCAGTTTTCAGTTAATTTTCTAGGGTGCGCTTATTTTTTCTACGGTAGGCTTATCAATGTTCGAATAATTTCCCCCGAAACACGATTATTTTATTCCAGGCATCAATTATCTTCTGTGAATCATTTATTTGATCCGGCAATATTTCTTTTTAAGATGACAAATTCCAAGTCTTTAATTAGTTATTACAAATATATACATACATTATTCTGCCGACTTTATAACCAAACATATTGAATTAATTGGGTTAGCTTTCCATAATGTCCACAAAATACAATTCAGAACGTAGGAGACCATGGATCTCCACAGTTTCCTTTTCTTTATTATCTTTCAGTTGCCACGACAACTATCTGAGTGGAGTTAGTTTGTGTTGTTTTATCCACTTTTTTGTCTATAGAATGCATCCTCTCCTAGGTCGTATATCCCCGAAAGCTAGAGAAGCCCAGTCAACTCGTTCTCTTCAACCTATTGTTGGCGGGAGTCGTGGAGGTAGAAGTAATGGATGCTTGCCTTTCCCACGGGCAGTACTCAGAAAGTGAACTCGACTTTCTGGATCCACTTTTCGCGCTGATAACTGTTACCCCTTATTCATTTCAGTCAGTCAGCGCAATTTGCACTTTTGTGGTCACCCCTCCCCCACCTCAAAATTATGATTCATGATGATTTTCAAGCAGGTTAGTGCAATGACTTGCCGATTTGCACCGGAGATGTTGAGGTTAACCCGTCACTACTCTCAGAAATTAAAGAGGCAAGACCTACAAGCTTTGAATTCAAAGTTTTCCTTCTCCTAGACTGGTTAACAACCAAAGCGATAGGACCCAGTCTGCTCTGCCAACTACCTATAGCTGTGGAGAATAGAAGGATTCATACCTTTCTCAAGGGTATGAGCACGTAAGTGAATGTAATGAACTCGATTGGAATTCGAACTTGGCTATCCGATTCCTCAATCCGAGCCGCTATTCTTACCAATGAGAAAATGATTGTAATACGTATAATAATAATAATAATAATAATAATAATAATAAGAAGAAGAAGAAGAAGAAGAAGAAGAAGAGGAAGAAGATATGACAGTCCCTGCAGACTGCAATGTATCTTTTAAGATATTCGAAAAACTGTCAAAATATAAGGACCTTGAAATAGAAATCTCAAAAATGGGGCACATGGGAACATCAACAATCCCTATTGTATAGTTGGATCCCATGGACTGGTTGGAAAAGATTCCAGTAGGCTGATTTAAGGGATCCCTGGAAGTCCATGCCTCAAGGAGATACAAAAAATTGTTCTGACATGTACAGCCCACACTTTTCGAAGGGCTTTATCTATGTAATTATTTTTTTTTTTGCAGTGGAAAGTGTCATGATGCCATTTCTAACCTTAGGTCCCTGGGCGGGACCCGGAAAGAAATGTGTAAAAGCCAGTTATCAAAGAAAATAAAAATAATAATAATAATAAAACCTGAAGATTGTAATGTATCCGTGATGATCTTCAAAAAACTATCAAAAATACAATGATCTTGAAATGGAAATCTCAAAACCATTGCATATGAGGACATCAATAATTCCAGTTGTATTTGAAGCCCTCGGATTGATTGAAAAAGGGTCCGATAGACTCACTGAAGGGATTCCTGGTATCCCATCCCTTAAGCAAATACAAAAAAATATGTATGCACAAGTACAACTCACACATTACGAACTGCCTTATCTTATTTATTTATTTTTTGTTTTTATAAAAAATGAGCAGTCGGAAAAGTCATGAAGCCATTTCTGACCTTAGGTCTTTGATTGGGACCCGGAAAGAAATGTATATACAAAAGAAATCAAAGAAAATAATAATAATAATAATAACAATAATAATAATAATAATAATAATAATAAATACTGAGAAAATGTTTTAACCCTTTGAACCCAAGCGGCCAATAGACCGGCCAATGTGTGAAAGTGCAAATACGGTACTCATCAGAGATTCAGGGTTCAAAGGGTTTTGAAGACTTGTTATAACTTGATCTTCAATAAAACACCTAAATAATAATAAATTTAATAATACGAATGGTTGCGCTTTGTCATTTTTTCATTTTTGAGATGTGTGTGTGTGTGTGTGTGTGCATGTGCGCACTTTTTATTGATTTTCAAATGATTAATTAATTAATTTTTCATAATAATTAATCATTATTTTTTAATATTTCAGCCATGTTAACGTTAAATTCCGAGGCGACAATAACGAGAAAACGAATGTTTAAGCACTATAAAAGGTAAAAAAAATTGAAAAAGGGTAAGTAAAATATACAGCAGAACTTACTGTCATTATAATTATAGACTCAAGTCTCATTTGCAATAATATACATTACTGTGTTTTTCTACATTCCTGTGCGAGAGGTATTTTATGTACATATCGCTTTTATAATGACTATGAATGATACATAAAACATAAGATAAGAAAAGAAGCTTCGACATCAACAACAATAAAATTAATAAGGACCCCGATAGATCCCAATAGGAATAAATAAATAAAAG
This sequence comes from Acanthosepion esculentum, assembly GCA_964036315.1. NCBI lineage: Eukaryota > Metazoa > Mollusca > Cephalopoda > Sepiida > Sepiidae > Acanthosepion > Acanthosepion esculentum. Next base: position 52,658,725 of record OZ038497.1, on the reverse strand, counting down.
TAAGGAATAAAGGGGAAAAATAAAGAAAGCAACACTAAAACGATGCAGGGTATATAATCAGTTGAGCGAGAAAAAATGGCGGCTAAAAACGAAACCTGTTGCTGACAGACGTAACATCCACAATTGCAAGACAACTACAATGACAATGAAGCAAGGCATTGACAGACGCCCAAAATCGATAACCGTTATTCGATTTCTTTCTTTCTTACATTTTTTCCTATTTTACAATATCTATTATTTTCTTTATTTATTTTGGTGCCAATATGATTACCGTTGTGTACAAATGAGGTAGTGTACGCATGCGCAATGACCAAATTCTAGCTTCCACCCTTCCTTCTACTCTCTAAGTCACACTACCAGCACGAAAGTAGGGCATGCAAGCATTTTCGTGTGTGTGTGTGTGTGTGTGTGTGTGTGTGTGTGTGTGTGTGTGTGTGTGTGTGTGTGTGTGTGTGTGTGTGTGTGTTCAGGAGGCGTGCGTGCCTGGCTGCGTAGGCAGGCATCCACTTGCAGTCAGTTGAGATTTGGAAATTAATCAATCAGGAGATCAATAAAAATAAAAGTTCAAAAGATAAAAACTAAATGAAACAACGAGGGAGAAAAACGAAATAGAAACAAAATATTAGAAGAAAGAAAGGCAAAAGAAAGGCAAAAGAAAGAAAGAAAGAAAGAAAGAAAGAAAGAAAGAAAGAAAGAAAGAAAGAAAGAAAGAAAAGAAAAAGAAAGGAATCTAGAAAAAGAAGTGGAAGAGAAAATGATAAAGAAAGAACGGCATAAAATGACATTAAAGAAAGAAAGAAAGAAAGAAAAAAAGAAGGAAAAGAAATGGAAAACAAAAGGAAAGGAAAGACAAGGAAAATAGAGAAAGAAGGGGAAAGACAATTATGAAGAACAAAACAAAGAATAAATAAAAGAAAGCCAGAAAAGAAAGAGTCGCAGAAAAAAGAATGAAAGAAAGTGAAAGATAAACGAATGTGAAAAATGTATAATAGAGATAAAGCAATAAACGCTGGATAAATAATTAAAACAATGCAACGGAATGTTGAAGGATGATTAATAGAATAAGAAAAGAATTAAAAAATCGAAAGATCTATCTGAAAATGATGCAAGAAAAGTACAACGGAAATCAAAAGGAAAATGAATGCTTAAATCGATAGCGATAAGAAGCAATTGAAAGTAGAATGAAAGAAAGGAAAACATAAAAAAGGAAGAATTTAAAAAGTAGGCCTTTGATAAATAAAGATAAAATGAATGAAAAGAAAAAGGAACAAATATGCAGAGTAAAAGAAAGATAAGACAAATTGTCTGAGAAAAAGAAAGGGTAAGGTATGAATGAAAGAAAGAATGAAAGAAATAATGAATTAAATATAGAGAGAAAGAAACAGATGTATGAAAAGAAGAAATAAAGAAGAAATGTGTAAAGAGAAAGAAAAAGTTATAATGAAATAATAAAACGATTTGAAAGAAATAAAGATTCTTCTTGTATAGAAAAGAAAGAAATCTACAAGTGTATAAAGAGAAAGAAAAAAGTAAAGGAAATTTATACAAGAACGAAAGAAAGAAAGAAAGAAAGAAAGAAAGAAGTATATGAAAAGAAAGAAAAACAGCGAACAAATCTATAAAACGAAAAAGAGATGAAAAAACGTAAAATGTAGGAATCAAAAGAAAGGACAAAGAACGCAGTGTTGTAACAAACTTCTGTAATAACACAGCGAACATTCGAATTCCGATCGACACTAGTTTTAAGAATTGTCTCCAATCTCTTCTTTTTGTTGAGGGGAGATGTCTGAATGCCACACTTGCTTTACTTTTATCGTTTCCCATTATAACTAGTTTCGACAATAGCCTTATCATCGGTATACCACGACAAAGAAAACAGTAAGTCCATTCTTAAATATGTGATTGTCAAATGCGGATATATAGATCCTTTGGCCATTTTTGCCCTTGACATTCTTCTCTGAAGATGGATTGGAGCTAGCCCCACAAAATAATAATGCCATGTCTGTTTTTTCACGACTGGCTCACTTTCGAACTGTTTCTTTAGTGCTCTCTGTATTTGTCTATCAGTCCTAATCTGAATCTTCCTACGGTTCCTGATGTAGGATTTCTTATTCTTCTTACCTTCATCATGGCTAAATAATTATCACGAAAATCCTGTGATGATAGTAGTTAATGTCTGCAGTCGCTTGTCTGAGCCTCTTTTTATTGTAACTCTTAACAGATATCGTTTACGTCTTCATCAGATTTCAGCCTTCACCCACCCTTGTTGTCTGCTGGGTACCATTTAACCCTCTGGTTAGTTACTCTAGCAATTGATGGACATGTGCTTGGAAAGATTGGGGACCGTGGGTTGAGTCCCGCTCTTTATGCGTCTCACCAGAGTGGAAATCTGTGTACTAAGGTTATCTCACATCAAACATTTCAACTTGGTCTGATGGATCGTTAGAGCTCACGGATTCTTACATGTTCTTCCGTATCTCATCTCACTCTCATAGACCTTTGTCTATCCTCAATCGAAAGTCATAATATAGTAAAAAAAAAACAAAAAAAAACGGTAAACTCAAATATTCCGGTTGTATATTAATCGTATGAAAGTTGTAGATCATGACATTTCCAATGCAGGTTTGTCTGAATAAAGTATATACATTTTCCACGTTTAAACTTTGTTCACGAATGTTCCTTTGACATACTGGTGCATTGAATATGTTGCTAAATGGTGCCTTTTTCATCTTTATCTATTCCTTTTCTTAAATTTCGTTACGTTTCGCCGATGTATTTGGGTCGGAAGCATTGTTTACATTCTGTTTGGTAAACTCCAGCTTGTGATGTACAACGACTTTATATCAATTACATTCATAACGGTTTTTGAAATGCGTCTTTTAATATTTATAGAGAGATTTCTTTCATGTTCATTAGTTATAGACTTTGCAGGTAATACGAGGGTAGGCTGAAAAGTTCACAGTATCACTATGAAAGACTGATGCTACAGTTGTGAAAAGATGCATGTATCAATTTCAACACAAAAGTACAATGTTTCTTTCCAGGTAAACTGATATCCGACTGTTTAAAGAAAACATCAAAAGGAATTAGTTCATCACTTTGAGACAGAGTCAATATTTTTAATATGTCTGCTTTTTATCATTTATACATATGTAGTCTGAAAGGTCTATAGGCTGACTGTGAAAGATTGATGGTAGAGCTGTGAAATCTTTCATTCATTAATTTCAAATCTTCTTCTTAATAACTATATTGTTTATTTCCAGGTAAACTTACATTTGACTGTTCAAAGAATATTGTTCGTCCTGTTTGTCAAATTGTCATCAACAGCAGATATGAAATCACCATCACTGCGATACTGGTCCCCAGTCAAGTGTTTTATCCCTCTTGGCAAACAGATGACATTCAGATGGAGCGAAAACAGGATAATAGGGGGTAACTAATCTGTTTAAAGACTCTGTCATGCACAACAGCTATTGAAACCAAGCGAGACAAGACACATTTCGTCCGTTTTTCTCGGCGTTCGATCTTGATAACCATTCATAACTGCCTCGGGAAGCTGATATGGTTCACTCCACTTATGGTGTAGCTCTTTTGGAGATAGTCAATAAATACACGTGCCCAGAACGTGGTTACAACTTTCGCATTCAGACTATGAGACCTAGGTTCGAATCTCAATATGGTCGATTTGTCTTGTTATCGGACTGGAGGGGTCGATCCCAGCGTGCAGGACCTTTGGAAAGTGCCTGAAAAATATAAAACGGATTGATCCAAGCCTTGTGAGTGAAATAGGGTAGACGGAACCATTGGGTGCCGTCAATAGCTGTGCTAGCATGAAGTCACAAGTCATCGTGGCCGAGGGCTTGAGCGTGATGGCCTTGTTCAAATTGTTGATCACGCCTTTTCTCAGAAACTCTAACTAAGGTCTACTCAACATAGTTGCAGTATAAACTAAATGTGGGCTCTGTGGATAAACACATATGCGCCTGAGAAATTGTCTGCACAGGGATTGGCTATCAGTCTTAGTAGACTGGTATCCTCGAATACGAGTGGCCAGCTTTCGTCATAATCTCACTATGAAAGAGTTATGCTACAGCTGTGAAAATTTGCATGTATTAATTTCAACACAGAACTAGTGATTCTCTCCAGGTAAACTGATATCTAACTGTTCAAAGAAGACATCAAAAGAAATTAGTTCATCACTTTGAGCCAGTTACAGAGTTTGCAGCTAATACAAGCAATTATGTATTGAACTATCCGCACATCCAGAGAGACAAAGAGACCATCCATTCACCTGCTTCAAACAAATCTTTACATCATGCAGGGAATATGAAGGCCCAAGTGTTTTTGGATGTGAAAGACCATTGTATTTATTGTATATATATATATATATATATATATATATATATATATATATATATATATATGCCTGGTGTAGTGGAAAAATGTTCAAATCGTGTAACATCATATTTATTCATCCCACAAAATCTTTAATATTAAATAACACTAAAATAATTCAGTTTCTTTTTTCCAAGTTTTCAGGTTTAGTCATTTTTCGTAAGAATCCCTGAAAAACCCTTTCATTTATTCATCTAAAAAGAGAGAAGGTTAAAACTGTTTTGTGTCAGACCCACTGTCTTCTCAACTGAGCAATGCTGAGAGGAAAAAGATCATTCAGACTTTCAGTAATGGTACCAACATTTATACGCTTGCTTCAATCATCAAATCCATTAAAGAACCATCAATAGAACGGTGAGTAAGTTTAAAAAGATGTAACAGTAGATAGGAAACCTGGATCAGGAGGTTACAGTAGAGGAATCATCATTTCAACTTCGATCTAAAGAGCTCAATTAGAAAAGATCCAACTCAATTCATAAAACGTTTTGCTCGTAAGAGGAATTTTAGCTATGACAATCCAGGGAGCAGTGAAAAAAATTGAAAATGAAATCGTACGTGAAACTTGTGAGGCACCTTTTTACACCAAGTCAATTCAAGAACCATCAAGAGAACGGTGAATAAGTTTTTAAAGGAGGGAACAGTAGAGAGTAAAACTGGATCAGGAGGTCAAAACAGCAGGAGAATCATCATTTCAACTTAGAGCCAAAGAAATCAATCAGAAAAGATCCAACTCAATTCATAAGACGTTTGGCACATGAGATGACAGTCCAAAGAGAAGTGAAAAAAGACGTCAAACGAAATCGTATGTGAAAAGTGTGATGCACCTTGTCACTTTCGGACAGAAAGTTAGGTTAGAGAGGGCGAAGACCATCGTCGATGAGTTGGAAAATAATCCTGGAATAATATATATATATATTTGAACTTTATTTCAATACTTCATAAGCTTCCGATACTTAGCTAAAATTAATTAATGTCCTTTTCGTTCATTGTCGATTTCATCATGATCCTTCTCGTAAGCTTCGAGAGTAATTATACATTCTTACTGGTCATATAGTGTTTTAAAAACCCAGAGAATTCCAGTAAGTTATCCTTAATCATTTCTAAGATATAACGACTCAGAACTAAATCTAACAATTGTACAATTCTGTAACAGTAAAATTGCCCAAATCGTGTAACAACAGGTTTTGGGCAATTTTACTGTTACACAACATATATATATATATATATATATATATATATATATATATATATATATATATAATTTTTTCATAAAGGCAAAAACAATTTGTTCACTACAAACAGGAAAAATATAATTGCACTTCGACTGGTGTGAAGCAAAATGGTTATGAACAATACTGTTTGTAAGCAAGCCGCAAATAGAATTGTTCATAACACTTTTGGTTCTCACCAATCGAAATGCAATTAAATGCACTGAAACCAAGTTGCATCTTTGTAGTGAGTAAATTGTTTTTGTCTACATGAAAAAAATTATAATAAATAATTATTGCTCTGGTATCAGTATTGAGCCCTCTTTTGAGTTAATGGTGTGAACGTTAGAATTTTTATGTTATTTTCGTTCTCATTACATTCGGATATATATATATATATATATATATATATATATATATATATATATATATATATATATATATATATATCTTTGAAAAGAAAGATGGATAACAATTTTGAAAAAAATTTTCTGATGCGTTTCATCCGTTAGGACGTCATCGGACTGGTTTTGATGGCGTTCTTCTGATTACACATGCGCATGAACGAGAGAGATGCTGGTAGTCTCAAAATTTTTTAAAGAATTTTTTTTTTTAAATAATAATAATCTACAACACTGGAGATATAGCGGAATACCTAAGTAGACCTATTTTCATAGTACTGCCTAAGAAACCATGTTCAAACGAATGAAAACTGCACCGGACAATCAGCCTAATGAGCCACATAACACAACTCATCATCCGAATTCTGATGAATAGAGCGTGTAGCAGAATCAAGTCAGATATAAGCAAGAACAGTGCAGATTTATCAAAGCCCTGAAGCGATATTTATGCTCAGAATGTTATCAAAAAGAACAATAAAAATGCAGAAGGACGTTCGATAAAATATGCCACAAAGATTTGTTAGAACTACAGGAGTAATGTTTTGGACAGCAATGATCGCCTGTATCCTGACGGGCACGGGACATAAAGAAGAAAGGCGTAGACTATTCGAACGTTCATTTTGAAAATTGCCTGTTTTTTGCAGATTTAATTTAGTTTAAACCGTGTATAATCTGATTGATATTCGTATGAAACTGCGCCAACGGAATGCAACTGCTCTTTTGATATTAAAAGAAGAGCCACATCAATTCTGTATCATCTACAATCTGTGAAAAGAGGTATTGATATCCTGACAAAAGCTGTATGTTTCTAAATAAGATAGATCGATAATCAGATATCAATATATTTTGAATTTGTATCAGTGAAAGGCAAAATTTGATTGTAATTGTGAATTTTCTAAAGAAAAAATAAACATTACAAATGTTGTTATTTTTGTTCGATCAAATTAATGGAATTTTAATTTTAAAATTGTATAAAATTCATTCCTATAATGTTTTTTGAGCAAATCTTTAGAATATGTAGAATGATTAATTGATTTGTTTTTTACGACTTGTCAACCTTTGATTTGTTTTTTACGGCTTGTCAACCTTTGACAACTTATTTAAAGCCAGTCAATATTTCTGGATTGTAAGAATTACTTTTGGAATAATAATGATTTTGTGATACACTTCATACTATTTAACCCATAGCTGGAGAAGTGGTGGTTTCATTCATTCTCAAGAGTATTTGTGCATAAGTGAATATAACGAACCCGACTGGAATGGGAACTCCGCTCTCGAATTTTTCATTCTAAGCCATAATGTATTAAACTACACGCACATTCAAGATTACAACACATGGTATTCTCAAGCGGTAACCCATCGAGGCAGTGACCAGGCTCGATGTAGCTTAAATTTGTTGATCGAGTAAGAACCGGTATTTTCAGCTTAAGCCTAGAATATATAGAAAAATTATTTACAATTTTGGCCGCCCTAACACACATACCTACCTATCCATACACATTTACATGTAACCTTTATGGAAACTGTCATTTGATCTGACGTGCTGTTAACCAGTCAGCCACAGATAAGAGGCTATTTAGCAATCTCCGAATTATATATATATATATATATATATATATATATATATATATATATATATATATAATGCATATTGGGGCTGCAGATCATTATTCAAATATTTATTGTTAAATATCACAGACAACCAATGTCTATTATGTTTTATCATGAGCCGTTCTAAGTTTCATATAATGGCTTTAGTTTAGAGAGAAAATAAAGACAAAAACTGTCCAACATTTGGATATTTTCTCATTATGCTGTGCCTCGATTTAAGCTTTCGGCTCACATGAGGCATTATCAGAGGGGTTATATTGATATTACATTTCTTTCTCTCACTTGGCCATATACGAGGCCATCGACTCGCATTAGAAATTTACGACTTGCGTCAGCTTTTCCTCGACCCTTATCGTCGCATAGTAAACTTCTATGTAAACATAAGAGGATGTCATCTTTGATGGTGAACATAATGTAATGTCCATATAACCACTTTGATGATGGCTCATAATCAAACATAATAGACATTCATTGTCTCCGTCCTGGGTAAGACGATAAACTCCATCGGCATCCTGGATAAGAGGATAAACTACGTCTAACTGCAAGGCCACTGATCAGAAGGTTTTAAGGAGTTTGGAACCACCTCTTAATCGCTGGTATTCCCAGGTCCACCTTGACCCAGTGTGGTAGCACCTGTTGGGGTCCCAGCTATAGGCAAATAGTTAACCCCCAAACTGGAGTCAAAACATTATAAAAGTGTAAAAATGGGTTTTAGTCCCAGAAATACTATGTAAAAAATTATTTCCAGCAATACATTTTTGGAAAAAAAAATATTTCCAGCAATAAAAATTTTGTTGACATTAATAACCTATTGAAGTTGATATTCCGTAAAACAAACCAAACCAGAATATACATTTTTTTAAAATATTATCAGCTATACATTTCTGAAAAAAATTACCAGTTATACATTTTTTGAAAAAATATTACCAGCGATACTTTTTGCAGAAAAAATATTACCAGAAATAGATTTTTGAAGGAAAAAATGTCACCAGCAATATATTTTTTGAAGGAAAGAAAATTAACGACAATACATTTATGAAATATATTACCAGCAATAAAAATTGTCGGCATTAAATAACGCATTGAGGTTGATATGCCGTAAAACAAAACAAACCAAATCAACCATTCGATGTATATATACATATATATATATATATATATATATATATATATATATATATATATATATATATATATATATATATATATATATCAGGAGAGCAAACATTGCGCCTTCTTGGCCTCAGGTTTTCTAATAACATGAAGTGGAGCGACCACATCAAATCAATAACTGCATCTACTGCAAGGAAAGTTGGGTTACTGTGTTGTGCTAGAAATTTATCATCAGAATCCATCTTGCATATTAACAAATCTACCATTCGTCCGTGCACTGAAAACTGTTGTCATATATGGTTTGATGCTCCTGCTGTACATCTCTCATGTAATCGATCCTGTCTCGACCTCAGTCACTTTCTCACCGACGTGAGGTGGTTTCCCCTCTGTCTTTTCTACAAATATTTTCATGGCAATTGCTCTGACAGAAAAATAGAAAATTTTCTTTCAATTCTATATCAATTCCAAATTCCCAATTTTTTTTCTCCTTCTGTGTACACATTTCCTTCCGCGTCCCGCCCAGAGGCTTAAGGTCAGAAATGGCATCATGATATTTTCTACTGAGCAATTTAAAAAAAAAAAACACCAACACACATATCTTACATAGATAAAGCCCTTCGTGAGGTGTGGGATGTACTCGTGAGAACAATTTTTTTTTATTACTTTAAGAAATGGACTTCCAGGAATCTCTTCAATTAGTCTACTAGAATCTTTTCCAACCACTCCAACTACAACAGGGATTGTTGATGTTCCCATGTGCCACATTATTATTATTATTATTATTATTATTATTATTATTATTATTATTATTATTATTACATCCTGCAGATGCTCTCACATGGGACTGAAAGTACTTAAGAAAATAAAAAATTATTTGAAAGAAATTTTGGCATTTGATCAATTTTCTGCAGCTATAAGAAATTAATTCGTGCATTTGAAAGGATTAAAACTGAAATAAATATACATAATACGTCTAAATTACTTAACCAATCATATTTGAAAAAAATATACTCCCTAAATATACATATATGTGTGTGGGTGTGCGTGTGTATGTGTTTACTATAGGCCAAAGGTTTGGCGACAGCAAGGTAGATTCTGCAAAACGATCTGAAAGTTTAATGAAATTTATGTAGTAATGAGTTAATTTTTGTTGTTGTTGTTGTTGTTGTTGTTGTTGTTGTTGTTGTTGTTGTCATCATCATTATTATTATTATTATTATTATTATTATTATTATTATTGATAATGTGATAAAACACCTCAGGAAGAAAAAATCTCTGTGGGCCGAAGTGAGGTCGTAAATTTTGATAAAGATTCACAACCTTCCATTTTTTAATGATTCTTCGAAATCCAGAAGGCGTATTGAAAAGCTCTTTGCTCGATCCAATTGCGAATATCTAATCAACTGACAAAATATCAGAATTATATTTTATCCCTTGTCAGACCGAAGAATTTTCAGCACTCAGCCCCATATATATATATATAGAGAGAGAGAGAGAGAGAGAGAGGAGATGCAGAGGAGAGATGAAGAGACTATGAAGAGAATAGGAAGAGAGAATGAGAGCGGGAGAGAGAATGAAAGTGAGGGAGAGAGAGAATGAGAGCGTAATCAAGAGAAGGAGATAGGGAGAGAAAGAAGGAGATATGGATAGAAGGAGAGAGAGAAAAGGGAGATAGGAGAGAGGAAGAAATATAGAGAGATGTCGGGTGGGAGTGAGAAAGAGATAGTGATAGATAATGAAAATTCGGGGATAAAAGGAGAGGCATAAAGAGAGAGAGAGAAAGAAAGAAAAAGGGATACAGTGGGATGAGAGAGAAAAAAGACATGAAGTGAGGGAGTGGAATAAAGAGAGAGGGCGAGAGAAAAATATAAGGTGATTGAGAGCGGCGAAAGAAAGAAAGAAAGAGAGGGGAGAAAGATAAAAACAGTGAGTGAGAAAGAGAGTGAGTGAGAAAAGAAGAGACTAGAGAGAAAGAAGGAGATAGGGAGAGATTGAGACAGAAAGAGTTGAGAGGCGAAAAGAAAGAATGCGAGAGAGGGAGAAAAATAAAGAGAGGGAGAAAACGAGAAAGGACGCAAGAGGGAGAAATTTTGTTCAATAATTTTTTTCCTAAAAGATTTTTTCTTCCTCAATCCGTCAATATTTTCATTCGCCGATCAAAATCTCAATGAATGGATTTTAAAATCTTTGTCAAACGCAATAAAAATAAATGACTGAATTTCCTCTCAGTTTATTCAATCATTTTGATGAGGCTGCATTTCTTATTTCAAAGCTTAAATGCCGCGCCCCACTCCTTTACTTTGCCGCGCTTTAATAATTTATTGAAAGTTCCGTCACGGCTGACAATAACGGCAGCAGCCTTTCACCTACGAGATGAGCAGATAAATTTGTTATCGCGGAGTAATTTGTCGAACTGATCGACTTACACTTCTTTATTATCAATCAACTGAGAATTCCATTGACGCTTCGTCTAGTTATCTGTCATACAGGGAAAAATGACTTCATGCCTTTCTGAAGTCGCCGCCGAAATTCTTTCTCTGTTTTCTATATTCCATCCCAGCCTTTCCTAAGATAGAACCATCGATAACTTTTTTCAATAATATATAATCCACGCCAACATATATATTGATTATTTAAGGAATGTTAAATTTAATATTGATTTAATTGAAAATTAATTTGACTAGGATTTTCTGGGATAAGGAATTATCATTCATTAAATTATTTACGTTTGTACTAATGTCTATCACAGGTTCAGCCATTGTGACCTCCGGCCTTCTTCAAGTGTATATTGATCCGTGAAAACTTCAGGGAGGTTTGTAGATATGTTCAGTTTGAGATTCCGTTAAAGTTACTAAGATCGATAGACATCTAAAGAAAGCTGGAGAGGACAATGGCTGAAACTTTGTGATAACAACAAAGATGAGGATATTAGTCTGTATGTAAATAATGGGAATATATTAATTCTGTACGGTGTTAGTAAGTGGGAGGGCACTTGATTTATTAATATTATGATTCTTTATATTAAATTGACGTGAGGAAAGGTCAGAGGGATTTTATGAGGAGCATTGACGATACGGACGTGGCTGATAGATTTAAGCATTATTATTATTATTATTATTATTGCTGTTGTTGATGTTACTGTTGCTATTGTTGCAGTGACGATGTCATCGCTTGACTTTCTTTTCAAGGATTTTCGCCTCCTCCGTTCCCATTCTTGCTCGAAACAATCTCTACCGTTTTTCCAATCGCGCACACCCCAACCGCCCCGTGCTTTTATTTTCCCGCCCGCCACTGCAAATGTTGGCGTTGCTGCAACTACCTGCAGTAGTTACCTGACTTTGGTAACGCACCTTTCCCAATTCTAGTCGAACGCCACTGCCACCATGTTCTTGACAAATGTGACATTTGTGTTCCAAAAAAGCCAATCAATACTCTCAGGTTTATTCGCTATTTTCAAAAGCACTTTCCCTTTCTGACTCTGATCAGGAATGACATGGTCAGATCATGTTAAATTCACCGGATCTGAGCTCATCACGGAAGTTAAGCAATGGTCATGATGGTCAGTATTTACAAAACATGTCATCATTATAGCATTGAGCCAGATGAATGCATATAAAATGTTTCTCCTTATATTTCAAAAATATTTTTCTTAGTTCTCTTCTTTTTTTCCTTCGTTTCTTCTTTTCTTTATTTTTTCTTCGTTTCGACTTTTTCTACCTTTTTTCCTTTCCTCTTTTTCTTCATTTTTCATTCGTTTCCTCATTATATTCATTTTTTCTTCGCTTCTTTTAATTCATTTTTCCTTTACTCCCAATTTTTCTTCACTTCTCCTTCGTTTCCTCTTTTTATTCTTTTATCTTTCGTTTCCACTTTTCCTTTCGTTTCTTCTTTTTCATTACTTTTTCCTTCGTTTCCTCTTTCCCTTCATTTTTCATTCATTCCTTTATCTTTCTTATTCTTTGAGTCTTTCATTCTCTACATTATAGATGTTTTATTTCGGTTGAGCCCTCTGGGGAGGAAGTGTGGGTTTGTAAACCGTGACTATTACGGCTCATAATGCAAGACTCTTCGGTAAATCGAATCGAGTTCTCTCTGTCACTGTGTGTTTATCTAAAAATAAATACGCTTAAATTCTCCTTCATCCCTGCCGTGCGTCAACGGCTTAGTGGTAGAATCCCCGACTGACACTAATTCAGTTGGGTTTCGATCCTAGCTAGAGGCAAACGGACGTCTAGCCACACTGATGAGCTGTGATACAGCGAAACAGTCTGTCTGTGGATGACAATATATATATATATATATATATATATATATATATAACAGTGATAATTGCCTGGATACAACTACAAAGAAGCTTGTAATAAAAAGTGCTCATATATATATATATATATATATATATATATATATATATATATATATATATATATATATATATATATATATATATATACAGTTCGTGTGCACTTTGAAAAATTAATAACTTTATTTGTATTTGCGATAGAAATAATCTGTAAAAATGTTATAAAGTTTAATGTACCTAGTTTTACGTATGGTTAAAATAACTAATGTGATTTCAGGCATTACTGTAAATCAGTTGGCAAATAATTTCCATGAATTACAAAATCGTATTACTCTTTGTATTGCTAATGATGGAGGACATGTGGAAACTTAAATAAAATTTCAATAAAACCTTAAAAATATAGATTTACTTCTTTCTAATCTTTAATTTTTATTGATTTATTATGGACACCCTGTATATATATGTCGTGATGAAATGCTCTCGGATTTATCTACTTCAAACTCTGACATATCTTTGGGTTCAGAACATTTCAACACCCCTTCATTCATTTCCATGTTGTTTTTTATTTATTGACTTCATATTTCTCTACATGTCTTCCTCTCTGTTCTCTCTTGCATTTCCCCTCTTATTATCATCTGCTACCCTTCTTTTCTTTTCTCTCTTTCCTTTTCAACTGTTGCGTTCTTGTCTCTTGCCTCCTTAATTTCCATGCTAATTATAACAAATTCTTCCCCAGCCACATAATTATATTTTCGCCCCACCCCCTCCTTAGACCTTAGTTTCTTTTCTTTTTTTGCTAATTTCTCCTCAAAAACTCCCAGTGGGAAATTAATTCGGTTCCAACATTTTGAACCGCCGTTTTCCGACAACAAACACAGGACGACATTCGTTTAATCATTTTTTTTTTCACTGTGGAAATATCTTCCAAGACGATTCTTTTCTTTTTGTGCCACATCCTTTCAGAACATAGGTGATCATGGCTCTCCACCACCTTCTATCCTTTGCAGCTCTCAACAAGTTCCTTCCCTCTACTATCTCTCCCAAACCACATTCTCTCATCCACTTGCTTTAAGTCCGCCAGGTATGTCACGCGTTGTTTTCCCTTGTCTCTCTTTCCCTGTATTCGACCTGCGAGTATCAGATTCTCCAGGCACACCTTCCTCATTATGTGTCCCAGAAACTTTACCTTGGCCATACCAATACGTCTACGGATCTCATTGTCGCCCTTACCGTCCTTTGTCAAGACGCTTCCCAGATATTTAAACTTCCCCGTCTGCTTGATTCTAGTGTACTCGACCTGGAAATCGTATTTCAGGCTCAAAGAAGTTGCTAGTGACTGGACAGTTCATTTCTTTTAAGAAGATAGAGCAATATGTTATAGACCACCAAGAATTTATTATTCAATGTACCACTGAATGGTTTCAAAAAACAACTTTTGTTGGATCATTCGAGGCAGAATTTCTTTCTATATAAAAACATTCGACCATAGTCGGGATCATCGAGTCAATGCGAACAATCTTTTCCTTTAGCTGCATAGTATGTGGTTCGCTAGCTCTACATATAGCTTTGAATTCAATGTGTTCCTGCTCCTAGATCGGTTGCCACCCTAGGCTATAGAACCCAATTTGCCCTGCTATTTTAAATAGGATATATAAAAGATGTCCTTTTCTTGTCGACCAAAGTCGTTATAATCGATTCACTGTGAACGAACCTTTCCTTAGATGCATAGTATGTGTTTTCTCAGGGCTACATACAGTTTTGGATTCAGACTTTTCCTTCTCCTGGACTCGTTGCCACCCAAGGCTATATGACACAGTCTGTTAAGGAGTCGATCATTTCCTTAGCTGCAGAGTACGTACTTCGCCAGGGCTGCATACAATTTGGAATTCAGAGTGTTCCTTCTCCTAGACCGGTTGCCAACCAAGGCTATAAGTCGACCGTAGTCGGGATCAAAGAGTCAATGCGAACGATACTTCCTTAGTTGCATAGTATGTGCTTTGCTAGGGCTACATACAGTTTTGAATTCTGAGTTTTCCTTTTTCTAGACCGGTTGTCACCCAAGGCTGTAGGACACAGTCTGTTAAGGAGTCGACCGTAGTCTTGATCACTGACTCAGTGCGAATGATCATTCCCTTAGCTGCATAGTATGTGCTTTCTCAAGGTTACATAAGCCAGAGGTATGTATATTCTCTATATAAAAGATACATATACAACATCTATTTTGATTACTGATGCATATACAGGGTGACCCCAAAAAACGGGAACTTTTTAACAATCCAATAAAACCAAGAGTGATGGAAGAAAAATATTTAATTCATAGTAATTGAAACCTTAAAATATGCCATTTAAGAAACAATGATGGAATTTTCATTTTTTTTAAATTATGTCCTGTAGATGGCGTCCTCCTGTACGAATGCATTCTTGAAATCTGCTGTTGAGATTCCTCATTGACTGCTGCAACATCTCAGCTGGGATACTGTGAATTTCATTCTCGTTACTAAAATGGCGAAATGTTTAATTGCTCAAGGTCACTGTCTCGCTGTGTGGCCACTTCCTCATGTCTGGCAATACGCACTTCAAAAATTCCCGTTTGTTTGGGTCACCCTATATTAACTATATGTCATATCTTCCTCTCTTGTGTGGCCGTTTTTTCTACTTTTGCTAAGACTCCTGCCTTCCCGTTCCGCCATCCATTCACACCAGTTCGTCAGGTTAGTCGTTCGCCGCCTTCTCCTATCTGACTTGCCTTCAGTTTACCCCGTGGGAGTTAAGTTTTTCAACCCCTCCCTCTTCATTACTTATCCAAGTAATTTCAGATATATTTTCTTGATTCTGAGTTGAAGCATTCTTTCTACCGTCATTTTCATTGTTGCTTACACTACCCGTCCATAAAATTCTCAGTATCCTTCTGTAGAACCAAGTATCTGCTGCCTCTTGTTTGAGTGTCCAGCATTTAATGATGTTCTCTACCAAAGAGGATGGATAACACATAGCAATTATTCACTTTCCTTTTAATTCCTGACTAGTGAAAATCACTTTCTTCTTGATTTCAAATATATTTCTAGACAAAATCAATTAAACGCATAGTCTGCGAGCGTCGAATTGAAGTAACGCCTTCTTTATTCATATATATAAATGCATTAATTATATTTTGGGGAATTGAAGATTTCACTGGAATATGCTGGCACTTTTCCATTTAGTCATATCAAATCAATAAAGCATAAGCACTAAACAAAATGGCCACGGTATCTGTCAAAAAGAAGTTGTTACTTTAAACAGACTTTAGAGGAATATGTTTATTTACATAATAACTAGAATACTGTTCTCATTTTTGTTGTTATTATCACTTCGTTTATACCGTCGTAATCTCCCAGCCATTCTGAGAGTATTAGGTGTCCTATCATGATTCATTTTTGACGGCCACAATCCTAGCAATATAATACACTGTGTTGGCAGCAGACACAGAAATGATACTAAAATAACTTTTACAGAAAGTAGTGAAGGAAAGCGAGATCAAAGGATCATTTTCAAGAAGACTGAATGCCTGGTTGTTAGCAAAAGGGACGACCTAAAATGCAAATTACAGATTGGAGATGCTGAGATCAAACAAGTACAACGATTAACATATCTGGGAAGCGAATTAACAGGGGACGGAAAGTGCAACACACAAATCCGAAGGCGCATTGGGATAAAGAAAGATGCCTTTCAAAATCCGAGCAAAGTATTAAGAAACAGAAAAAATATCGTTAGAAACAAAGAGTACTGAAATGTTATGTAGCACCAGTCCTCATATATGGCAGTGAATGCTGGGCAATCTTCTCACAGATGAAGAGACTTGAAGCAACAAAAATGTGGTTCTACAGAAGAATGCTGAGAATGCCACGGACCGAATATGTGAGGAACGACGATGTTTTAGAGACAATGAAAAGAGACAGGGTATTTATGCTTAACACCACATGAAATTTCTGGGTAATATAAAGAGGAAAGAGGGTTTGGAAAATCTGATGCTCACAGGACAGATTAAAAGTTAGTGGACCAGAGGAAAGCAACGCACAAAATATTTGCCATGCTTGAGTAAATGGATAACGGAGCAGTGTTTGGGAGAGATGGCAAAAAGCTATTAATGTCTATAATGGACAGAAAGAAAGTAGTGTAGATTTTCTTTCGCCAATGTTTCGAAGAGACTCGGTACATAGAAGAAGGCGACTACCCCGACATCGTCAGGTGGTTACCGACTGGGTAATCTGAAGGGAATTTTTAACTGATTCCTTCATATAATTTACTTGATTCGATTATTCTGGTAACGCTGGCAAGAGCTATGAAAGTTAGTGGACCTATGTTTTAATAAATTGATTTCCAAAATTACAACCGACGGTAGGGCTAGCTGTTTGGTAAATGACTGCTAATTGTTGCCTTATAGAAAGGAAAGACACTAATATTTCCACTATTGTTGTCATATCTATGGATTATCTTGTCTCGTTCCAAATTTTTACTGTCCAATTATTGCTCGCCGGGTCTTTATCGAGTCGAAGTAGGCACTCCGCAGCTATGACTCAAGGTTAGAGCATTGGTTCGCGAGTTTGGTCATACAGTAACTATAATTTCAATTCTACACTTGGGGAGCGCGTACTTGAACTAGGTGGAAACGTGGTGAGCAATAACTGATAATAGGATGAAGCGGGAATATCCGGAGATCTAGTTAGCGGGAGGAAACAATCTACGTCCGTAAATTAAATAAAGGGATCTGTTCGAAATTCCCTGAAGGTTACCCAGATCGGAAAGCACCTGATGAAGTCAGGACTCCACAACGATCGAAACACAGTGATAATGATAAGAAAAATGAGGATAATAGTCTGCATTTAAATAATACAAATAAGGTAAACTCCTCATCCTAGAAATTCAAAGATGTATATGGGTTAAATGCATTTCTACGATAAATAGGTTTCGAAGCAGTTACATCTTACACAGACACTCACACAGATATATATATATATATATATATATATATATATATATATATATATATATATATATATTTTTCACAATAAAATCCAAAATTACCTCATATGGGGTATAGACTTATTTCAACCAGCGAGATTTGTCAGTCTTCAAGTTCAGATTTACGACCCGAACTCAGTGTATACTGGGGTTGAAAAAGAGACACGAATTTCGTCGATTAAAATAAGTTTATTCCCCATATGAGGCAATTTTGGATGTTATTGTTTACTAATAATTTGCTCTGCAATAATAATTATATTGAGGATCAGTTTTAATATTTTATATTACTAGCATCCACTTAGTTTATATAACAAAGGATTTATTACCTTTATTATATATATATATATATATATATATATATATATATATATATATATATATATATATATATATATATATATATATATATATATATATATATAAGGAGTATTTCTGCAGCATGTTTTGTTAAATGGTATGGACAACATCTGTTTTTAAATTAAATCTGTCAAATTTCTGAATAATATATATATGGGCATGTGGTTAGAAATTTCGCTTTCTGACCATGAAACACGGTTTCGAATCACAGCATGAAAATTTCATGATGTTATCTTCCTGGAGCGCGTGAAAACCTACCACGGGTTAACCCAAGTCTAATGTGAAATTGGGTAGACGGAACCCTTGGGGTTCGTCGATAGCTGTGCTAGCACGAAATCACAAGTCATCGTGACCGAGGGTTTGAGTTGGTTACGTTAGATAACACGCTACTTCCCAGAAACAGTAATTAAGTTCTGCTCCGTATAGTTGCAGTATATACCACAGCTGGGCTCTGTAGGTGTTGAACAAACACAAATGTATATGAGCAAGCGTCTACTAGGGCATCCAGTTAATAGGGATTGACTAGACGCTCTTATAGACGGGTATCCTCAAATACGAGTGGCCATATATATATATATATATATATATATATATATATGAGGATTTTCTTTAGTAAATAGTGCTAGGATCAATTGTTGGTAATCCGTTTTCCTCCATTTTGTTTACGTACGTTTCTCTCCTGGATATTTCGTCATCCCTTTCTAAGATGTTAACTTATAACTCAGGTTAGCACTGATTTTGAATTAAAACTATGAATGTAAATTCTTGACAAACCTCTGCTTCGAGAAAACAGACTCCCCACTTAAAGTTTTACCTATTTAACGACTCGAAATTAAAATGTTGGTATATCTTACTTTCTTTGTACATTTGCCATGTAAATAAATGACATATTACTTATACAGTCACTCCTCACTTGACTTATTACTTATACAGTCACTCCTCACTTTACAACTTATTATTTATACAGCCACTCCTCACTAGATGACTTATTACTTATATAGTCAATCCTCCCTTGATGATTTATTACTTATATAACAATCCTTAATGATTTATTACGTATATAGTCACTCAATTGAAGATATTTACGTATACAGTAACCCCTCACTGATGACATTCCTTATACAGTCACTTCTCATCTCATGACTTATTACTTATATAGACAAGTCATTCCTTTTCATTTGTATTATTTATACATTCACTTTTCACTTATTGACTTATTACTTATAGTCAATTTTCAATTACTGACATAACTTATACAGTCACTAAATGACATTACTTATACAATCACTCCTCATTTAATGACTTATTACGTATACACTTACTCCTAGCTTATTTTTATATAGTCGTCAATCACTTGATGACTTATTACGCATGCAGTCACTCCTCACTATTACGTTACTTATACAGTCAATCCTCGCTTAATGGCGTCACCTATACAGTTACTTTTCACTTAACGACTTATTACTTATATCATTTCTCTTCTATTAATGCCATTGCATATACAGGCACTGCTCAGTTAATGACATATCTGTTTAATGACCATCCCGACTTATTACCAGCTGCATAATCTCATAAAATAAAAAAATAATAACAAAATGCAAATCTTCAACATTGTGCGCTGTACAAAATTAATAAAAATGTACTTGTAATTACAGCAAGCAATCCGAAGTCATGTGCAGAATATGGAACTGATTTTCGAATTTGGTTAATACGATTTCTTTTCAGTACACGTGACATTAAAGGGATATGATGCTGTTTGACGCAAACCCAACACACGTGATATGCTTGAAACAGCGGTCAGATACAAGTTCTCACTTGGCGACCAGTTCCTTGGAACGGAACCCGGCCAGTACGTGAAGAGTGACCGTACGAAAACTTTGACCAGGACAATTTCCTATTTCTTGAAAAAATCAAAATAAATGAAATAAAGTGGAAAATAAATAAGAATCCCGTTGTATACTGCTTACATGTATGCAAACTGAAGTAAAGTACAGAAATCCCAAGAGCCACTCAAGGTAGAGGATTATGAAGGAGGTTGTTGTATGAGTGATAACAGTAATGTTAAATATAATGTTGAAATAAAATTCATAAATATTATTTACGGTTGGCTAAGGAATGTTAAATAATAGTTTCAGACTATTATTTTTTTACTGTCACTGTATTTTGGCTCAAACCTTCTGAGGTTGACCTTTGATGTCAGATGGTAGACAAAATAGGGATGTCGATTTTGATAGTCTGAGCCGAGCGTGGGAATGAGTTATAAATTAAGGTTTTACCAGGAGTTGCTGTTCGGACGTCGAACTAACTAGACGTGTTAAATTGCCTTTATGCAAACCACGCCCCACCAGTGGGGAAGGGTATTTCTTTGATTGTTACACGTCAAAGGAAATAGACGTACGAGATTTCTTCTTTGAAAACGGCTCCCCAATAGGGGGTGTAGTAAACCCCACTTGATAGAAGATATACCAGTCGACTTGGTTAATAAAATAATAGTTAAGTTAAAAATTCTCTTTGCTGATGCTTTTTGTCTCTGAACCCAGAGAACGTTTCGCGACACCGACCAAGAGAAGAAGATGATTTAACTAAAATGACCAGCGATCACCGGCCAGACGAGATTAGACCAACTCTTCCAACAAAGAAGAGAATACAACCGTAAGACTTTAGAAGCACAGTTCATGTTGATATGTCAGGATGATAACGATAACCACAGCCTTGCATAATTCAAGATTGTAGGGTTCTGGAAAGCAATCTCTTGCAAGTCGCCTCCGCAAAGTATCGGTTCGGGGAAAGAAGCTATTCGATTGGGATTTACTTCTTACGACTGGTATACGAAGTCAATGAGGATGGTTCGCCTCAGTGCAAGTGGCATAGTGAGTTTTAGCTGTGAGGAATTATGGTGGAATTATGGAATGTAGCTCGTTAGAACAATTTCCATGGAAATAGCAAGTGACTTGCAACTTTTTGCATGGAAATAGCAAGTGACATTTTTATTGAAATAGCAACTGACTTGCAACATTTTCCATGGAAATAGCAAGTGACTTGAAAATTTTCCATGGAAGTAGCAAGTGACATTTTCCATGGAAATAGCAAGTGACATTTTTATTGAAATAGCAACTGACTTGCAACATTTTCCATGGAAATAGCAAGTGACTTACAACATTTTCCATGGAAGTAGCAAGTGACATTTTCCATGGAAATAGCAAGTGACTTGCAACGATTCGTTTGTAGGAAAAGAGTTGTTGGGTGGAAAATATTTCATCACCGACAAGGCTGCATTGACGTTCTATAACTCTATTAAGACTAGAAAGTGAAGCCTGGGTAGCTCCTGTCCAGGTATGACACCACTACACCGTTTTTGGTTTCACCTAACTTTTGTAAAGGTAGAGCATAGCAGGAGTAGTTCTGCAGCTGTACGAATACCTGACCATTTTCCCGCATCTTTTCCTATATATCGTATGTACGAGTTGAAGTCCGGTGTGAGCATATGTCCTAAAAGGTCTTCTTAAGAGGACAGTGTTTATCGCAATAGACCCAAATTTAGTGTCTGCTCGGTGATGACGGGACGTTAATAATTTTTTTTTAGATATTTTCCAGCCAGTTATTTTCATATTAAGAACTAAGAAGCCAGCATTGATCTCGTGGGGCTCGGATGACGGGCCATTAGACACAACGCTTATGTATCTATTTGATAAGAAGGATTTGATAACCGAGAAAAATATTACAGTGAAGAGGTTGTGTAGCATCCCTCTATGCCACACCATGTCAAACGCCGCCAGCATGACGTATTTATTGTCTAATGCTTCAGGGATTCTGTGCGCATCGACAGTTAGGATATCAGCACTGGACTTAGCAGAGCAAAATCTATATTGTTCGTCGCCCATGGGATTGTCCCTGTTGATGTGAACAACAGCCTTCTTGATGATAGATACAAAAGGTTTACTGTTCATTCTAATGGACCGTTTATTGTGACGGAGATGATCGCTCACTCCAATTATTGTAAAAAGGGTATATAGTTGATACATTCCATAGACTTATGAAGGATTTCTCCAGTTTTTCTCTCTGGAATCTATCTTGGATACCGATAAGTCTACCATTAGTCCATGCTTAGAATATTGCTGCCATATATGGTCAGGTGTCCCTGCCATTTACCTGGAGCTCCTTGAGAAGATCAAAAGATGAATCAGCAATATTATTGGTCCTGATCTGGCAGTTCGGCTTCAGTCACTTTCCCACCACCGTAAGGTTGCCTCTCTGTGCTTTTTTTTTATAAATACTTTCATGTTAATTGTTCGGATGAGCTCTTCGCTATGGGAACTAGACTGTTTGAATTTAAACGGAATACTAGATTTGCATCGAGATATACACCAATGTACAGTTGAGCTGGCTAGATGTAGCCGTAAATTCTTCTATCCTTCTATAATTTTTTTTCTCGCAACTTTTGTCTTTGGAACTCCCTTCCCGCCACATAATTTCAAGCCAAGTTTAATCATCAAAAATGTAAATGCAATGCCAATCGCTCTTTTTCTACTCATTACTAATGTGTTCGTTCCTTATTCCTCCACACCCTTTAGCCCCTTGATTGTTAGAGGATATACTGCCTTGCTTGGGGTGAGACCGATTAAAAAAATGCGTAGGTTAAATAATGTTACCAAGATTGGAGATAACTCAGGGAGATAACTTAATGTTCTTCAGGATGGCCATCGAGATTGTATCTCCATCGATAGTCTTGGTAGAATCAAGGCTTTTTATAAGTCGGGAAATTTCCCGAGCATTGAAAGAGATATTACTAAGTTTGTACTCCGAGAGAGGAGTGAAGTGGGTAAGGATACGTTCTTTGTCATCTAATTTGGAGTTAGAGCCAAAATTCATATGTGCGTATTATATATTGTATATTATATAGAAATAAATTAGAAACGTTACAATAATTCCTTGGTCCCGTCGAGAAAACGCCATGCCACTTACATCAGAGCAAACCACGCACATTCCCTCCGCATTCCATCAATGAGAAGTAAGTTCCCCTCCAGCAGCTTCTACCCGCGAACCACTGCTCTGTGGAACCAATTTCCAGCAGGATGTTTCCCTGATCACTATAATCTTAACATGTTCAAGGTCAGGGTTAACCGTTTTCTTCCACTCCTATACACACAAATGGCCTCGAAACGTAACCCTCTACCTCGAGTGGCCTCGGGACTTGTAAAAGGTGAACCTCGTTGTAAAAGAAAGTGATATTGAAACCATCTGGAGATGGTTGACACGCAAAAAAAAATACGCTTTGGATACTTGAAATAATTTATATCAATAAGCGACCGATTCATTGGGAGGGAACATTGTCGTTAAGTGAGAGATGGCTGCATTTATAAGCATATTATCATAGCTGGGAGACTTGAAGTATTTTTATAACGCTAAAATATCGGCTGCATGCTTATAAACACAGTCTCTGTATACTTTTCTTTTGTTTCTGGTGAGTCATGTATCGTAGAATTGGTGCAACAGTCTAGAATCAACATTAAAACTTCATAGCATCTCGAAAATCGATGTGCAAGCCGTGCATCTAATTTATTTGACGTCACCGTATCGCTAATTGAGACAAAGCTTAACACGCTGCGCACTGTCAGTGCAGAAGAAACAAAAAAACAAATCAATTTATATCATTGTATACAAGCTGGTATCAGAAAGTCGTTGGACACAGGCTGCCCAACGGAAACGTACGTTCATCTAACGCTCACCGGTACCCGGCCCACTGAGTCACATCAGCTCTCCGGGATACAGTGAGCTGTCTAACCTTGGATAGCAATCGGTTACAAAGAATGAAAACTTTGAATTCTTAACCGTGGAGAAGGCAACGAGACCCTAGTTCACGGTGTTTTCAAAGAAAACATGACAGTTAACATAATAAAGTAAAGGAAACTGTGGTGAGCCATGATCGGCTACGTCTGGATGCTACCTAAAATTTCAAGAGGAAGAGGTCATGTCTATCGTTTTGCTTTATTTTTAAATCCATTGATACTGCATTTTTAATTCTATCGAGCCGACTTTCATATATATATATATATATATATATATATATATATATATATATATATATATATATATATATATATACATACATATATATATATATATATATATATATATATATATATATATATATATATAATGAAATGTATTAGTCCGACAGTTATTTACTTTATTTTATGTTTATACGTTACTTTTTTAAGATATAATTTATTTAAGTATTAATTACATTTACCAGCCTCTTATCTGTTAGCAATGTCCTATATATATATATATGACATTGCGTCTTATCTGTGGCTGACTGGTTAACAGCACGTCAGATCAAATGACGGTTTCCATAAAGGTTACATGTAAATGTGTATGGATAGGTAGGTGTGTGTGTGTTAGGGCGGTCAAAATTGTAAATAATGTTTCTATATATTCTAGGCTTAAGGTCATACCACGCTGAAAATACCGGTTCTTGCTCGATCAACGAATTTAAGCTACATCGAGCCTGGTCACTACCTCGATGGGTTACCGCTTGAGAATACCATGTGTTGTAATATTGAATGTGCGTGTAGCTTAATACATTATGGCTTAGAATGAAAAATCCGAGAGCGGAGTTCCCATTCCAGTCGGGTTCGTTATATTCACTTATGCGCAAATACCCTTGAGAATGAATGAAACCACCACTTCTCCAGCTATCGGTTAAATAGTATGAAATGTATCAGAAAATCATTATTATTCCCAAAGTACTTCTTACAATCCAGAAATATTGACTGGCTTTAAATAAGTTGTCAAATAATATGGTCTATCAATATTTTTATTAAATCTGTAAAATTGCCGAATAAGGTGTTTTGTGTTATCGATAAATTTGTCATAATTCATATTAACTTTTATTTTATATTCATTTTCTCATGTACTTTTGAATATTACTACATTCCTTTCCAATGATTGTTTCGTGCGTAATTAGACAACCGAATGACAGAATTCAAAACAAGTTATGTAATTACGCACAGAACAATCCTTGAAAATGAATGTAGTAACATCCGAAAGTACTAAAGAAAATTAATATAAAATTAAAGTTAATATGAATTTTGGCAAATTTACAAAAACAATTTCTTCGAAAATTTGGACGATTAATTAATAGACATAAATTTTCCATAATATTTAACAAACATGTTTCATATAAAAATAAAAATAACGTATAAACAGAAAATATGTGTGTGTGTGTGTATGTATTTGTTGTGCGTGTATTGATGTAATAGGAAAGAACAGTTTGATTGATGATGCAAAGTTCTTTACTATTTTTGTTTTTATTTTTAAAAACAGTGCTTGATATAGACGTAGATCTTAAAATTATATATACATACAACAGAATCATAATCTTAGCACCCCTTTAAAAAAATCATCAACAAAAGAACAAATAAATAAACATCAAATGTAACTGGGACATCAATGTGTGAGCTTTAGCAGATAGCAATAAAAACAGCAGAGCCTGATAGGTATGAACATTGTAACCAGACAAGAATCCCCCCACCCAACCTTGCAAAACTGCAAAAAACGACATATAATAATCGTTCTTACTTTCAACAAAGCAGAGACCCCTTAATAATTAAAAAAGAAATACATCTATTTCCAAACTATGAATGAGTAAAACATTCCTTCGGTGAGTTATTCTAAACATCGCTTGAGAATGAAATGGTCATCTAAATGTAAGGTTTAATATTGAAATTAAACTTTAACACTTGTAGACCAGTTTCGAAACATAGTAATTTCTGTGGCGCGATGGAATAAAATAATTATAATATATATATAGTCACTTATGTGCCATGCGTGATACACGCTTAGACGATCATGCATATTTCGATAGATGACTGACGAGGCAGATTTCTTTCTCGCAGTAGGTTGCCATTTCTTTCTGCGATAGACCATTTGCCATCCAAGTCTATAGAATCCGGTTTGTCCTGCTATTCACCCATAGCTGGAGGATCCATAACTTTCCCAAGGGTATTAGCACGTAAGTGAATGTAATGAATTCGACTGGTAATCGAACTCGGCTCTCCGATTCCTCAATCCGAGCCGCTATCCATTACTCCACAAAATATTTTTTGCTAACTTTGACAAAACGAAGACAAAAGTCCATATAAAATATAATATAAATGTCCACAAATCCTTCGTTATTAAATTAAAAAAAAATTATGGTCGAAAGCGCTGTGTTGCATTTGTCATTCGTGTATATTTGTGGCTAGTCTGTTTTCAACGTTTAATGTGTGTAGTATTTAGTTAACTGAGGAGTGTTCTGTTTAACAATGGCAGGATTATCATATGGTGAGCAGGCAAGTATGACTTTTACATGCGGCTGCGCGAATAGTAATGGACCCAAGTCTGCTCTCCTGTATGTATTAGATTGCGGTTCCAGACCGAAGGCAACTGAGTCATCCAACCTTTACTGCTGTTCATTGTCGCATTGCTGAGACAGGATCCGTTGCACCACAAAATATAGATCGAGGAAGACCCGAGATCCCCACGTACGCCCGGCCACGAAAAACACATTCTACAGGTTAAACTTTAAACTTTAAGTCTCTTCGTAACGACATGGTTAGCTGAGAGCAGTTTTAAACACGGTCTTGTGGCTCATTCCGTTCCAATTAAAAAGACATGTGTTTAGCAAATTTCATCTCTATTAATAGTTTCCTTTGTTTGTTATTGTTGTAGCATACCTACGGGCGATAATAGGGTATATCCCCATACACATAAAAACAGTAGTAAATACTGTATGTTGGTCTGCAGTTGGAGATTCGTCTCTAGTTGTGCTGGGCAAACTCTTTGCCTCCGGGCAGAGAGGGTCCCCAGACGAGGCTATGTCGAAGGGCAGGGTATCGTCTCGGAAAACAGCTACCCGACCCCGTTTTATATGGCGTCTACGGAGGATTTTTGCGCCTCGCTGACGAATCTTATATGTGTTGTTCGTGTCCTACGTATTATCGTTCATTACCAACCTTCGTGTGATTATTTTATTCAGTAACCTTCCCTAGATCACAATAGTTATAAATGAATGAAAAATACAACATTGTTTTCTATGCTAATTTGGTAAGAAAAGGGAATATATTGTAATAGCTCGGCTGTAGGGCACTTTTAGATGGTGGAATCTTCAATCTATCTTCATATGAGTAAATTATAGTATTTCTAAATAAATTTCTATAAACATTAATTTTTTTCTTACGCTTTCGGTAGTCACCTGCTCATTGAACGTACGCAAACTCGAGTATAGACGAAACATATTTACCTATGAAACACGACTAATATATACCTATAGACTCGCGTCAATATTTACGTATTGACTCAAGTATAAAATTTACCAATGTTTACCTATAGCATCAAGTATAAAGACGAGAAATGATTACATAGAGTCAAGTATAAATACGACAAATGTTTTATTTGTTCGAAGCATTGGCCGTCTCAATCTTTCTGTACGTCTGCGAATCCTGGATATTAACAGCCGACCTATAGCGATGAATTCAATCATTAGAAATCATAAAATACGACAGAACCACCCAAGAGATATTGTCCAAAGACCGCTTTAAAAATGATGCAATGCGGGGCACCATTAAACATGAGACAGGCCTGTTGGAAGACCTCATAACGACCGTCAAGAAGCGAAGTTTGAATAGGCAGGGGACACGACAAAATAGCCAACAATCATTCTACTGACATCGTACTAGCTACCAAATGAAGAAGTGACTGGAAGAGGATAAAATCTAATTAGCACGTGACTGGGTCGGTTGGAAAATCATTCAAAATGTCACTGCTTGGACTGAAAGACCTCTCTCAGAGACCCAAATACTGCTAAGCAACTATGACATATGGAAAGGATAGGTCAAATGCTAAACTGAGATGCAACTCTATGTCCGAACACGTTCATGAGACAGATGATGAAATGAATATTCATATACAGTTTCAAGTAAAATAAAAAGATTTAGACATTAAATAACCCAAATGTTATATATAAGCTGCCGACACAAAGAAGAGCAGTACATTGCTACAAATTATATAACCCCTTTCCCTCATAAATATAGTAAATTTTAAACGATATAATTATATAAGAATGTGTGTACTATTTACATTATTCGGACTATTGTCCTCATCTTTGTCGTCATATTTATTACAACGTTAATGGTTAAATGGATGTCAGTTATCAGTAATCTCCTGTTAATTCCCCTCTCCAAGTTTTCCACTGCCTTAACCAGGTATTGAACTCACACTATTTTGGCCCTGTCACTGGATCTAACCAACGCCCTTATCCACTGTGTCTTCAAGATATAGCACGTGGAACTAGAACAGTCTACTCCAGTGAGCCAAATAAAGGGTTCAGTTCGACATTCCAACCAACTGAAGAAGTAATAAATATGGCGACAAAGATGAAGACAATAGTCCGAATAATGTAAATAGTGTACATAATACATCATCTCTGAAATATAAACAGATACTGAAGAATGTGTGCGTATGTGTGCGTGTGTGTGCAGTGAAGCATATCTATATATGTATGTATGAACTTATACATATCTATAGGTGCATGTATAAATTTATGCGGGAACATGGAACACGTTTCTGAGTGTTAAACCTTATGTACCAAAACAGAATTACTTGAATTTCGATTATTTGTTGTTTTTTTTTTCACGTAGGCTTTAAATAGGGACGAGTATTGCATCTGAGGAAATAACTTCGCAAAGAAAATCTTTTTTTATTTAATAGAACATCGTCGCTTTTTCCTCCCACGTGAATCTCCTCTCTCTCTCTCTCTCTCTCTCTCTCTCTCTCTCTCTCTCTCTCTCTCTCTCTCTCTCTCTCTCTCTTGCTTACTGAGATGAAGCCAGCATCTCTTGCTAAGAAAAGAGATGCCTGCAAGTGTGTGAGAAAACACCGAAGAAGCGAAAGAAAAAGCGAAGTGATTCGCCAGAGGGAGAGGGGGAAAGAAAATCGAGAGGGTGATGCGTTGGAGTGAGTGTCACCTGCAGTGGGGAGGAGAGTGTCAGGTGCGTCCTTGGAAAAGTAAATGAGTACAGGGAAGTCATTGAGAGGAGAACGGTTCCTGGAAGATATATGTTTCGGGGAAAATATATTACATTCAAAACGCAAACAAGAGTTATTTTATATATTCTACCGTGCCTGCTGCCCTTTCTTCTTCTTCTTCTTCTTCTTCTTCTTCTTCTTCTTCTTCTTCTTCTTCTTCTTCTTGCTATCGTTTGGTCCTTTTTTCTTTATTTCTTCTTTCTCACCTCGTTGTTGTTCTTCTACATCATCTTCTTGCTATCATTTGTACTATCTTACTTTTTTCATCTTTTTCGCCCCATTGCCCTTCTTCTTCTTCTTCTTCTTCTTCTTCTTCTTCTTCTTCTTTTTCTTCTTCTTCTTGTTATCATTCGTCTTTTCTTTCTTCTCTTGCTGCCATTTTTCTTTTCTTCTTGCTATCTTTTGTCTTTTTTTCTTCATTCTCGCCTTATTCTTGTTCTTCTATATCATCTTCTTGATATCGTTGGTACTTTCTGGCATTTCTTCTTCTTTCCTGTCTCGTTCCCCTTCTTCTTCTTCTTCTTCTTCTTCTTCTTCTTCTTCTTCTTCTTGATATCATTTGTCTTTTCTTTCTTCTGTTCCTCCTCTCGATGTCATTTTTCTTTTCTTCTTTCTATCATTTGCCGTTTCTTTCTTTATTTCTTTTCTCGCTTCGTTGTCCTTCTCCTTCTTTATCAACTCTTCTTCTTGTTCTTGCTATCCTTTGTCTTTTCTTTCTTTTGTCTTCTTTCTCGCCTCGTTGCTCTTCTTCTTCTTCTTCTTCTTGCTAGCACTTGTCTTTTCTTTCTTCTATTTATGCTCTCGTTGTCATTTTTCTTCTCTTCTTGCTATCGTTTGTTCATTCTTTATTTATTTCTTCTTCCTCGCCTTGTTGTCCTCCTTCTTTTCTTCTTCCTCATCTACTACTACTACTACTACGTCTTTTCCTCTTCTTCTTGCTATCATTTGTCCTTTCTTTATTCTTTTTATTTTTTCTCGTTCTTATATTTTCTTCCATGTACGTTCTTTATTCTTATTGCAGTTTTATTCTCTCTTTCTTTCTCCTTTTCCTGCTCTATTTATCTGCTTCTTCTATTCCCCTTTCTTTCTACTGCCTTTCTCATACTTCTCTGCTTTCTTCGTTTTCCCTTTTTCTACCTCTATTTTCTGTTTTATCTCATCTTATCCTCGCTCGGTCTTTTTACATCTCTTTTTACTTTTTTTCCTTCTCTATTTTTCTTTGTTTTTTTTCTCTCCATTAATTCTTCTTCATTTTCATTTTTCTCTTTTTCTTCCTCCCTTTCAGTTCGGTTTTTTCTTTCCTCGTACATTTTCTTTTCTCTTTTCCTCATTTTTCTTGAGATCTTTATTTCCTTTGTAATTCCTTCATTGGCTTCATTTTCTTTTTCCTTCTTCGCTTTTTCTTCTTCGCTTCTTTCTTTCTTCATCATCTTTGGTTCATCACCTTCTTTGCTTCTTTTATGTTTTTTCTTCTTCCACTTGTTTCTTCTTTCCCATCTTTTTTCCCACTTCTTCATTCTTCCATCATGTCTTTTTTTGTATTTGTTCTGTTTATTAACGCGTTAAAAGCAAATATATCAAAATGCATTTAATAACAAAAAGAGGTGGTGACAAAAATATATATTACCGTAAAACAATAATACAGATATATTATAACGATACAAAGCATCTCGTCCGGTTTACCTGCATTCACTCATCAGAGAGTTTTCCTCTGATTCTGAGAAGGAGCTCACAAGACTTGAGTGGCAACCTAAGATAAGAAAGAATCTGGGTTCCAAAACGTGGAGAAAGAAACGGGAAACTATTTCACGATCTATCCCAATAAGACATGGCAATTCACAGAGAATAAAGAAAAAGGAAATTGTGGAGAGGCTTGAGTTAGATGGCAATAAGAATAATAAGTCTTAATTATTATTAAATATGACCAGGATTTATTTTAATCTGGTCGGAAATAACAAGCAATAATGTCACATCGAGGCTCCAACTCGCGGACTGTTAAACGTAAGGCCATCTGAACATGCATAGAATGACTTCTTTTTCTTATTGTTATTTCTCTTCTTTTTCTTTTTATTCATCTTCTTCTCATTATTATTATTATTATTATTATTATTATTTCTCTTCTTATTTTTTTACCCTCGTTCTCCTTCTTCTTCTTCCTTACCTTCTACTTCGCCTTCTTCTTTTCTTCTTCTTCACCTTCATCTTCTTCTTCTTCTTCTTCTTCTTCTGCTTCACCTTTTTCTTCTTCTCCTTCTTCACCTTCAACTTTTTCTTCTTCACCTTCTCCTTTTTCTCCTTTTTCTCTTTCTTTTTCTTCTTCTTTTTCTTCTTCTCCTTCTTCTTCTTCTTCTTCTTCTTCTTCTTATTATTATTATTATTATTATTATTATTGCTATTATTTTTCTTTTTATTCTTTTTATCCCCCTTCTCCTTCTTCTTCCCTATCTTCTTCTCCTCCTCCTCCTTATCTGTCACATTCACCGGATTCTTCTTCTCCTCCTCCTCATCCTCCTTCTTCTTCTCCTTCTTCTTCACCTTCTTCTCCTTCACTTCTTCTTCTTATTATTATTATTGCTATTTTTTCTCTTATTATTCTTTTTATTTCCTTCTCCTTCTTCTTAACCTTCTTCTTCTCATTCTTCTTCTTCTCATTCTTCTTCTTCTTCACCTTCACTTTCACCTTCTTCTACACCACCTTCTTTTTCTCCCTCATCTTCTTCTTCCTCACCTTTTTCTTCTTCACCTCCTCCTTCTCCTTCAACTTCTTCTTCACCTTCTGTTTCTTCTTATTATTCTTCACCTTCTTCGTTTTCTCCTTCTTCTTCACCTTCTTCATCTTCACCTTGTCTTTCTTTTTCTTTGCTTTATTCTTCTTTTTCTTCTTCTTTTCTTCACCTTCTTCTTCAGCTTCTTCTTCTTCTTTGTGTCGTATACCTTCTTGTTTGTCAGCTTGTTATGACTATGAATCCATCTCCTTCCATCATTTTGTACAAGACAGTTAATAAGATCACTCGATGTTCCATTATATACAAAGCGTATAAAATTTCCCAAGCCTTCTTTCCTCATTATGTGCCTTGAGATTTCAAACTTCTCTATCTTTTCTTCTTTCCTTAGATCTTATGCGTTACAGACTGGTATTATCAGCATTCTTGTATAGAAACACATATGTGTTGCCTCAAGTTTACTCGTTATCGGCGTGGAAGTTGTGCAGCATCGTTTGCCATAGAGAACGAGTGATATGACATAGCACTTCAGTAGTCTATACTTTCTCTCTGAAGATATCTTCTCTTAAAAGGTACGCTTTTACCACTAGCTTACTAAGTCAACAAGAATATTGAAAGATAGCGAATACATAATTGAATATATTGGCATTGCCAAACGAATTTCTATAAGGTGAAGGAAAAAGACTGAAATTAGAGGAAAATATGACGTATTTATGGAAAATGATTCTGGTACTGGGTAGAGTCCTGAAATCTGTCAAGCGCATGGGAAAATTGCTGGTGGGAATTGAAATTAGCGGAAGACGTGGAACAATTCAGGTGATGGCTTTGTTGTAAAGGTTTCGAGTACAGAAGAGACTCCTGGGGACGGTCAAGCGCATGAGAAAAACAAACTGTTTGGAATTTAAATTACAGGAAGACGTGGAAAAATTTAGATGATGGCTTTCTTGCAAATGGTTCAAGTACAGACGAAAGTTCTGGGGTCGGTTATACGCATTGAAAAATCACAGGTGTGAATTGGGATTAGAGGAAGACGTGGAACTTTTCAGATGGCGGCTATATTGCAAACGGTTCGAGTGCCGAGGAGACTCCTGGAACGATCTCGTGGAGGGGACAAATTCTGCTTTGAAATTAGAGGAAGACGTGGGACATTTCAGATGATGGCTTTATTACAAACGATTCAGGTACCGAGGACGGTCTTTGGAACGGTCTTGCTCATTGGAAAAAGGCTGGTTGCAATTGAAATTAGAGGAAGACGTGGAACAATTCAGAAGATGATTTTCTTGCAATTGGTTCGAATACAGAGTAGAGTCCTGGGAATGGTCTCGCTCATGGGAAAATTTAGAACAATTCGAAATGAGTGGAAGACGTGAAACAATTCATACGATAGCTTTATTGCAAACGGTTTGAGTACAGAGGAGTCTCCTGGGAACGATCTCGCCCAGGCGAAAAGGACTTGTGGGAATTGAAATTAAACGAACACGTGGAACAATCAGATGATGATTTTATTGCAAACGGTTCGGGTAGAAAGAATTGTCCTGGAAACGGTCTTGAGCCTGGGAAATATTCTGCTGGGAATTGAAATTAGAGTAAGATATGGAACAATTCAGATTTAATTGAAATTAGCGGAAGAAAAGGAACAATTCCGATGATGGCTTCATTGCAAATGGTTTGAGTACAGTTGAAAGTCCTTGGAACGGTCGCACGCATGAAAAAGGCTTGTTGCAAGTTAAATTAGAAGAAGACGTGGAACAATTCAGGTGATGGCTTTATTGCAAACGGTTCAGGTACAAAGGAGTGCCCTGTGAAGGGTCTTGTGCATGGGGAAAAGGCATGTTGCAACTGAAATTATTAGGTTGGTGCAAAAATAATGTCGTTCTCTCACATGAAGTTGAACGTCAAAAAACGACATTATTTTTGCACCAACCTAATAGAAGATGTGGACTTAGTCAGATAACGGCATTATTGAAAAGGGTTCTGGTACTGAGGAGAGTCCTGGAGTATAGATGAGACTTGCTGTCACATGGTCTTCGAAGAAATTCACTACCTATTAATATAGTTAAAACAATGATAGATCTAGTTTAATTATCATCACTAGAACTAAATTTAATTCTGTTTTCTTTCTATTCACGAGAATAACAATAATAATAATAATTAAATATTTGTTGTTTCTTTTTCTGAGGTCATTTTACATATAATACGTTTGCTTAATCTACTAATGTGTTAATCTAAAAACAAATACAGTTCTATCTGTCATTCATTATTTATCATTTGATGTAGGGTGTACTTACAGCATCGAGCTTGTATTGAAGATGACGGCCACGGCGACGGTGACAGCACTAATCATAATAATGAGGGCCATGACAGTGGAGTAAAGGACAACGGTGGGGGCAGTAGGAGGAATGAAAAGAGTGAGTGAGAGAGAGAGAGAAAGAGAAAAGGGAGTAGTTTTGCACTTGATGAGATGGTGGGGATGGTAAGTAATCGATATTTTTTCGAAGCACGCAGCGCAAAGACCTAAAAATATTTCCACGCAAACAACTTCCACCAGTTAACCTCGTGCGCAAGTTGTTAATGTCGAAGGAGCATGATGAGAAATGTGCGGAGTGTTGCAACTATGTCTTACCTGTTGAAATTTATTCGTCTCTCTCCCTATCTCTCTATCTTTTTTTACAATCTCTCTCTTTCACTCCCTCTCTCTCTCTCTCTCTCTCTCTATATATATATATATATATATATATATATATATATATATACACATATATATATATAACACGCGATATATATATATATATATATATATATATATATATATATATATATATATATATGCAGAAATATAGTCTTAAAGTGTGCTATATTTATGGGGTAAAGTGCTCAATATCAGAGATAGAACGTGTGTAAATATAAAAGTGGACATGGAAGTCAGCACTTAGAGGCGACAGTCTGTTTCATGCTAGTGCAATCGTCAGGCAATTGCACTAGCATGAAACAGACTGTCGCCTCTAAGTGCTGACTTCCATGTCCACTTTTATATATATATATATATATATATATATATATATATATATATATATATATATATATATAACACGCGCTAACCAAAAGATAGCTTGACAAGGAAGCGGGTCCAGGCACCTTAACTCTACATAACTTCAAAAATTATGTTAGGGGTCTCGGCTCTCGCTCTTGAAATATGAGAACTCTTATGTAGCGAAGGAATCATATTTTTAAAAACAAAAAATATTATAATATATATATATATATATATATATATATATTAATTATTATTAAGAAACAGACAACATTAAAGTTTCATGATAAGTATAATTTATTTCCTTAGGATCGAAATCGAACCTAATTCCTCCTTGGAATTATCTATAAGGATTACGAAACACATCATGAACTATATATATATATACATATATATATATATATATATATATATATATATATATATATATTGCAAATGAAAAATGTATATTTAAAAAAAAAGAGAGAAACTGCAAACGTTTTTGGTTATAATGTAGATTTATTTTAGTATATATATTATATTTTATTCTTCATACTTCTGCTACACGTGTTTTCCGTCTCGTGACCTTCTTCAGGCAAATAAAAGGAATAAATTTCCCTTATGTTCTTTTAATGCCTCATTGTTCGTTTTCTGTATTTGTTAATGAGCTTTGAACTCCTTTCTGGATTGTTGGCAAAAGTGAGTTTTTGCCAAAGTGTTAATTAAACCATTGGGTTTGGTATGAGAGCTGCTGATGACAGATGTGGTGATGAGAGATGTCTTCCTCTCCCTGTTAGCCTGCATATGTAAATTCCATCCTCATATATACATAAAGTCTTATAATAAGGAATTAGCATACACATATATGCATATGAATATACACACAGACACATACATATACACCCACCCATACACATACACACATTTATCCTCTCTGTGTATGTGAGTTTTGTGGCAGCATGTGTCTGTGTTGTGACAGCATGGTTTCATTAAGAAGTGTCTTATTGAATAATTTAGACAAGTTTTGTGTACTTATTTTCAATTTTCATCTATACTTTTTCATGAAAATAATCATAATATACATAATCTAAAAATTATTAAAGGTATCTATATTAAAATATTTAAATCATCCCTTCATAAAATTAATTATGAATACTGCACAAATGTTTGAAAATGTTTACAGTAGCTAGTTTAAAGCATATAGGTATTAACTAATAAATTAAATTTAAATAGTTTTCCTTGTTAAAAACAAAAAAAAACATTTAGACATTTCATAACTTAGTTACCTCCCCTGACGTTTACATCATGAAAATGAAATCGTAAAGTACATAACTTTAGCGTTTTTCACTTCACAAGTAAAATATTTAAATTTCAGATGAACACAACAATGATGTCTTAGAAAAATGACGAACACAATATTTTTTGTCTTAGAAAGAACAACACCCTGATGATGACATTGTACTAATGTTGAAAGTACTCGGAATAAATGAAAATGTATCAACATGGTAATTTTCTCTCTTCCTTTAATAAGGATACTAAAAAGATTGCCCGTGAAAATAAGTAGACAAAATTTGTCTAAATTATTCAATGACACACACACACACACGAACACACACACACACACACACACACACACACACACACATATATATATATATATATATATATATATATATATATATATATATATATATATATATATATGGAGAAAGAGAGAGAAAGAGAGAGATGTTTGTGTGTGTGTATTTGTGTGTGTGTGTATTTGTGTGTATATGTGCGTGCACGAGCGCGTGTGTATGCATTATACGAGGATGGATCAATAAGTTTCCAGCCAGACCAGTAGTTATTAGTTGCATTTTGATCTTAAAATATCATTGTATTATGTTAGGCCTTTGTGGTTAATATCCCATATGAATTAAGCAGATTGATAACTCAGATAATATGATTAGTGTTGTGGTAGTGTTGTGCACCTAATTTGCATAGTGGAGTACCGACGATATAAATATGGTTGGTACCGGGAAGACAGGGGAGGCGAATCAAGAGATTCAACTAGAGACTCTGTCCGACTCCAGGAACGGTCTTCCCAGGAATATACAAAAGACTATATGTAAATATTGTGTACACTTTCTTGTTTAAATACATTTTGTTCTAAGTACATTTTGTGTTGCATTATTATGCCATGCATTAGTCAAGTTTCAACAATTAGGGAAAATAAATATTAGTTTTAATGTTGCTTGCATAAATGACGGTAATACACACACACGCGCGCGCACATACACACACACACATACATATATATATATATATATATATATATATATATATATATATATACATCACACATCTTGAAATAATAAGTCATTGGGAATGAATTCTAAAAATATGTCACTGGTGAGATGTAAGTTCCACTCAAGCAGCTTCTTCCAACGAGCCGCTGCTTTATGTAATCGACTCCCAAGAGGATGCTTCCATGATCTCTACAATCTTAACCTGTTGAAGGCCAGGGTTAACCGGTATCTTCCACACAAATTCCCCAAAAACGTAGTGGGTCCTGTAAAGGGTGATCCTCGCTGTAAACAAAAAACACATCCTCTTTGAGTTTTCATAGCGACACCATTGTCGTTATCACTCACGTCGAGCAATGTCTCTTACTAGGACCATCGCAGCATATTTTTATATTCCTTTCTCGTAGTCGAAATGTCTCACGCCTTTTCGCTTTGAACGGAAAGTATTCAGACGAACTACATTCCTTTTGTTTCACCAGATCGAACCTTCATGGCTAAGACTCACCTTGCCATGCCAGGCACATTGTAGCGAACCACCCTCATTGCATTCGTATTCCCTGTAACTTCCACTCGAGCAGCAGCTTCTCATGAACCGCAGCTTTGTGGAATCGATTCCAAAGAGGTTGTTTTCCCTATCACTAGAATCTTTTACTGTTCAAGTCTAGGGCGGCCGTTATATTCCCCAAAATATCCGCATAAACTGTACCTCTTACTCTGTAATCCTCTACCTCGAGTGGCTCTTGTAAGGTAGTAATTAAAAAAGATAGGAGCATCACCCATCTTCAAATGAGTTTTGACGTTGTAAGTAACAGAATAAATCATTGGGGATAAATTCTAAAAGCATGTCACTGATTTTCACCCAGAAACCTTTGGGTATAATTTTCCCTCAGCCTTAAACATTTGTCTCGACACTTCAACTTCTTTTTCCTGTTGTTCACTAACATCATGTGAATGTTTGTAGCGCTTTCTTCTTCCAAAACGAGAAATTCTATTACAAGTCTTTGTCTTTGACTTGCATCCGAATCAGATTCATTTTTAAAGGGGATTTCGAGTATTAAAAGACAAACAAAACAAAATATTACTTTATTTTTTTCTTTTATGTGCCGTGTTTGTACGTTGGTTGTTAAAGCACTCCATAGCTTCCTATACATTTTAGAACTGAGAAATTTTTCTCCTTTTATTATCCCTTCCATTCTCCATTCTGCTATTAATTTAGATAGATTCGTTAGATCAGTTACTCGCGATTTGACTATTTATGGTATTAAAGCTTTTTTTATTCTTTCATAGTGCTTTGACCCCCGTTTTGGAGGTTAACTACTAGGACGGGAATTTATCTTAATATAAAAGCAGTTAAAAGCTTTTCTAATTAAATAATGTCAGAGTTTTATTTTATTTTTTATTTTACGATTCGTGGCAGATTTCCGATAAATGGTATTGCTGTTTGATAAAAACCTATTGATTATATTCTCCAAGGTGTTCTGCTTTTAACTAATATTAAGTAGCTGAAATTTTAGCAAATAAGGGTAAAATTTTTAATTTCTCGAAATTTCATAAAATCAAGTAATATTAGGGTAACATGTAAAAAATGCTTTTACCAAAATCTTCTAAGAAAAATAATTTCAAAAATGATTTAATTCTTTTGTATATAAGTCCTGAAAGTTTCATTAAAATTCAACCATTATTTGATTTTTGCAAGAATTTTCAATTCATGTCATTTTTACAGGAAAAGATGCTAAAATACCCAGAGTAATCTTTGGTCCACCGCTGACGAAAAAAGAAATCAAATTGTTAACCAAAATTTCGAATGTGCTAGAAAGGTTTTTAAAAAAATTAATAAAATAAGCAAAAAAATACTTTGATCTTTCCTCTAAATAATAATTTTGGCGAGAAAACTTTGTTTTTAGCAAGTTTGGGGCCTTTTTTCATCGTGGTATGCTCCTTTTCAGCGAAAAAGTGAAGGTACCTAAATAGTTATACAGACACACACACACATATACATGCATAGACAGATAAAAAAAAATCAATTAGAATACAATTATTCAAATTGGAACCGGCATTTTTGAGCGGTCTCCTTAAAAATATCCATTCATACATACTCAAAAATAAACTGTTACATCGAGGCATGAAGAGATTTTGATAAGCTTCATAGTATTGAACAGATTGATTGATCTATGATTAAATAAATGGCCAGAGAGGAACAGGATGGCATATCAACTGAATAGTGGATGGATATAAAGAGACGAATGGATACATCAGGCGATAATGAATATGCCAGCGTACAAGTCAATTAAATTCGCCTTGAGAACTAGATTTCCGACTGATTATTTTTTTTTTTTTTACAGCTTATCAAATTTTGGCAGCTTATTTAACCTTAAACAGTCTGGAGGTGATTCTGTTTGGCATGCAAAAATTGCATCCTGCCAGTGCAAAGAACACAAATGAATGAATGATAGCGTATTTGAATTTAGCAGTTGTGTTTTCATATCCAGCTATGGCAACAGAAATTAGCATGACTGAAATTAAGTAGTCGATCCTTGAAAAACAATGCAGTGAAAAGGGAAGTAGTAAATAATGCCGTGTCGTAAAATACTTTTGGATTGTAAGAATTAGGCGAGACTAATTATTTACTGATATAGTTCCTACTATTTAACCCACATCTGGGAGATAAGAGGTGAATTTATAACTTTCCCAAGAGTCTTTCAGGGTTAGTGACTATAACGAACTTGCAGCTCTCTTATTTTTCGAATTCAATTCCATTATCCGTTACACCATCCGCACATCCAGGCTTACAGCACCTGTTTTTCCCGAGTGATCACCCATCTTACGTACTGACGTTGATTAATTTCAGCGCTCGTAAAATTCTCTTGCTTATTTAGAAGATGTGATTGGAACGAGAAAAACAAGATCAGAATTTTATTATCAGAGCTTGCATGGCATGTGCAGAAAAATCTATACCTATGTTTTGTTGACAATGTTCACCATAGTCTATGAATATAGAATCCGGCGCAGTACGTAATCTGTTCACTGAAACAACGTTAAAGATTAACACTCATGAGTCAGACACTCTACTGAATCTGACTATATCGCCAATACCACCAGCAGCTGTTCCGTAATTCTTCAGTCTTCGATATCAAAGGCTGGCAGTGAATATTCTCGAAAAAACATGGCAACTGATTCCTCCTTCTGGGTTTCACGTTTTCTACTGACATAAAGTGGTTTCAATTATATTTAATCAGTCACTATGTCTGCGTCTATGAAATTTGATTCTCTGTTCCAGACAGTTGTTTTCTTATCAGAATCCATCTTGCACATTTATGAATGCACCATTCGCCCGAGCATTGAATATTTATGCCATGTTTGGTCTGGTGCCCCGACTATATGTCTATATAAACTCAACGAAATGCAAAGAAGTGTATGTAATATTATCTGTCTTGATCTGGCATCTCGACTTCAGTCATTTTGTCACTGCCGTGAGGGGCTTCACTCTATTTTTCTATAAATATTTTCATGACAGTTGTTCTAGTGAATTTTCCTCCTTGATCCCTCAACCGGGTGAATTTAATTGTAGTACTAGATTGCCTATTAGGTCACGTCGTTTTACTGTTGAATAGATAGATGTAACTGTAAATTTTAATATGTTATTTTCTCGCACTTCTTAACTGTGGAATTCTCTTCCGGTTTATTGCTTCTCTGCTACCTACAGTCTTTAAAAATGTAAATGCAACATCGATAGCCATCTTCTCTTTTTTTCTGAACACTGTTCTTCATTGTCCTTTTTCATCAATAAAGTCATTTCTTTCTGTTCCACTCGCAGTAACACCTTGCGTCTTAGTGGCATTATCGTCTTGCTTGGGGTGAACTGATTAAAAAAAAAAAAGAAATTCTACTGCAGCTTTCTGATTTCAAATTCCGGACCGTCATCCAATTTACAGAATAAAGAGTTTCAGATAATCCGTAAAATCTCTTGGGAACAAAAGAGTACGAGATTAGGAAATTTGGTTCACTGTGTCGTGCTAGACAACATTTCTCTGCAGAAACTATCTTACATATTCATAAGTCTACCATTCATCCATGCCTTGAATATTGATGCCACATATGGTTCGGTGGTCCTGCTATGTAGAGATTCTTGATAAAATGTAAAGAAGAATCAGCAATGTTATTGGTCCTGACCTGGCATCTCAGCTGCAGTCAATTTTCCAGCGTTGTAATGAGGCTTCCTCGTGCATATCCTATAAATACATTCATGGTAAATGTTCTGATGAACTGTCCGCTCTGGTACCTAAAATTTATGAATTTAAGCGCAGTACTAGATTGGGGGCAAGGTTTCATCAATTGAAGTTGAATTGAAGTTGCAAAATGTAACCGCAAGTTCTATGCTAACAGTTTCTTCTCTCGCACTTATCGCTTGTGAAAACTTCTTCCGGTTCCATGCCAACGTTGATCTTCAAAAATGTAGCTTCGTCAACCGCAAGGCAAGTTGGCTCCCTGTACTGCGCCAGAAATTTTTTCTCGCTGAAGTCGATCCTTCAAATCTACAAATCAACCATTCGTCCTTGCATAGGGTATTGCTGCCATATATGGTCTGGAGTCCCTTCTGTTTGTCTCAAGGTCCTTGATAAAATCCAGAGACAGATATGCAATGTAATTGGCCCTGATCTGGCATCTCGCTAATTTTTATAAATACTTTCACGGTAACTGCTCCGATAAGCTGCTTTCGCTGGTTCGCAGATTCCATGAATTTAAACGTTCAACTAGGCTGGCATCTCGCTCTCACCCTTTCACTGCCGAGTTCGAATTCCAGTCGAGTCCATTATATTCGCGCTAATACTCTTGGGAAAAGGTATGAATCCTCTTCTTCTTCCCCCAGCTATGGGTAAATTGCAGGACAGACTGGGTACTATAGCCTTGGATGGCAACTGGTCTACTGCAGAAAGAAATGAAAACATACTGCGGGAAAAAAAATCTGCCTCGTCAGTCATGTATCTTTCTATACATGATCACCTAAGTGTGTATCACACATTGCACATAACTGACTGATTGTGATCAACACACGTTGCGCCTATATCTTTGCTTATACCGTAAAACGTAAGCAAGTATGTCTCGGAGAAAACCACGTAGAGAATAAAGTCGCGGCTTCAACAAGCTGCTTTGAAGCCGCGGTTTTTGTGGCCAATAAAATTTGAATTGCTATCTACACGCCCAAACGGTTTTGAATTTAGAGTTACCATTAGTGTTATACACCGTACCTATGAACACTAATGGGTATGTCCCAATCCTCATAAATACTTTGGAAACTATTGTAAGTGGGGGGGGTAATATACTGTCTAAGTAGTCCACCACTAGCAATGGTTTACCTACTTCACGCCGCTAGCGAGTATTGTATTTTGTTGATGTTATTAAGAGCACAATTTCATTTCCACCCTCCGTTTTGGTTATTTCTCATTCAGTAATCTAGAAAAGGTTACAACAAAAAGAAGAGGAAAACGAAGAAAGAAAAGAAGAGGAGGAAGAAGAAAAGAATTAGTGAAAGTAACATTAATAAAAAAAAGATGAGGAAAAATAAGAAGAATAAAAAAGAAGAGATAGAAGAATAAAAGTGTTATATACAGTACCTATGAATACTAATGGATATGTCTCAATTCTCATAAATAAGTTGGTCACTAT
The DNA here is from genome assembly GCA_964036315.1 of Acanthosepion esculentum. Lineage (NCBI taxonomy): Eukaryota > Metazoa > Mollusca > Cephalopoda > Sepiida > Sepiidae > Acanthosepion > Acanthosepion esculentum. Next base: position 52,615,593 of record OZ038497.1, on the reverse strand, counting down.
TGTAAGAGGGAGTAATATGCAGTTTAAGTAGTTCACCACTAGCAGTGGTTTACCTATTTCACGCCGCTGGCGAGTATTGTATTTTGTTGATGTTATAAAGATTACTATTTCATTTCCAACCTCCGTTTTGTTTATTCTTCATTCAGTAACGCTTCCTAGGTTAAAACAATTTGCCTACACTGGTAGCCAACCAAGGAGACCTACCATGCTTGTACGAATGGATGACAGAAAAAAAAGCCAAAAATGTATAGTAAATAAGCAATAGTTCGTTGTAGAAACAAAATTTAGGACGTTGAGGAGAACCATAATTTCCCACGTCCTGAAGGGTCTTAACACATGAGACAGAGGAAGATTTTAAATAATGCTCAGTAATGTGTGAATGGCATGTTTTTGTTACTAAAGATAACTTATATACCCTCGTATGCATCTTGCTTTTGGCGCAGAGGATCTTAAACGAATACATCATTGAAAGAAGATTTCTTTTTTTAATTTGACGACCAGGACAACAAAAGTAATTCGAATTCTCGCCTCTCCTGAAATTAATTTATTTCATAAAATTGATTATTAATTATTTTTGCATTTCGACAGTTGAAATTTCTCAGGTATATAATGAGGAAAAAGAGCATGGAAAAATCGATACTCACAAGACATATTGAAAGTAAGACGAACAGAAGAAAACAACGCATAATCTACCTAGCGAAATTGAGCAAATGAATGACGGAACAAGGTTTCGGAGAGATAACAAAACAAACAAAATATCTTAAAAGCAACAGGGAAATGTAGAGAGCCACGACCGCCAACGTATTGAAAGGATGCAACACATAGAAGAAGATGATAACAACTTTAATATACCAGTAAATATTTTGTCATCACGTCATTCGCTTCCTCCTTCGGTCGCCATTACAGTGATTCAAGCCAAAGCATCTGCTTAGCTGAATTGCATCTAAAAAATCTTTTTGACACATCCGTTCAATACATGAGCGATCACGTCTCTCCAAAACTCCCTCTCTCCTGCAGGACTAAAGTGTAAAATAATTTAAAAGCTTAAAATATGGAATAAACAGAAGGAGCAATGGCACCAGATTCAGGGGAGCATATGTCATAATAATACGGACACAATAATATAATAATGATACTTTTAGTTTAGCATAATTTTCAACTTGTATATACCACGGCTTTTCAGGACACTGGCGATCATATCTCTCCAATACCTCCTATATTTTGTGGCATATTGCATTTTTCTGCTTTTTGCTAAGTCCACCGACACCTCTCTCACCATCCTTTCGCCCAAGCTTGTCATGTAAGTGGTTCGTTGCGTTCCCCTATCATTTTTGTACTATGGCAACCGCTCTGACGGACTATTTTCACTGGTGCCCCCAACTGCATGTATTTAAGCATGCTACTAGGTTGGCATCTCGATCCCACCCTTTTGCTATCGAAACAGTTAAATGTTAACGCTTCTTCCGCTCCAACAGCTTCTTCTCTCGCACTTCCCGACAGTGGTATTCCCTTCCTCTTACTTGCTTCCCTGGTAACTATAATCTTCAAATATTCAAATATAATCTCAATCGATATCATCTGATGCCTTGAGCTTGATCCCCGTCCTCTTTATCCTTTCCTCAAGCATCCTTCTTTACTCTTAATTTCACTAGATGTAACCCCTTGCGTGCTAATGGCAATCCCGTCTTGCTTGGGGTAAAATGCTTAAAACAATGGCCTGTGAGGACTAAGTTTACAAAGTCCTCCGTCTACATTATCTTTACAAGAAATTTCTGCCGTTTCTTACTGATTCTGAATATAAGTGGTGTTTCTTTCTGTTGACATTTTCTTTAAGATTTTTTTTTTTTGACTTCTTTGTTGCTTCCTCGCCCCGTTCATGGAATTCTCAGTATCCTTCTGTACAACCACATTTCTGTTGCCTCCAGCTTTCTCCACTTCTGTGGTGAGATTCACTACCACATAAGAGGAGGGATATCTCGTGTCTATCTAGCACGCTTTTCTTTGTTTCTAAGGGAAATATTTGTTTCTCATCTTCCGCTAGTCCAGTGCGTGTTCGAATTTTTATGTCGCATTTACCAACGTCTATTAAAATAATCCAGAGATATTAAAACTACATTTTGATGTTGACATCTCCATTTTGTAACACAGATCTTGGGCTTTTTCACTTCCTGGGGATCAGACTATCCGTTTTCTCGCAGTTGATATTCCTTTTTTTTCTAGCTTTCTTCTATTATACTGTCCAGGTGGTTCTGTAGCTTTCTTTCCGTGTCAGCCATCAAGACAGTGTCATCTGTGTGTCTGGTATTGTTAAGATGACGTCCACCGATGAGAAATCATGGTAGGGTCTCCAGTTTCCTTAGGATAACCTCGTTGTATAGGTTGGATAAATATGGAGAGAAGATATATTTTTTTTTATTTTTCTGTAGCGCATCAATTCATTTTCTGTATGTATGCAGGAGGTAGATACATATATATATATATATATATATATAGAGAGAGAGAGAGAGAGAGAGAGAGAGAGAGAGAGAGAGAGAGAGAGGGGGGAGATGATGATGTTCATGAGTGGGATCGGCTATTCAACTGAAAATAGCTTGTTTCATCATGCATATATATATTGGGTGTAATAACAAAATTGTCCAAATCGTATAATAGTAAAATTATCCAATTGTTAGATTAAGCTTTCAAAGTATCTTAGAAATCTATTAAAGTTATCTTAATAGAATTCTCGGAGGTTGTTATAAAACTATCGAACTCAACTCTGAACAATAAGAATGTAGTTAGTTCTAAGTTGAAATTATGATTCCTCTTCCTGTTGTGAGCTCCTTATCCAGTTTTTCTCTCTTTTTTAAACTTATTCACCATTTTCTTGATGGTTCTTGAATGATTTTGAAGATAGAAGCCAGAGTATGAATGTTGGTACCATTACTGAAGGTCTGAATGATCTTTTTCCTCTCACCATTGCTCAGTTGGCAAGACATAGTGAGGCTGACACAAAACGATTTTAACCAGTTCTCTTTATGCTGAATAACTCAAACGGTTTTTCAGTGATTCTTACATCAAATGATGTTACGATGGTTAAATTGTCTTAACTGAATA